>JALJCO010000310.1:0-192306 GCA_023101725.1 Atherinomorus stipes | reverse complement strand
TCAGTTACCAGCCCAACACCAGTCCCACACCTGCCAGTTACCAGCCCAACACCAGTCCCACACCTGCCAGTTGCCAGCCCAACACCAGTCCCACACCTGCCAGTTACCAGCCCAACACCAGTCCCACACCTGCCAGTTACCAGCCCAACACGATTCCCACACCTGCCAGTTACCAGCCCAACACCAGTCCCACACCTGCCAGTTACCAGCCCAACACCAGTCCCACACCTGCCAGTTACCAGCCCAACACCAGTCCCACACCTGTCAGTTACCAGCCCAACACCAGTCCCACACCTGCCAGTTACCAGCCCAACACCAGTCCCACACCTGTCAGTTGCCAGCCCAACACCAGTCCCACACCTGCCAGTTACCAGCCCAACACCAGTCCCACACCTGCCAGTTACCTGCCCAACACCAGTCCCACACCTGCCAGTTACCAGCCCAACACCAGTCCCACACCTGCCAGTTACCTGCCCAACACCAGTCCCACACCTGTCAGTTACCAGCCCAACACCAGTCCCACACCTGCCAGTTACCAGCCCAACACCAGTCCCACACCTGCCAGTTACCAGCCCAACACCAGTCCCACACCTGCCCGTTACCAGCCCAACACCAGCCCCACACCTGCCAGTTGCCAGCCCAACACCAGTCCCACACCTGCCTTATCAGCCCAACACCAGTCCCACACCTGCCAGTTACCAGCCCAACACCAGCCCCACACCTGTCAGTTGCCAGCCCAACACCAGTCCCACACCTGCCAGTTACCAGCCCAACACCAGTCCCACACCTGCCAGTTACCTGCCCAACACCAGTCCCACACCTGCCAGTTACCAGCCCAACACCAGTCCCACACCTGCCAGTTACCTGCCCAACACCAGTCCCACACCTGTCAGTTACCAGCCCAACACCAGTCCCACACCTGCCAGTTACCAGCCCAACACCAGTCCCACACCTGCCAGTTACCAGCCCAACACCAGTCCCACACCTGCCAGTTACCAGCCCAACACGATTCCCACACCTGCCAGTTGCCAGCCCAACACCAGTCCCACACCTGCCTTACCAGCCCAACACCAGTCCCACACCTGCCAGTTACCAGCCCAACACCAGTCCCACACCTGCCACTTACTAGCCCAACACCAGTCCCACACCTGCCAGTTACCAGCCCAACACCAGTCCCACACCTGCCAGTTACCAGCCCAACAGCAGTCCCACACCTGCCAGTTACCAGCCCAACACCAGTCCCACACCTGCCAGTTACCAGCCCAACACCAGTCCCACACCTGCCAGTTGCCAGCCCAACACCAGTCCCACACCTGTCAGTTACCTGCCCAACACGATTCCGACACCTGCCTTATCAGCCCAACACCAGTCCCACACCTGCCCGTTACCAGCCCAACACCAGTCCCACACCTCCCCATTACCAGCCCAACACCAGTCCCACACCTGCCCATTACCTGCTGGACATCACCCTACCGCACCGCCAGCATAAGGGTGAGTAGAAAATGAAGGCACATCGGTGTTGTGTCACTTTCAGGGTTAATGTTTGGAAACATTTTCTTTAAATTGTTTTTAATTAAATCTTTGAATAGAGGACGTTTTTCCAGAAAGCTCTGATGTCTTTTTCTGATGTGGAGCCTGGATGGGCAGTGAGCTTAAAAACATGCAGGACATCAACAGTTTGTGTCCTTAGAGCTTAGAATGAGCCGATGGATGAACTCCAGACATGTACAAGGACATTAGCCTCTGAAAATACTGAACCTATCTCTGAATTATTGTTCATACTCATCAGATCATAGGGGAAGAATCCTATAATAGAGATATATAATGGGTGAACATTCTTCTTCATCATCTTGTTGTAAACAAGGCTTTGTCTCCTCTCAGCTCACTGCGTTCCAAAAAGGATGTAAATTTTAAGAACCACCTGAAAAAGCCTTGGGTTTGCAGGCTCAGTCTTTTTCAGCAAATAGACGGGAGGAAATTGTGCATTTATGGGGACTATTTTCAGCAGATTAATCATCTCCCTGCGGTTTCATGGCTGTTTGATGTAACAGCAACACTAAACGCAAGACTGAATCAGACTGAAGACAGAAAGAAGCTCGTCACCTGATGTGGATCACTGATACCATTTTAATTGTCTCGGACAACAGTGGAGCTCTGTCACACAGGAAGAGATTTATAAGGCTTTCATGCCCACAAACTTGTAAGTAGGATCGATTTAGAGCTGTTTTTGGGAAACAATTACACAAATGAAACGAAGAACAAACCCAGATTAATATAATTGCTGATATATCACTAATTAAATAACTTAATTTGTTTAACTGACATCTTTAGGTCTAGATAAATCAAATTTGTATCCCTTGCATCTTTTATTTGAACTTTTACATTTACTCTTTCCTACCAGTGAGTATTTTTTTCTTTCCATTTGTTAGTTCTACGTATTTTCTTTTCTTCTCTCCAGGCTGCTGCATCACATCCAGCTTCAGCCCGCAGAGAGCAAAGTAAAGATGATGCATAATTAATTGGAACCAAAGCTGAATATTTCCTGTGGCGTCTCTGCCAAATGAGCCTGGGTCCTATCCTTCCCATCATTACAGTCAATTTTCCTTAATAGTGTGCTTAATAAATAATGAGTGGGCCTGAAAACAGCTCAGACCAGTCTCTGCAGAGCCTTCATCGCCTGCAAACTCCTCCTCATCGCTACCGCTGCAACACCCGGAGAGAAAACTCTAAATCTTCCCCTCATATTATCTGACTTTATGTTTTACCTGTTCTGGTTAAAGTAGATGGGAACGAGCACGTCGTCCTCTGGAAACAGTGATAAAAGGCGGTCTTCGGTTACATGGGGAATGTTCGGGGTCTGCTCGGCTTTGTGATTCTAATTAATGTGGTTTTAACAGGATTACAAGAGATAAAATGTCCTAAGATGCTCGGGGTGTTTGCGGCCCAAATTAAATAGGATGTAATATGCTAATCTGCGGCTTGGTGATAAGAGGATGTAAATAGCCGCTGACAGTAGATCAGTTAGCTAATGTGAATAACAATGAAACAATAAAATCTGAATTTTTTTTAAAAACATAAAAAATTGAATTATTTGATGTTTTTTATTGGGCGAATTGTAGATAAATGATTATAATTAGTTGTATGTTTTTATAAAATCTTTATATTTATTCATTTATTTAATGCAGACCAAACATTTTTCTTCCCTTTAGCAGATTTTATTAGTGTTTTTTCAGCCTTTACTGTATAGAAATCCGTTTATTTGCAACTCTTTTTCAGTTATGTTCCTAAAACGAGACTGAGAGCCATTTTTAGAAGTTGTAGTTGAAGATTAATTAACGTCCGTGTTCATGGAGTCATTGTTGTTGGAAGGAAAATGCATTTCTCCTGTTTTCAGTAATTTAATCAGGCATATAAGAGACACAGTGCTGTGATGGATGTCTTTTCAGGGATTTTATGTGCGGGGATTAAAGAGTTAAAGGTCCGTAAATCTCTCCGTAACATCATGATAAACCTGAACGGTGAGGTTTTAGTTTTCATCCCTCTCCTCGTGGCTATATTCTGATTTATTCTCATTTAGTCATGTATGATTTAAATTTTTATATTTATCATACCTATTTTAAACTATATTTTCATCTCCCTCTTCCACAAATATCTCCATCCGTGGGTCATATTTCCTTTTGCCCTGTTGTCTCGCTATTCACCCATACAAGCAAAACCCTCATTAAAGGAAAACTTTCTTGTTTTTTCAACCTGGACCTTTTTGTAGGAGTATATGTGCATTTACTTACTGGTAAAGTTTTTGCATCACTTTGAGTCCTTCGGAAGATATTACGCTGACTCACCCTTCAGTGTACATCCAGTATAATGGCGGAGACAGGGCAGCCTCTACAGTAACATTATCTGCAGCAAAACTCCTTGATTTTTGCCAATACTTTAAGAAGAATGAACAAATGAATGAGTGCTATTGTCTTTCGTTCATTCTACTTAAAGCATTGATGAAATGGAGTTTTTGCTACCGATAATGCAGAGTGACTGCCGATCTCCGCCATTATATGGATGTACACCGAAGGGCAACTCAACGTAATATCTTCTGAAGGACTCAAAGTGATGCAGAAACTTTACCGGTGAGTAAATGCACGCATGTAGTCCTAAAAATAAGGTCCAGGTTGGAAAAAAAAGACAGTTAATCTTTAATATAGGGACGTTTCCAACACGTTTGTACCGCAGTCATTTGCGCAATCATTCTTTGTAAATCACCCGCAAAATAAGGTTGATGGTGTTCTGTTGAAAGAGGTGGGATACGATCTTATTTACTTAAAGGTACAGTATGTAAGAATTACTGACACCTAGTGGTAAAGATGGGTATTGCAAGAAAAGATGTTTTCTTTCAAATAACTTCATATTCTAAGCACTTTAATGAATGTACGGTGGCTGTTAGTGGCCAAAATTCTCCCGGGCATTAATATGTTTTCATCTGTGAGTGGATCCAGTGGTCTCAGGTGTAGCTATCACTGTACTATGAGTAACTATTTTTACATATTTTAGGGCATTACTGATCCAAAACAGTCTCTATCCCCCATTAAACAAAGCAGAGGGTTCTTACTTCACACACATTCTTTTTTCCATTCAGGGACACTGTAATAAAAATGGTGGAACAAATATGGCAGCCTCCATATGTACACTACCCAGCAAGTAGATATAAATGACTCATTCTAAGAAAATAAACATATAACAGCTATTCTAGTGCAGCGATTATACATCAATAGAAACACAGTTTTGAATTATTTATCACATTTTTCTGCCATTGACCTTTGATTTTTTACATACTGTACCTTTAAAAGTAGAATAGGGCTGCTTGATAATGACAGATACTTGCAATAGGCGTTAACAGTGTTGAGACTCACCATGACGATATATTTAACAATGAATAAAATACTTGTTAATGCACCTCTTTTTAATGCTAAGCGTCACTGTCACTTTAAAATGTCTTCCCTGTGCTTTCCACTGCAACCTTTCCTCTTTCTACTTCTCTACCCACCCAGAAAAATTTGGTTGAAAAGACGTTGAAAAGACATATCTGTTGAAAACAGTGAAACAATGTTCTGACTTGGTTGAAGAGTGAGAGGTGAAAAGCCGCCTTTAAATTAGACGTTGAAAAGACATTTTTCGACGACTTTTCAACATCTAATTTTGGGCTAAATTTGGACCCAATCAGACAGGTCCAAACTCAGCCCCATTTTCTTTTTTTTTTTTTTTTTTTTTTTTTCTACTTGTCCTGTCCAGCATCAAAGCAAGCAGAATGGAAATCTGATTGCTTTATTTTGTTGAACAGTTTTTTCTTTACCAAGCGGAGCTTTATGAACATAAGGCTCCACTTGATATGCTGTTTATTCATTTTATTTCTTTAATTAAACATTTGTCTATTACACCATTCCATTTCATGCTGCTGGGCCTGACAAGGGAGAAATGAAAGTTAACAGAGGTAATGATAGAAAGTGGAACAGAGAGAAAGGAGTAAGGAAGAGGAAGAGAGAGAGGAAAGAGAACATGAATCCACTTACACAGTTCACTGGTACATCCGTACAGCGATCCCTAAACAACATTGCTGCACTATTACCGCTTTCCAGCGCAGGTCTGGAAGGGGTTAAAAAGACTTACCGATGGCGAGATGCAGCTGGTGCCTGAAACTCTGGAGTCTGACCCAGTTGTTGAGGTCGGGGCCTTCACAATATTGGCTCCGTTGTCATGGTGATGCAGACCTGTTGCTCTTCATGCAAATCTTAGCTGGCTACCACTTGTTGTAATCCAAGAGCTGGTTTTCACTGGCGTGAGTCCGGGGAGTGCACGGTCTCCAAACACCGAGTTTTCAGCTCAAAGTCTTCAGTGAGGAAATGTGGTGAAACTCATGAAGGGTTCTGCCACGACCAGACCTGTTTGTAGCACGTCGCCTTTCTTATAATTGAAGTCGCTCCAAATTGTCGACATACTGTTTTTAAACTCTTCCGCATCTACATTCTCTCCACTTTCCCTGCCACCACGTTCCTCATCCCGCGTTATCCTGCCAAACAAGGGGAGGGATGAGTGCGGATTTAAGACAGTAAAAGCCCGTTGATTCCCCACCGACACAGAGCACAAGAACTGCGACTGGAATATCACGTCACTTCCTTAAAATACATGTAAACAAAGACGGTTCTAGATATCACCGTTTAGGCGTCTTTGTGATGTGTACATCACACAGGCCATTATCGCGATGAAGGTAAATTTTTGACATATTGTGCAGCCCATTTTTAGGGCTAAAATGCGACCACTATGTGGCAGTTTAGAGTCCTGCAGCCACTCTCTCTCTCTTAGACCGAGGTGCATGTTCTACCATCGCTCTTGTAGCCACAAATGTAACTTTCTCTGCTTGTTAGCACAACCTCAAACCACGCACCGTGTTCCCAAACCGTGCAGTACATTTTTCTGGGGAAAATTTATTCGAAATGTTATGAATAATCTTGTTGAAATGTTCGACTAAACCGCTAGCAGAAATGACAACTTACACTGTGAGTCAATGGCGAAGCGCTATTTCCGGTATCTCACAGGAAGTAGATCGCATTGTTTCTAAATTCGTTAGCTCAGGAATAAGGTGGATAAAACTCTAACAATAAAAGCAAGCCAAATGAAAGTTGTGACCAATAATTCAGAATATTTCCCACCAACCGAGTATCAAAGGGGTGTGCAAGTTTGAATTATTCCAAAACAAGTCTTGCCTTATAAATTGCTACCAGTGGTCATACCTTGATAAAGATTAGTTACTGTTGATTGAATTCTAAAATGAAAAATAATGAAAGAAAAATAAGAACAAAGCCGTTTCTCAATCCCAACTATGCTAACATACTTGTGCTAGTATGGACTTGTTGGAAGCACAGACTTCCAAGAACGGAAGGACGCAAGTACTCTCGTTGTGCTTTCGGAAGAGAAATGTACTTGATTACGTCAAAGACGTTGCTTAAGTATGTCATGACATTTATCTATGTGTCAGTTAAATCCAGCTAATCTGCGCAACCGTCTTACCGTTAGCTACCGTAGCTGTTCAGCCCGTTTGTTCAACTGCAAGTCACTTTTAATAACAGTTTAAACTTCATCAAACCAAGAAGTTGAAGTAAAACAACTCTCTTGTAGAAAATTTATATAAAACCAAAGTTGCGTAAAATAAGTATTTTCAGCACTCATAGCCATTACTTTTCTTCTCCACCATTGTTACGCTGCAATGCCTTGTTGGATATAAGGGTGTCTGAAGTCCACAAAACTCACCTCCACTTGGAAAAGTGGGTGGAGCAAGTACAGATCCGGGAATGTGGACTGTACTCGTTTTGATGTGTTCGTTGAATTGGAACAGTACTTGGACCTCTATTGATGATGTTTCAAAAGTACACAAGAACATAAGTACGCAAAAGTACGCATGTTGAGAAACAACCCAAGTCAGTCTTTTGAATGGTTCTTTGGAAGGAACGGCTCTTCACGATCCGGCTCTCTTCAAAGAGCCATAAATCCCATCTCTAGATCTAATTTTCTTTAACTGTAGCAGAACACAACTGAACAAAATGAAACAATATACAGCTCAGATGTTACAAGTTTAAAGGTACAGTATGTAAGAATTACCAACATCTAGTGGTAAAGATGGGTATTTGAAAGAAAACATGTTTTCTTTCATGTTTTCAAAGAAAACATGTTTTCTTTTAAATGACTTCAAATTCCAAGCACTGTTGTGGATGTACGGTGGCCATTAGTGGCCAGAATTCTCCCAGACAAAAATATGTTTTCATCTGTGAGTGTATCAGTGGTCTCAGTGGTGTAGCTATGACTGTACCATAAGAAACTCTTTTATTAGAAAAAGTCTTTTAAGGCACTACTGATCCCAAACAGTCTCTAACTTCCATTAAACAAAGATGGTACAGCAATTTTAAAGTTCAGAGGGTTCTCACTTCACACATTGTTTTGTCCATTCAGGGACACTGTAATAAAAATGGTGGAAAGAATATGGCAGCCTTCCATATGTCCACCGCCCAGCAAGTAGATATAAATGACTCATTCTAAGGAAATAAACATGTAACAGCTATTCTAGTGCAGCGATTACACATCAATAAAAACACAGTTTTGAATTATATATCACATTTTTCTGCCACTGACCTTTGATTTTTGACATACTGTACCTTTAATCCAGATTTCATTAGAAAAGTCAGTCTTCTGTACAAGTTCAGAAAAGTTTGTTGTCCGGCTGTTGCTGTAACTTCTCGTAAGAACATGAATATCAGAATCAGAAGACTTTATCATTGTCGTCCCAGTACAACGAAATTTGTTTTTCAGCACAACCCGTCCAACATTAGTGATAATATGTTATCACTAATATGATAATATGTGATGCACAATATTATAGGCCCTATACAGATATGACCTGATGTCGGTCAATATTCTTTACATTTTATTTGTTTGTTTGCTTGTAGGGAGAAAGTATGGGTATGCCATATCGTATCGTTTATATAGTATCGCAGTAATACTGGTGTAGTTTTTGACATCGGCAGACAATGTAATATGGAGACATCATGTGACCCGAGCATCACAATGGAGCTCCGCACGAGTGAACAAGAAAACATGGGTATCGACTTTAAATGATCAAAAAACAGTGTTCATTAAAATAAACCAAACTACAAAAGTGACAGCTTGTGAGACCATGAAAATCGTCTGTATCTGTTTTTTCTGTCTTTTTTAGTGATATTGCCCACCTATAACTAATGTCTAGTTTAGTTAAAGCACAGAGCATCTGCACAGTTGTCAGTACAGATGCTTTAAAACTGACAGAATTGAAAAAAACCTCTAAAAAAGTCTAAATCAGATTATATCAGAAATTTATCAAGATAATTCTTTTTTGCCATATCGTTCCCTAAGTATATGAAAAACAAAGAAAAACGTCTAAATACACCAGATTCAGCCAAAAATCTAGTTTCCATCTGTTGTTCCAAGCCAGAAATTAAAAGGCTCCCTGAAATAAGGAACTACAGAAATTTCACACTGTAAATAAAACAGTTATCAAAACAATTAACTGTTACATAACAAATTTTTTCTTTTTTTTTTTTTTAAATCTGTGGGGCACGGTAACAACATTAGGCCACGCCCACTGTGTGACATCATGATGTCTCTGGCAACTATTGGATCTGCCGAAGGAAGGGCTTTTATCATTTTACACAAGGAATGAATATTACATCATTCTCAGCTTTAATATCGGTTTCGGTATCGGTATTGGCCTTGAGAAGCAGAAAATTATTGGTAAATGGTATCAGTGGAAAATTTTCATATTGTATCATATAGTTAATTTCATATCATATTGTATATTTATTTGGTGGTGTTTAGGTAACTGGTTGAGCAGCCGGCCATGTTCATAAGTCACAGGTCCCCAGTACAGCCGACCCGGGTTCAGGTCCTGGTCTAGGAACCTCTGCGACATGTCATCCCCGTTCTCTCTGCCCCCTTTCCTGTCAATATACTGTGATATAGAGGCTACTAGAGTAGAGAACAACTGATACAGATTTTTTAGGGGCAATACCGATACCAATACTTCTATTTTCTCAGCCTCAGCTGATGGTTGATATTAGAGCCAATACTGCATATGACTCCCAAATTCAAATAATGAAGGTTACGAAAAGTCATTTTCCAAGTCATTTACTCATTTTATATAAAATAAAAGTACAAAGAACTTCAAATAAACATATAAATAAGAAACAGTGCACTTGTGAACAAATATCAAATAGTAACATTAAACTTGTAATATATAAATATACAAATATATATATACATACATACATAGACATATACTACTGGCCAAAAGTTTGGAATCACAGTAATGAGAAAGTCTATCTCAAATTAATAATTTCACAATATTAATTCAAATAAGAAGGAAACAAACAAACAAAAATTTTAAATGATAATTTTGTGAAATAAAATTGTGTTTTCGAGTTGTGGTTGAAAAGAATAATTTTTCAAAAAATAAACCAAAAGAACTGTCCCAGACAAATAACAGCACCTTGCTCATGAACAGTGAACAAACATACCTGTCATCAGGTGCAAATGACAGGTATGTTTTTGAAGATTACAGAAATAATTGATTGCAGTGATTGGCTCTAAGTATTGTTCAACAAAATTTCCATTTAGAAGCCCCATCATGTTTTATTCTAAGTTTGTTTTTTATATATATTTTTGTTGAAAAACAATCACTGTCATGATTTTCAATTTCTTTTATCATTATTTTTTTCAAGTTTGGGATCACTGCCCTGTTGGATTTAACAGAAAAGTGATCCCAAACTTTTGCCCGGTAGTGCGTATGTATATATATATATATATATATATATATATATATATATATATATATATATATATATATATATATGTATATTTATATACACACACACATATATATAAGTCTGTAAATTATGCCAAGATGGGGTCAGCCAACACACCTGACATATCGTTAATTACCAGGAAAAAATGCAAATATCGGCCGGCCGATGTATCGGTCTATCCTTGCACTAGAGACCAAAATTCCTCAAAAAATGAAGACATTTTTTATGTTGTGCATCACTACATATTACACATGAAAAACTCCTGGGTCAAACTCTGTTAAAAAGGGACCAACTAATTTCTGAGTTATTTCAACCCAGACATGTGGGTTGTTGACCCAACTACTGGAATAAAATAACTAGATATGCACCACATTGGAATTTAAGCCGGTATTCGATATCCCAATATTCTAAATCTCATGTGGCAGATAACCGATATCGATACTGATATTAAAACTGAAAAATAAATTATGTAATATTCGTTCCTTGTGCGTAATTAGAAAACTACCTCAACTTGTTTTATAAGTAGGGGTGGAAAAAAACATCGATACACTGAAATATCGCAATATTTTCATATGTCAATATCATATTGATATTTTAAAACGATCTATTTTACAAACAAAATCTCGCAAGATTTTATCGATACCGCATTTTTAAATGTCTATATAATAACGTCATATGAAAATGTAACGGCATTTCAGTGTATTGATACTTTTTCCCACCCCCTGAATCACAAGTCAGACAGTTGTTCAAACAAAACTAATCGGATATGTGCGTTATATCGTAGAACCACCTGGATTGTCTTCTCCTTGAGAAAAGTGGATAAAAAATATCCCAAAACAGGGATATTTGGTTATTTACACAAATGAGCGTGTATAAACTCGGTTCTTACAGAACATCCTAAAAGAAACTGTCTTTAGAAGTTTTATAGTCTAAAAAAAAAAGTTTTTCAAGAAGAAGTTTTTGTATGTCTTAGACTGTAGAAACATCAGCCTGATCGGTTAAATATCGGCGGGGTGGCCGATGTCTGATACCCCATTTTAAGGCCGATATAAACCGATACAGACAGATAGCGGGGCAAATATATCATGCATCCCTAAAAATAACCCAACATTGTAGCCAGTATAACCCAACTTCTGGGTCCAATATTCAACCCGAAAGTTGGGGTAAAAATCCCAGTTTTCTGGCTCCAAGTAACCCAGAAATTAGTCGCTCCCTTTTTAACCCAGAAGTACTTTTTAGAACAAAGTCTCGGTTTTTCATTTTTACTTCAGCTGAAAAAGACTATGGAGAAAGTTCCCGGACATTTTTTACTCTTCCACTTCCAGCTGAACTTTCCAGTGACTATAAGGACTCTTAATAAAAGCTTGCGGAGGTAAACCTGCTACCACCTCGTCTCCTACTCAGCTGGTATGTTTCCATTACTTTTCTTGTTTTAATCATGTAGCTGGTTTTACTGAACGACTGAAGCCGTTTCATCATAATTGTGCTGAAAAATTATATTTTTTCTTGTTGGTTTTTAAAGGATTAATTCTGAAATGAATACGGTGCAATCAGGTCTGCAGTGAGTCCAACCAGAAAAATAATGTTGAAATAATGAAAGCTCCCAAATGATCCATTTGTTTGGCAAAATCACTACAAGTAAATATTTGCATATAATTAACTTTTAAAAAAAAAAATATTACAAACAACTTGAAATTTCTGGACTGTTCAAAAAATATTTTGTCTAAGTTTATTATTTACATGTTTACTATAACTCATAATCACTGGAAAATACTGAAAAATTCAGTATTTCAAATCATGATCAGAGTTACTTTTAAAGATTTAGAAGTTTACTGAAATTTACAGTTGTCTTTAAAATTATTCATGTCCTCCCATTAAATAAGGGGGAAAAATCAGCTGCCAGTGAAATAAATTTAAATTGACAAAAGTAATAACTAAAAATTTAATGAAAATCATGACATTGATTTTGAATTGTGGTTCAACAAAATGTTAAAATAAACAAAAAATAAAGAAGTAAACAAGCATGACGGGGCTCCTGAACTAAAATGATGTTGAGCAACAGTTTGGGTCGGATCTATCAAAGGTTTGCGTGTATAAATACGTGAGCTATCTCACTGTTCACGCAAAAAAAAAAAAAAAAAGTACAAACTGATCTATTAGGAGCATCAAAAAGGTGTTTGGTCTTTAAAATGTGCTCTTATCCATGCACCTCTTATCCATTTAGTAGTTTTTCTGCAATGAATATGCAATATGGGGCGTTTACCCGCAATTACGCGTGTGATGGGAGGAGAAAATGTAAATATATTAGTTTCGCACTTGCAAGGTGATTTATTAACCGTGAGGCGCATTGCATTGCTGTTTTTTTTTGCGTCTATTTTAGTACATCTGAAAAGCAGGTCCAAACTTGCAGCTTTGTGCACAAAAGGCTGCAATTTCTGAGAGGGACGATCCTGCACACGCACACATCTGATTCAAAACCATTTTTCATGAGCAGTGAGGGCAGCGCAGTTAGCTCTCATTGTCAATTCAATAAAAATCAGTACAGCAAACCATTAATTAACACGGGTGTAAAATATTCTGGATAAATGAAAGTTTGCAGCTGCTGTGCAGCTTAATGCGAACTGAAGCTGCATTAATTGTGTCCTTTTATTTGCCTTTTTGCCAACGTCACGTTTTAACTTGGATTGAAGCAGCTGGACAGGATCACAGGATCAGCTGGCACCACGAGCCTCTGAAGCGGTTGGCATCGTGCCAAAGTGCGCACCTCCTGTGTAATAGAGACCATGTCGGAGCTGCAGACACTTTCATTTGTTCAGACACTTCCAAAGATCTGCACGGATACCTGCTGTATTATTTTTTATTTATCATACTTAATTTAAATTATTTTAATCTCCGTCCTGCTAATATCTCCATCCTCATCTGGCGTCATATTTCCTTTTGCGCTGTCGTCTCTCGCAAGTCGCCACGCTGCAAACCTCGAAACACGTAAAACCTCATTTAAAGGGCGTTTCCAACACGTTTGCATCCGCTGTCATTTACGCCTTCATTCTTGGTAAATCACCTGCAAACCGTGGCTCAGCCCCTCCAGCAAAATTCTAGATTGTACGTGCAAATTACGACACACAAATTTAGATCTTAGACAATCACTGCAAACAGGTGTTTTCTGTAACGTCCAATCAGCCGTCTGCACCTGTTCACAGGTATTTTAATTCACTGTTAATGAGCAAGGCGCTCTAATTGGTCTGGGACAGTTTTTTTTCTTTTTTAAAAATAATTATTCTTTTCAACTGCAATTCAAAAGCATTAATTTATTTCACTAAATTATAATTTTGTAAATTTTTATTTATTATTACTTTTTAAATTTGTTGTTATTGAATAACGATAGTGAATTTAGTCTTTTCTTTAACCGAAGGGTAAGAATAATTTTGAGGACTGTATGTGTACATTTACACATACTGTGTAGTAAGCTATTTATAATCAATAAAAATTAACCCAAGCCTTGTAAATGTTTCATGTTTAATCATAAAAATAAATCAGCAATAACAGTTAATTTTATCAAAATATTCCAATGAATATCTTGTGTAATTTTCACATTGACTAAAGTGAGAGGTTTGGACCCGTTTGGGCCCGTTTGGGGCCTCGGGCCACATGTTTGACATCCGTGTGTTAAAGTGTGAGGACAGACGTGGACTACTCTGTAAAATGATCAGCGCAAAGCCTCTTCATCTTTATTCCTGACAACAGAGCAGAGCGACTCAGACGTCTGGTTTCACAAACAGACAAAAGATGCAAAGCAAAGCCTCGTTTCAAGAGATTTATTCACATTTACAGCCACATTTCATTGACAGAGATAAGGCACACATACAGGAGGAAATAACAGTCATATGTCTGCAACATCCCTTCATGGTTATCTTAGAAACAATCATCATCATCATCTGCAGCAGCAGCATTAGTCCTCAACCACAACAGCTGATGAAGGGATGAAGAGCGTTAGCGTTAGCTGGGGCTCACCAGCATCACTCACTGAAAATCTTTGATTATCACAGAATTAGTCTGTAGCGTTGCAATGATGCGTCAACAGTTTGGAAACAGGCAGACAGTCCAAAAGCAGGCTGGCACACACACGAGGAGCGCTTGGTGTCACTCACCAGCCTTTTACAGTCAATAATGTGGCTTCAGCTCAGTGTTTCACAATAACTCCTGAATCTGCGGCAGTCCGCGCAGAAACCGGCTTCTCGTGGGTCCAGGCTGGTGAGGGCGAGTTTAAAGTGTGGATGTGATGCAGAATGATTCACGTCTGAGCTGAGGGCCCTCCAGTCGCCACACAAACACACACAGAGAACACACAGCGACCGTGACAACCACATGTGCAGCAGGGGAAGGTCCCGGGATCGCGTTTGTGGAAGGAGCATGCAGTGATGACGGCAGATTTAAAGCTGCGACTGGGATGAGACCGGATCATTTCAGTGATTATCACCAGTGACTGTTCGGCTCTTTGTCTAAAAAGGTTTAGAAACGGCTCGTCTGCTGCTGCAAAGCTGCAGAAGGGTGTGAAATGATTTACACTCGCCGCGCCGTATGGAAATCTCCAGAGCGTGATCATGGGAGGTGACGTGCGTGAGGACATGGCTGTATGAGTCGAGTTGATCCTATTAGCTGTTTAAATGGATTTTACATGGGTGTTAAGGTTGAGAATGTGCCATCAGACATGGAGAGGGATCCATATTCATGCGGCATCGCCCCAGCAACACGGAAAAAGCCGGTTATAGACCATTTGAGCCGGGGGTAATTGTTTATCTAGACGCCTCGCTCCTCAATGCATAAATTGAGCTGTCGGCTGCTGGTGGACATTTTGTTTTCTCAGCTGTATACGTGTGTGTGTTTGAGTGTGTGTGTGTGTGTGAGGATCAGCAGCGGTGTTACATGTAGCGTAAACCTCACTGTGATAAATGTCATTTGAGCAGCATTTGCATAAAAAAGGGGTGAAAGGGGGAAAGTGAGAAACTGGATGCTGCTCTCTATCCAGCACACGAACATTCGCAGACGCTTCAGGAGATTCACAGCAAACATTTGCATTTATTGATCGAGGTCATGCTGAGACTTCTGGACTTTTAATGCTAACAATAAAGTTTTGTGTAAAAAAAAAAAAAGAAATAAACGAACTAACTAACTAACTAACCTTTTAATTCCCACAAACACCTTCATGCTCCCTAAATTAACTCATCCAATGATACTTCAGCTCCTCCATAATGTGCAGATGTTTTAAAATGCTTGATTATTAATTATCTAAACGACCAATCATGATGTATTGATTAGGACAATGGAGAAGTGTAGTTTCTAAATTAGGAAAAGTAATATTACAGTTGTCCCCAAAATTATTCATACCTTTCAATTAAAGAAGAAGCTAAATTCACAATAGAAATTCACACAAGAAACTAAAGAAACTAATGATAAATAAAAATTAACAAAATTATAGTTTAGTGAAATAAAATATTGCTTTTGAATTAAGGTTGAAAATAATCATTAAAAAAAAAAAAACAACCAAACAAAACAGCACCTTTCACATGAACATGGACCAACATACCTGTCAACAGGTGCAGACATCTGATTGGACATTACAGAAAACACCTGATTGCCTCAAAGTGTTCAACAAAATTTTACCTTCGAAGGCCCATCTTACTTGTTTACTTGTTTTGGTTTTTTGTTTCTTTTTAATATTTCTTTCAAACCACAATTCAAAATCTGTGTCATTATTTTCACAGAATTTTTATTTATCATTAATCTTATAAATTTAATCTTATTTCACGCACAGCTGATTTTTTCCCGTCTTTAGTTTGAGGGTATGAATAATTTTGAGGACGAGTGTACATGTGAGGCACCTCAAGGATATGTTTTAGGCCCAAAAATCTTCATTATGTATATTAACGACGTTTGAAAAGTGCATTAAAGTTTGTTATTTGCACATGAAGCTAATCATATTTTTTTGTGTTTTTGCTGCAGCTTTTGGAGAAAATCATGAAAGAAATTAAAACCTGCTTTACATTAAAAAAAAAACTGTTAAATTTGAATAAAGTTAATTTTATTTTGCTTGGAAATGATGAGAGAAATATTGAAGTAAAATGAATGATTGATAATGGAAACATGGAAGGAGTAAACAGAATTAAATCTGTCGGAAAAAGGTATGTCACAATACTTATTTTCACGATTAATCGTGATATTAGATGCCACGATAATTTTATTGTGAAGATCTCTCAATATTGTCACTTCACATCAAATATCATGTCTGAACCATGATGGCAAACAAAGTTATTTGAAACATGGAATGGGTCATAAATGAGGAGGAAAAAGTGGGTTTTAATGGATTCTGTTCACCACTGTGATAAGATGCCTACATGCCCAGACTCTGCTCATCCGACCAAGATAATACCAAATTCAGATTTTGAATACAGCATGAGTAAAAACCTTGTTGTTTATGCATTAATGTATAAAAAAAACAAAAGAAATTAAGTTAATTCAATTTCTTTGCATTAACAAATCAATTTTGACAAATCTAATTAAAATTTAAACTTCTGTGAGGAATATTCATGTGATTTTACACACTTGTTGTGTTGGGGAATTAAGATATAGTTGTGATAATTATAAATCACGATTATTTCTTTGACAGTAATCCCCCCCCCCCCCCAAAAAAAAATAAAAAAAAAAATAAATCTGTAATCATGACATCCCTAGTTGGAAAGCATACAGACCTCATAGATAAACTCTTAAAACATACAAGTTCTAAAATTGACTGTTTTTATTCACTGTTAAACAGATAAGACAAGATAAAATATTTCAGATAAAAATAAAAGATCTGTTTTAAAAAAGAGTTAAAGAATGTAAAAACGCAGCGAGTTTATGAGGAGTAACGTGATGGGATAGTTTTACAGATAGTCGCCCTCAAAATTATTCACACCCTCCAATTAAAGAAGGAAAAAATCAGCTGCCAGTGAAATAAGCTGAAATTTACTAAAGTAATAAGAAATAAAAATTCTGTGAAAATCATGACATTGATTTTGAATTTTGGTTCTAAAGAAATATTAAAAACAAACAAACAAAAAATAAAACAATAAAACAAGCTTGATGGGGCTTCAAAAAGACGTCTACACCTGTTTACAGGTATGTGGGTCCACTATAGGAAAGGTGCTCTAATGTGTCTGGGACAGATTTGTTTGTTTTTTAAAATCATTATTTCCCACCACAGTTCAAAAGCAATAGTTTACTTCTCTAAATTATAGTTTTCTAAATTTTTATTTATTATTAATGTCTTTATTTTCCCGTTATTTAAATAACTATTGTGAATTTAGCCTTTTCTATAATTGGAGGGTATAAATAATTTTGAGAACGACTGTAAATTACAGAACATCTGCTTGTTTAAAAGAAGCTAAATACATATTTAACATGAATATGAGCTGAAAGAAGAGCCGTTTACAGCAGAAACATTGTGTTGTTATTGTGGATGAATGTGTGATGAGTAGGAGGAAACTGAGCTGTTACAGGTTCACGCTTGTGAGAAGGAGAAGTGAAGATGTAAATGTTGGAACGAGCAGCACATCTAATAAAGCGCCTGTTTGTTTTGGTCTTCCTTTGTCGGTGCAACAAACATCTGTTTTCCGGCTTCAGCCTGATGCGATTGCTGCCCTGGCGGGCCTGACGGGGGCGTAGACGTGGGGGGGCATGCTTAGTCTGCCATGCAGGCCATGCAGTGGGAGCACCCCTGCGCATGCACGCGCTCACATGGTCAGCGTTCGCTGGCGGACCAATCAGAAAGCCCGAATCCTGCGGCAACATCTTCCACAGACGGACACACACAGAACACAGCGGCTGTCCATCGCCATGGAGACGCAGACAGCCTGACGGACGTATGGCAGGACAGACATGAGGGCCTGGGACTCCCACCGAGACAGGACGTGGGCGGGACAATGTGGTGCGAATGAGATGTAAGAAGAGTTTCTGGTTTTCTACGGGTGGGCTGCGGGGGTGCGGCCTGGCCCGACCCCCCCCCCACACACACCTGGATGGCTGAGTCGCGGGGAGGTGAGGTGAGGTGAAGTGGGTGGGTGTCGGGGGCTCGGGGTGTTGCTGGTATTTGGCGAAGAGAGGACTCTCCTCAACTACGCGTATTCTTAAGCAATAACAACGTGATCCGTATTATCCACCCAAGAATACCCGTCACCGAAGAGAGTCTGTGGTCTAACACGGGGGGCTAAGCCAGAAACCAGGTGAGCATTGCATCACCATCATCATCGCCTCCGCCATCAGCAGCCCCCCCTTCATGCTCCGGAGGCAAACAGACACATACACGTACAGAGAAAGTGGGGCGGTGGCATTGATCGAAGACACCTTGCAGCAGAGGAGGCAAGGCTCCATCAATGGCTCCCTGACACCCCCCCCACCCCAGCCAGCAGCACGTCCAGGAGAAGCAGGAAAACAACAGAAGAGGGGTGTGAAAGCTCGCCTCTGTCCACAAACCGTGAAGGTGACGGGGGGGGCGAGGGCGTGGCGCGACCCGGACCCCCACAGCGAGCTCCTTACCTGGGCCTGGTCGTCTCCAGGGCGACCCCGTCCAGAGGTGACGCGCCGCTTCCGCCGCTGTCGGGCTCCTGTTTGGACAATATGATATCTGGGGGGGGAGGGATGGGGGGGGCGTGCACACACAGCGAAGACAGAGGGTCAGGGAGGTCAAAACAAGCCAAAAGCCCTCCTACCAGCACCACTGGGTCTACCTGCCCCCCCCCCACCCCAGCAACACAACACACAGCAGCTCACATTGCAAAACTTAAATCTCACCAAGTATAGTTTTCTCTATATATATATATATATATATACATATATAAATATATATAATAAATATATATGTATATACATATATATATATATATATATATATATATATATATATATATATGTATATATATATATATATATATATATATAAATATATATGTATATACATATATATATATACACTTTTTTCTCATTTCAAAATATCACAACCAAAATAAGACAAAACTGAGATAAAAGATGCTTTTTTAAGTCAGTGCATCTTATTTCAAGAAATCTGATCAAGAAAATTTTGCTTATAACATTGGCAGATTTTTTTTTGCTTATTACAAGCAAAAAAATAAAAAACAAAAAAGCAACTTATTTTAAGTGTCCAAGATTATTTTTGATTATAACAAGCAAAAAAAATTCTGCAAATCGAACAAGCAAAATTTTCTTGAATAGATTTCTAGAAATAAGATGCATTTCCTTAAAAACGCATCTTATATCTCACTGAAATGTTTCTCTTTTGGTAATTTTGTTTTATTTTGAGTGTGATGAGATATTTTGACTAGAAATGTCAAAAATATACTTGGTAAGATTTAAGTGTAGGGTTGTCAGGTGATTAAAAAAAATCAATCTAATTAATTACAGGATTTGTAATTAATCTAATTAATCGCATTTTAATCTCATATCGTGGGGAACGATGGTCCTTAAAGGCCGCAGTCCTTTAAGTTTTCCATGAACCTGCTCCAACACGGCCCATGAAGTTCTGGACGGTGACTCACTGACACGTATTCTTCTTCTTCTGGTGTTTATTGGCGGTTGGCAGCTTTAGGTGCATTACCGCCCCCCACTGCCCGGGTCATTCAGTGGGCCAAATTTAAAATGTTCGTGCACTGATTAGGCGCTCTGAATTAATCACAATTATTCGTTTAAATGTATTAATTTGCAATGTAATTAATTAATCTAATTAATGCATTAAACTGACAGCACTATTTGAGTTTTTGCAGTGCATATACGATACTGCTGGGGGGTGGGGGGGCATGCAGACAACTCTTTTTTTTTTTTTTTTAATAGATTTATTTAAAAGCCCCCCCCCCCCCCCCTCTGATTAATTAATCCCCACTCATCCTTGTAAATATAAGAAAAATGTTAAATTCATCATCACAGGTTGGCGGCCCGTGACGCACCCCCCATCTCATCTGAATATTTAACTTCAAATCGCTCCGATATCGATTCTTCCTGCTGATTTAATGATCAATAACAGCAACTTCTTGATTTCTGAATAGAAACAAAGAGTTTAAACGCCGAGGTGAAGCCATGAATTATGCATGAAAAGTTCCGGCAGATTTATTCCGTCCTGCTCTAACACAACTAACCGGCTGGATACAAAGAACATGCTCCAGCTAAGCTGATCCAAAATCGCTCCATTGATCCTCCTCAGATCAATATTTACAATTACTCTACGGGGGCTTTGGTTACAAAAAAAAGAAAGAAAGAAAAAGTCGCACATGTTCATCAGAAACGAGAAAAAAGGTCATTTCTGATGTGAAGGAGAGCAGGAAACGATGAATAAGCAGAACTAACGAGAGGGAGGAGGGAAGTGATGAAGAATGGACAGATGAAGGAGGAAGAGAAGAAGAAAGGCAGTGAGATACAGGTTTTCTTCATCCACCGCTCGGCCCGGGAGACACGCACCAGCAGCATCCAGGAGCAGGAAGCCCCCCCATCCACCCGCCCAACCATCCCCCAAGCTGCAGAGAGCCGGGATTTACCACCCGCAGCCACACACACACACACACACACAGGACGGCCCAGCCCAGAGAGACAGGAGACAACCTGAGGGCTCCAGACCACCTCACACACACCCTCACACACACACACCCTCACACACCCTCACACACACGCACCCTCACACACACCCCTCACACACACCCTCACACACACACACCCTCACACACACACCAGCCCAAAGATTCACCCCGAGACGCACCAACAACCAACACCTGGACTCCCTCTCACCCTCGCTGCCCCCCAAACTTCCCCACACAGCCAGGAGAGGAATGGAAATGATGAAGGTGCCTCATCCTCTCCATCACCCCCCCAAACGGCTGTCCGGAGCAGGAAAAGGAAAGAAAATGATAAAGATGCTTCATCCTCTACATCCCCCCCCCCCCAAACGGCTGTCCAGAGCGGGAAAAGGAAAGAAAATGATGAAGGTGCTTCATCCTCTCCATCACCCCCCCAAACAGCCGTCCGGAGCGGGGAAAGGAGAGAAAGTTTAGTAATTTGGGTAGAAATGGAAATTCAAATCTTCTAGAAGTAGTGAAAAGGAGGAGAAGAAGAAGAAAGGCAGCCGGCGAGCCTGGTGGCCTCTTACCCTCAGCTCCTCTTCCTCGCTGCTCCTCTTCCTCCCTGCTCCTCCTGTAACCCAGGGTGTTGCCTCCCTTCTGCTCTGAAATTCACTTCCTTTCATTCCTTCTCCCCGATGCCTCGCCGAGGGTCCGTAGCAAACTGGGAGGTGGTGATCGCCCTCCCCCTCCCACTTCCAGGAAGGGCTCCCAGAGGAGGAGGAGGAGGAGGAGGAGGAGGAGGAGGCAGATCCAGGCGGGAGTCGGAGCATCCAGCAGTGGGAGCGGCGGCGGAGGCAGCAGTGGTACTGATGCTGCAGCTTCTGCTGCCACGGAGACGCCGATGCTGAACAAAAGACCCCTCCTGTGTCCTCCTCTTCTTCTTTACCTCGCCAGCCTCCTCTCCTCCTCCCTCGCTCTCCTCCGCCGAGAGAAGCCAGTTGTTGCTCCGCCGCCGCGAACCGACTGACAGCTGGCGACGAGCCGGAGCAGCGAATGAGAGAGCAGATGGATCAGAGAGAGAGAGAGACGGAGAGAGGGAGGCCGTGTGGTGTGATGTAGCATCTGTGAGAGAGTGATAGAGAGGTGAGAGAGGGATACGGAGGTAGAGATGGCCGGGGGGCGGGGGATGGACGAAGTAGGAAGAGGAGGAGAAAGATGGAGATAGAGAGGTGGGGAGGAGAGAGAGAGAGATAGAAAGAGAGAGACTGGAGGAAATGAAAAGAGGGATGTAAAGAAACTGAAACAGAGAGAGAGAGAGAGAGAGAGAGAGAGAGAGAGAGAGAGCAATGAAAATGACCAGGAAATCCAGAGAATAATTAGATTTGAGCTTTACACAAACACACACACACACACACACACACCCTGGCGCCCAGTAATGGTGGATTAATTGACGTGATGTGCCTTTACCAACATTTCCAACAGCATCAGCGCCCATTACATCTGGCTTTCTGGGGGGGAAGACAAAAAACGATGATGATGATGATGATGGTGGTGATGAGAGGGGGAGGAAGAGAAGAAAATGAGCTATCCCTCGGGACTGATGAAAACATAAAGTGAGGATGGAGGGAGGAGAAAGAGAAGCAGTGACACCACAAATGCTCCATCATCAGCTGTGATCAGCAGCAAGCGTGCTGGGATGTGTGTGTGCGTGTGTGTGTGTGTGTGTGTGTGAACACGTCTAATATCTATTCATAAAACAGAAAAAAGAAGTTTCGGCTGTTTCCACCAAAAACTTCCCTTCAAGCAGCAGTTTTAACCCTTTAACGCCTTCGTGTCCCCTCAATGAGTCACCTGGTTAAGCTGCCACCTGTAGCAGCTCCCAGACCCGGACGGAGCCAGCTGTTGCTCCGCCGCCGCATAAAACCCACTATCCAGCCCGGAGAAGCCGAGGAAAAATGAAAGCAATCTCCTCAGGCTCCATTTAAGGTGTTTCTGATGTCAAACCCTGTTTTACATCTGTCTGAGAAGCAGGAGCCGGCGTTTAGCGTCTCACACACACCTTTCTGTTTTATTTTACATCGCTGGAAGGCCGCGCTGCGTTCAGGGACTCAAATACTGCTTTTGTTTGAGTGCCCTTCCCTCTCAGAGCTGAACAAAGTTGACCAGGAGCTGACATGAAAACACAAGAGCCACACTGATTCTCCATTTCAGTCGAGCAACGGAGCAATTGAGCAATTACGTCTCCGTTTCCGCCGCTGCCTTCCACACTCATGAATCTCCAGAGTCAAAGGAAATTAAAATCTCTCAAGAATTCTGCGGCGATCATTGCTGCCTTTGAGGGCGAGGAGGCGGGTAAAATAATCATAAATGGTTTTATCTGGGATGGAGATGGTTCCTTAATGTATAGAAGACAAAGTCGCCTGAGGAGCTGTGGCTGGTGGGGGGAGGACGGGTGTTCCACGGCGGTGGAGTGCCCCCTGGTGGCCGCTGCCGCCGTCAGCTTTTACATGCAGGAGAAGGGAAATGTAGCAAAATAAATGAGGGAGAGGCAGACACACATTTAGCTGCAGCGGAGAGAAAACAGGCTGCAAAGCTCCACTTCTATCAGAAAACAGCTTCTCTTTTGTTCTATTCTTCATATTTAAATAAAAACAAAAACACTTTCCTGACCCACGTTTGTACAGAGGGAGGGGGAAAAGGTCTGGCAGGCAGGGACGGGTCTGAAGGGCCGCAAGGCCAAATATCAGCAAACATGCTCGCGAACTGACACACACACACACACACAGGAAGAGGAAAAAGAAAAATCCATAAGCTATTAGCAGTCAATTAATCGCATACAGCAGCTTCCAGCGGCAGGATGGGGGGATGGGGGGATGGGGGGCTGCGTTTCCTACGCTGTAGATCTAATACAGCCGCAGCAGCTGCAAGCAGGAAGCAGGACATGCGTCTCCTGCGTCAGACAAATGTTGCATTACGGGGAGATGCTGCGCACGCACCGCACATGTTTGTTTGTTTTCAATAAGCAATGATTATTACTGCAAACATCTTCAGCTGATCTCTCCTCCATTAAGGAATGACGTCTTTTCACTCTACTGACTTCCTAATAGCAGAAACCACAGATGCAGAAACGTCTCTCACATACAGACAGTCTGGAAAAAAAGAAAATAGATGACATTTGGGGTGTTTACAGTCAACGTTTAGTCCTGAGCAGCATCTGACCTGCAGGTCATCCTGGACAATACTAACCCCCCCTCTGCACAGCGTCATCAGGAACCAGAGGAGCCTGATCAGCCAGAGGCTGCTGCATCCACGGTGCAGGACACGTGTGTGGTCGTTTACTTAGAAGCATACATATCTTTTTCATTTACATGTAGTCTACATCTGCTGCATTTCTACTTATCCATATTCATAACTAATGTGTTGAACATACATTTGTTGACATATTTGTTTGTACTTACATTTGATATTTTCACATTTATACTTATATTTAGAAATAGTCACTACAAATTGTGTTAGATATCTTGTGTATTTTATATATATATGTGTGTGTATATATATATATATATATATATATATATATATATATATATATATATATATATATATATATATATATATATATATAACTGTATGTATATACAGCTGTGTGAAAAAGTTTTTGCCCCCTTCCTAATTTCTTGCGTTTTTGCATGTTAGTCACACTTAACTAAATTTAAATGTGATACAAAGATAACACAAGTAAACAGAAAATGCAGTTTTTAAATGAAGATTTTTATTTTTAAGGGCGGAAAAAAAATCCAAACTTAAATGGCCTTCTGTGAAAAAGTGATTGCCCCCTAAACCTAATAACTGGTTGTTCCACCCTTAGCAGCAACAACTGCAATCAAGCGTTTGTGATAACTGGCAGTGAGTCTTCTACAGCGCTGTGGAGGAATTTTGTTCCACTCATCTTTGCAGAATTGTTGTAATTCAGCCACATTGGAGGATTTTCCAGCATGAACCACCTTTTTAAGGTCATGCCACAGCATCTCAATGGGATTCAGGTGGGGACTTTGACTAGGCCACTCCAAAGTCTTTTGGAGTGGCCGATTACTACTGCAGAACCCAAGTCTGCTTCAGCTTGAGGTCACCAACAGATGGCCGGACATTCTCCTTCAGGATTTTTTGGTAGACAGCAGAATTCATGGTTCCATTTACCACAGCAAGTCTTCCAGGTCCTGAAGCAGCAAAACAGCCCCAGACTATCACACTAAAACCACCATATTTTACTTTTGATAATATGTTCCTTTTTTTAAAATGCTGTTTTACTTTTACGCCAGATGTAATGGGACCTCCACCTTCCAGAAAGTTCAACTTTTGTCTCGTCAGTCCACAGAGTATTTTCCCAAAAGTCTTGGGGATCATCAAGATGCTTTCTGGCCAAACTGAGACGAGCCTTTATGTTCTTTTCGCTCAGCAGTGGTTTTGGTCTTGGAACTCTGCCATGCAGCCATTTTTGCCCCCCAGTCTCTTTCTGATGGTGGAGTCATGAACACTGACCTTAATTGAAGCAAGTGAGGCCTGCAGTTCTTGGATGTTGTTCTGGGGTCTTTTGTGACCTCTTGGATGAGTCGTCGCTGTGCTCTTGGGGTCATTTTGGTCGCCTGGCCACTCCTGGGAAGGTTCACCACTGTTCCATGTTTTCACCATTTGTGGATAATGGTTCTCACTGTGGTTCTCTGGAGTCCCAAAGCTTTAGAAATGGCTTTGGAACCTTTTCCAGACTGATAGATCTCAATTACTTTGTTTCTCATTTTTTTAACAGAATTTTTTTTTTTGGGTTCACAACATGATGTCTAGCTTTCGAAGATCTGTTTGGTCTACTAAACTTCGTCAGGCAGGTCCTATTTAAGTGATTTCTTGATTGAGAACAGGTGTGGCAGTAATCCAACCTTGGTGTGCCTAGAGAAATTGAACTCAGCTTTCCAAAGATGTGATAAACCACAGTTAATTCATGTTTTAACAGGGGGGAGGCAATAATTTTTTTACACAGGACCATGGAGCTTTGGATTTTTTTCCCCCTCACTAATAAAAATCTTCATTCAAAAACTGCATTTTCTGTTTACTTGTGTTATCTTTGTCTCACATTTAAATTTGTTTGATGATCTGAAACATTTAAGTGTGACAAACATTCAAAAAAGTAAGAAATTAGGAAGGGGGAATAACTTTTCCACACAGCTGTATATATATTTATACACACACACACATTTATATGATTATATATTTTATTATATACATATCTATTCTTTATTATTTTCATATTTATGTAGGTTTATCTATACTATTATGTGTAAAGCATATTCACTCATTTGTTGAATCTAACATAGAAATATAGTTAATTTAGTAATTATTACATGTCCAATTTATTATCCTTATTGTTTATATATAGTATATATATATATATATTAGGGCTGGGTATCGATTCAGATTTCAAGAATCGATTCGATTCCGATTCTTATGGTTTTGAATCGATTATTTTCGATCTGTTCGATCCGATCAGACTTTGATTCAATCTCGATTCAATCTAAATTTGGTTTGCTGGTATTGAAAAGATTTTTAGCCTTTACCCGAATTCCATAACTCTGTAGTTATGCAACATATTAATGCTAGGATTATATTAATATTCTAGAATGAATGAATGAAGTAATGTAGTTAATGGTGGCTGTAAGGACCAAACAAAATTATTCACACCCTCCAATTAAAAAAAAAGACTACATTCACAGCAGTAATTCAAATAACAGGAAACAAATAATAAAAATTAAAAAAATTATGATTCAGTGACGCAAAATACACAGTAAGTCAGCATTTAAAACTTAACTTAAAACTTAAAATGAATAACAACAGCTCACAACTACTTCTGAGGGGCGGGCCATATAGTGTGTGGAAGGCGGAAGGGGCCGGTTGGGGGGTCATGCCCTCTACGCGACCCCACTCCCGGCATGACTTGGCACTGCCCCTCAGTTTTAACTGCAAACAACACACATCTTACACACACAGTCATGAGCGGGGGGGATGGGGGGGGGACAGGGTCCTTTCATACCCCGGTCTCCCGGGCGCTACTGGGGAGAGGGGGAATAGTGGCTGCTTCACGCGCTAGTGGTTAAGGCTGGCTGCATTGCGGGGGATCTGCTGGCCTGGGGGATGCCTGGCCTGCTGCGTCCGGGGGTGGGGGTGGGGGGGCGTGTTGGGGGCTTGGAGCTCACGGCTCCTTCCCCGGCCCGAGCTACCACTCAGGAGGCACGAGGGTATGGGCAAGAGCGAGGTGGGTATGTGAGAATAATGAATGAGAGTGTGAAAGAGGAAATGTGGGAGGGAGGAACTTGGGCTGGAAGAGGGAGGAGATGTGGGTAAGTGGTTGGAGGAAAGGGGGATGGAGGAAGGAGTGGCATGCTCGTGAGTGTCTAGTAGGGATGGTCGTGAGGGGCTGAAGGAAGGAAGGGCGGGAGTGTGATAGGTCAGAGGGATGGGCGGGGCTGGACATGTAAGGGGGGGACTGTATGGGGTATTGGGGGTATAGGGAGGTGGGGGCGTATGTGTGGGGGGTAGGGAGGGGTTGGTGCAGTTATGTGGGGGGAGTGCATGTGTGTGTTAGAGGGTATGAGGAGGTGGGGGTAGGTGTGGACGGTAGAGGGAGGAGAGTGTTGGGGGTGGAGGGAGGAGTGAGTGTGGGTATGTAAGGTCGGAGAGCGGAGTGGGTGGGTGTATGTGTGTGTGGGGGGGAGTACATGGGGGTGTTGGGGCGGTGTGTGAGGAGTGTGTGGGTGAGCGTGGTGGTGGGGTAGGGGGTGGTAGAGGTGGTGGCGCCCTGGTGTCAGGTGTATGGGGCAGGGACTTTGGGGTGGGGGCTGGCCTGCCCTGGGGGGGGTCTCGTCTGGGGGGTCCAGTCCTCCTGGGTTTCAGTTGGGCCACCCGGGTCGGGGGGGGTGGCTGCTCCTTGGCGCTGGGCCCTGGGCCCGGCGCTGTTTCTGCCCCGGGGGGCGCCCGGCGCCTGGTGGGGTCGGTGGCTGCTGGTCTTGGTCCGCTGGGGCCTGGGCCCCCAGACTGCGGGGAGCTCCGACTGGGGGCCGCCTTTTGCCGCCCTTCGGGGGATGCATGTCCGTTCTTTGGGGGGGGCGGCTGGGATCTGGGCCTCTGGGTGGCTGCTGGGGGCCTGGGTCATGAGCCTTGCGGGCTTCCTCCTCCTTGCAGAGACGAGGCTGCATCTGCATGACTGTATCACCACGGAGACCCTTTATTATGCATGTTGACACTGTGACACTGCTTCCCATTGCGATGACTAGGTTGTACCTCTTCTCTGCGTAGTTCTGCGTGTGTTTGTATGATCTGAGGATATTTAAGCCACCTGCAGGTCCTCCTGTAGGGGATTGCTTGTTTTGTTTTCCGACAGAGACCTTGGAATGTTGTTTAGGGATTTCTGTACAGATGCACCAGTGAACTGTGTAAGTGGACTCATGTTTTCTCTCCTCACTCTCCCTCTCTCTCTCTTCCTCTTTCTTACTCCTTTCTCTCTGTTTCATTTTCTATCATTACCTCTGTTAACTTTCATTTCTCCCTTGTCAGGCCCAGCAGTATGATATGGAATGCTATTATAAACAAATGTTTAATTAAAGAAATAAAATGAATAAACACGATATCAAGTGGAGCCTTATGTTGATAAAGCTCCGCTTGGTAAAGCAAAACTGTTCAACAAAATAAGGCAATCAGATTTCCATTCTGCTTGCTTCGATGCTGGACAGGACAAGTAAAAAAAAAAAAAAAAAAAAAAAACTTAAAACAACTAGCGAATAACCCGCTAGCTCGATGCTAACTATTAATGGAAAATGCCATTGACATGCTAACGGAAGTAGCATCTACGTCGTAACTTCAAAGATAACATACAAAATAGAAAGTAATAGAAATAGAAATCATGACCATTAACTGCATTTATTAAAGTACTTACAGACAGATGTTTCCTTTGCTATGTTTAAACTAAATTTTTAGAAACTACTTGTACCAGCCCCACATGGTCTTCTTCTGGCATTGTACTAGCTTTAGTAGTCCTACACTCTGTCCAGCTCACTATCTCCACCCAACCAGGGGCAGTACATTAAATGGTCATTTTAAAAAAAGATAAGAAAAATCGATCTTTGGAGATATGAATCGATTTTGGGGAATTAATATGAGAATCGATTCAGAATTGGAAAATCGATTTTTTGAACACAGCCCTAATATATACATATATATACACACACACACACACACATATATATATATATATATATATATATATATATATATATATATATATATATATGTATATATATATATATATATATATATATATATATATATATATATATATATATATATATATATGTATATGAACATACAATTAACATAGCCTATACAGTCGTCTTAAATATTATTCAAACCGTCCAATTAAAGAAAGAAAAAAATTTCTTACCTGTGAAATAATTCGAAATTGACATAATTAAAGATGAAAAAATTCTATAAAAATCATGACATTGATTCTGAATTGAGGTTTGCAAGAAAAAAGAAATATTAAAAACAAACATACCAAAAATACAACAAGTAAACAAGCATGATGGGGCTCTGAAGCTAAAATTTTGTTGAGAAACACTTTGAGACAATCAGACGTCTGCACCTGTTGACAGGTGTGTTGGTCCACTGTTCATGGGAAAGGTGATCTAGGCGCAATCCCAAACCGCCCCCTACACACTACCCCTTAACTATTGAGTGTCACTCCCAATGAAGTCACCCTTCGCAGCAGCTGTAGAGGGCGCTTTGATTGGAGGTGGAGGGTGTTAATGAGAACGAGACGTCCTCTTCCCTCCACTGGAAAAGGAAAGCAGCCATCGCCGTGGCAACACAAACACGCCCGTGTCAAATAAATCTGTGTGGAAATACTAACTCACACTTATGTGTGAGAACAACGTTTTATTTTAAATAAATAATAATAATCATGATCCTAAACAATAAAATAAATGACAAAAATTATTATTTTCACTGCAAATAGGCCTAATTATTATGACTACTACTAATTATCATTTATCATTATTATTATTATTATTATTGTTATAATTATTACCATTGTGCCAATAGGAGGATTATAATCCTCTTTCCTGCTCAAACATTCCCTCCCGTGAGCGCCAGTGGTCTGAAGGATACCTACAGCGCACCTGTCGTCGCTTTTCCCCCCCATACAATGAAAACATGAAAACCTGGACACACATTTTAACTTTACTTTCCACTGTGTGTCAAGTTGAACCTGAACCTGCAGATGCTCGTAGATATCAGAGAAAGCAGAGACGTTCTACATGCTGGACCTACTCAGAACAAAATCCCGCGAGATTTTGCATCAGAACTATGAAATCTTACAAGATTTCGTTAGTAAAATAGATCAATATCGCATTTTAAAATATGATATCAGCATATAGAATATTGCAGTATTTCAGTGATATTTTGTCCCACTCCTAGCTCTGGATGCAGCTGTAACTGATGCAGGGAGGAACAGAAACACTTTCCAGCAGGCAGCATGTTGACAGACTTGTTTGCTTGTTGCTGAAAGCAGATCATCATCTGAAAATGGAAGTTTAAAGTCTTCCTGTGAGCCTAAACAGCTGATCATTTATCCAGTAAGCTTCTCCATCCACAGCGACTGCACATAACCTGGCTCACTTTTTACTCTTTGCTTTTTCATTTTTGGATGAAATGAACAAAAAGGATTTTTTTTTTTAGTTTGATTTCTTGTGTCAATCAGCTTTGTGCACGTTTTACATCATTTATGGTCAATGCAGAAGTGATGCAATACAACATGAAGGGAAATAAAGATAAATAAATGACATGGGCGATATCAAAATTTTTCTCGTCGATACAGTACCAGTAGTTTATGTTACTTTTTCATCAATACTGATACTTTTTGTCCCTTAAAGGAGCCCCATCATGAAAAATGGACTTTTAAGAGCCTTTCAGCATGTTACTGTGTTATTTCCTCATAAAATACTTCATTTAAGTCATTTTTTTCTTCATTTGTGCATATTTGAGTAATATATATGAATATTCAGGCCAAGCTGTAGCTTCCTTAACATAACTGACCTACACATCATCCGGGAATTTTCGCCAAATTCGTCACATCCGGTTAGGTAGAAGGTGAAAACAACGCTTCGTTGCATAGGAGAGCCATTTGATTTCCTGCTTTATTACTCGTCAATCTTCGTTTATTCTACTTTGGAAATATCGAGAAGTCCCGCTGTGTTTGGCTGCCATAAACATAACTACCACACGGACAAGAGATGTTTTTCCAGTTCCCAAAACAACAGAAAAAGTCCCGAACAACATGCTAAGTGGCTAGCGGCTATCAAGCCCATAAATGCTGACAGTTCACGCTGGAAACCATGGAAACATCTAACAATATGTTCCGATCACTTTGTGACTGATAAAAAGCATAGTGTGGTCTCACTATTTAAACCCTGCAGTTGTTTTTGTACAGATGATAGAAAACAGCATTAAATCAGTGGAGAGAATCACAGCGCCGCCCGCTGTTCCCGTCTCCTCAGGACTGTTAACGATCACGTTCATCCAGATTACTGCCATCAATGTTCCCACATAAGAATAAAAGCAGAAAAAGTGGCAGAAAGGCATTTGCAGCGTTATAAACATGCACAGTCATAACCAGTAAAATACCAATGAGCTTCTAGCTGCTGGTAATTTATAGCTTTATCAATGAGAATAAACTCCTGAGAAGGACATCAAAGAAATACCAACATTTCTTAAAGATCCAGGGAAAATTAATATTTTATAAAGAATAAATGGCTTGAACACGGGGTTTACCTGATGAAACCAAATACATCATGAGATCAGGAAACTGATCATCAGGCCGGTATGTAGGTTCGTCTAACCAGGCTGTAGCAGCAGAAGATGGCATCACTTAGTCCAACAGATACTAGTTAAGCCCCGTATCTTCTTCTAGCGTCGGCAGTGAGACTTTCAATATAACTGAACGTTATTTCAACATTATTTCAAAGACAGAGAGGCGGAGAAAACTTTTTAAAAAGGGTGCAAAAACAGTTTTTGAGGCTCATAGTCCATCAGACACCGTTCAAATGCGAAGCATGTTTTCACCGCTACCTGCTTCGTGGTCACGTGAATTCCGGGTTGTGACGTAAGCTCGCGCTGATCCATACGCAACAAGGTGGCACCAATCACGAAGCAAAAAACACGCATGCGCAGCATCGTAACAAGACGTCCTCTTTGTTCAACAGAAACTCTTACAGAATCCTAACCTATACACACTCACTGAGGAAGAAACTAACATTTCATCAGAGACAAACAGCCATCAGCTAACAGACAAATTTGCTCCAGAGTTCAGGAGAATTTTATTTATTATTACTAATTTTTTTTTTTTTAAGGTCCATAAAAGTCCACAAAAACTTGTCAGTATTCTTCCATGCTGCTCGTCCAATGTAATCCAAGTGTCCTGAGTGGGTAGCATCCAGAATTTACTCCAAACTACATTATTTAGTTTGTTTTATAGCCTGAACAGTTTTGCATTGCCGTTTTTATTTGGCTGTTCGTGCGAGTTCATGACACTACAGAAGTCTACTCTGACGATAATACAAGCGTTGAAGAAGAAATTCGCTGTTCACATTGTGCTAAGAGCGAACGAGCTGGGGACAAACCAGGACAAACATAAGAGGGGTTGGATATTGATTTAGAACAAAGAAAGAAAGAAAAAGAGAATGTGCGATCTCGTCTGCCGTGGCTTCTGTAGTCCGGTGAACTCGCAAGGGTGCACTTTGCTGCAGCTAGATGTAGTACTGTTTAGGCTATAAAATACAGGTACTGCCCAAAAAAATTAGAATATCCTGAAAAAATTCACGTATTTCCGTAATTCAACTTAAAGGGTGCAATTTACATGTTGTATGTGAATCAATATATTTCAAGCTTTTATTTGTTTGATGTTGCTGATTAGAAGTTGCAGCTTAAGAAAACCTCAAATTCAAAAACTCAAGAAATGAGAATACTGTGAAAAGCTCCAGTATTGTAGCTCAGAGTGTCACAGTCTAATCAGATAAGTAATCCAAAGCATCGGCCAAAGTGCCCTGAGTCTTTAAAAAGTCCCTGTCTTGGTTTAGAAGAATTCACAATCATGGGGAAGACTGATGATCTGACAATTGTGCAGAAAACCATCATTGACTTCCTGCACAAGGTGGGAAAGACACAAAAAGTGATAGAAAAGAAGCTGGATGTTCTCAGAGTGCTGTCTCAAAGCACATTAATGGACAGTTAAGTGGAAGGAAGAAGTGTGGAAGAAAACGGTGTAGAAGCCGGAGGGCTGACAGCAGCCTGGAGAAGATGGTCAGGAAAGGGTCTTTCAAACGTGTGGAGGACTTCATAAGGAATGGACCGAGGCTGGAGTTACTGCTTCAAGAGAAACAACACGCAGGCGGATGCTGGACATGGGCTTCCAATGTCAAATTCCTGTTGTCAAGCCACTCCTCAACAGCAAGCAATGACAGAAGCGTCTTAACTGGGCTGGAGAGAAGAAGGACTGGTCTGTTGCCCAGTGGTCAAAAGTCCTCTTTACTGATGAGAGCAAGTTTTGCATCTCATTTGGAAGCAAAGGTCCCAGAGTCTGGAGGAAGACCGGAGAGGTGCTAGATAGAAGATGCATGAAGTCCAGTGTTAAGCTTCCCCAGACTGTGATGACCTGGGGTTCATGTTAGCAGCTGGTGTTGGTCCTCTGTGCTTCATCAAGTCCAGCATAAATGCAGCCGTCTACCAGGACATTTTGGAGACCTTCATGCTTGCTTCAGTGGAGCAGCTGTATGGGGATGCAGACTTTATCTTCCAGCAGGACTTGGTACCTGCCCACACTGCCAAAACTATAAAATCCTGGTTCAACAGCCATGGGATTACCATGCTTGATTGGCCCGCAAACTCACCTGACCTGAACCCCATTGAAAATCTGTGGGGCATTGTCAAGAGAAAGCTGAACGGGAAGAAACCAAACAATAAAGAAGAGCTCAGGTCTGTGATTGAAGTATGTTTGTCTTCCATAACACCAGATATGCCACAAGCTGGTAGCATCCATGCTACGCCGGGTTAAGGCAGTCATTAAAGGGGCCCCCACCAAGTACTAAGTACAGATGCAAGAGTTTACTTTAAGAGGCCTGATATTTTTGTATTTAGAACCCTTCTCTGATTGATTTTATAAAGAATTCAAATTTTTTTAGTTTTTGGATTTGAAGTTTTCTCGAACTGCAACTTCTAATCAGCAACATCCAAACAAATAAAAGCTTGAAATACATTGATTCACATATTACTTGTCTATACAATATGTAAATTGCACCTTTTAAGTTGAATTATGGAAATATATGAACTTTTTCAGAATATTAAAATTTTTGGGTAGTACCTGTATACTAAATGATGTGGTTTTCCAGTAAATTCTGGACGCTACCCACTCAGGACACTTGGATTATATTGGACGAGCAGTATGGAGGAATATTGACAAGTTTTTGTGAACTTTTATGGACCTTTTTGGTTCAGTTGCTGGTGAACTCCATTATATTGAAGTTGGGGGAAAGCGAAAAGGTTTTAGATCTCCGGCTGCATTTTAAATATTAAAAAGTGCTCCAGAGTCTTAGAAAATGAAGGACCATCATTCTGTGGGTGTACAATTCCTTTAATACTGTATGCATTTTCTGGCTGCACAGACTGATGCACGTTTACATCTACATGTGACAAAAACTATATTTTCTGTTTGTATCTGATGGTGGTTTCCCCATTATTTATTTTTATTTATTTATTTGTCTCTCTGTGTGTATTACTTTATTGTACAAGGATAAATGTGGTTCAGTTTTTAATCGTTTATATTTACATAATAAAATGTTTAAACCATGAAAAACCATTGGGTTAGAAACTCTTTGGGTTAAATAATACTGAACGGAATCAGATTTCAAGGCAGTTTGGTGAGTTTTGATGCTTTGTAGTTTGTTATTGTCACTAAAAAAGTTAGCAGGGCTGCCGCATATTCTCATAGCATGTAAAAAGTAGGCATATATATGCAAAGCATCACGCTGCGTTCATTTTTATATGTCCTGAATTGTGCCTAAAATGATGCGCCACACATTTTATGTGTGTATGCACGCTTTATACGGAAGGGCCCTGATCAGCAGAAATGTAAAGAAATGCTTTCTGTCCAGATAGACTTCAGACCTCAGGTGTTCCACAAGATCAGTCAGACTGGTGGAAATCCCACAGAGTGCCTCAACTTACACGTTAAATCTCTTCTTCCACATAAAACCACCAGCAACACAAATGTTTTGCAAGTTTTTGTGTTTTCGTAGTTTTTCTTTGGGTCTGAATCTGAGGGAAGGGTCACATGTAAAGTATAACCTAAGTTTTACTAGTCGTGCCCTTCGATTGTTCCACAGAAAACAACATCAAACTTAGAGTTTATTTCCAGCTAACACATGAAAAAAGGAAAGAAAAGAAAATCTAAGCATATTATTAAATGGCTGGTGTGTGGGCAGCAGCACTTACAGGGAAACTGTTTTAATGAGCTGGTGATTATCAAACTTTAGAAAGTGACCTTTTAATAACCTTTGACAGGTTGAGACAAAACTTTGAAAAATAACAAGTTGAATGTCAATCGGCTGGTTTCAGCCAGTAAACGGTCAACGTGGCTGCTCTAATCTTCGGATCACAGAGTTCACATCCTACAGCGAGACACAAGGACACAACCAGGCCACAACCAAGACACAATCAGACGCAAAACTGCACGTATCTGTAAAACACAGCCAGCACCAAAGACACTGTTCTGTCACAGAATCGCTCCCCTCGTCCCGGTAGTTTCAGCTCATCATGAGACGGGCAGCTGAGGATGACATTACACCTGTCACCGTTGAGCTGATTTACCACGTAAACGCTACTGTAAACTAGTTTTTATTACAGATAGATCAGATCAGTGTTGGCTGCAATACTTCTGTCATCAAACCTGTCAGAGACCGCCGCCTCTGCGGAAATTTAGAAAAGAAAACGAAACGAGCATTTCAAAGATATTTCTATAGTAGTGAGGAGGAAAGCTGCTTTACAGAGATGTGCAGCACCTGATGATGTAATAACCAGCATTTCTACCAACAGAGGCAGCTGGTGATAAAACAGTTTAGAGGGCACAAACCGGTAAAACAGAGGCGATTGCAGTCCCTAACAATCTAAAAGAAGGCCTCGCCTCCCTGTTTCCCACATCCTCGTCTTCCCTTTGTTACAGTCTGGGGATTGTTATTGACAGCTCTTTGATCCTCTATAGACGAGTAAATGCAGTAGTCAAAAGTACTTTTTACCCCTCAGTGTTCTTGCTAAAGTCAAGCCATACTTGCCCAACCCTGAACTGGAAGAGGTGTTGTCATGTCCAGGTTAGATTACTGTCACTCTTCATCAAGGTTTTATTTTTATTTATTTTTATTTAACCTATGTTTATACAGGTAGGTCCCACTGAGACCACAGTCTCTTTTTCAAGGGAGACCTGTTTACCAAACATACATGTCTTTAGATGGCGGGAGAAAGCCAGAGTACCCGGAGAGAACCCACGCATACACGGGGAGAACATGCGAACTCCACACAGAAAGGCCACTGTTCAAACCACCCTCAAACCAGCAACCTTCTTGCTGTGAGGCTGCAGTGCTAACCACTGCGCCACTGTGTAGCCCATGTAGTTTTAAAGTCTGTGTAGTTTTAAAGGTGCCATAACATCAAATGTCTCTTTTCTGTGGTTTTGGGGGTATAATATGATCTGTGTGCACTGATGAGACCATGTGAATGTCCAGAGTGAGAATCAAAGTCCCTGTTCGTGGACGGTCAGTTTTGTGTCTTTTTCCAGAAATGATTGAATCAAACAGCAACTCATCATTCCACGTAAGTTATCATTCTACATAGCTCATTCTATCCAATTAGAGCACACTATAAAGCAACCCCCCCCCCCCCCCCCCCCCCCATTCTAAATGGACAAATAGATTTAAAAGATTCTGCAGCAACACTGAATGAGGTGACCACATTGTTGTCATGATCCGTAAGTTTATTTATTTTCTAAATGCTGTCTTATCTGATAAACATAGTTCACTGTCTGAAGTGCCCATGATGCTAACAGATAGCCCTTAGCAAATTCTAACCCTAGCTACCGCCAGGTTGACCTTATTTCACTAAATACGGTTATGGATCACCGCGAGCATCCGGGAATTTTCGCCAAATTCGTCACATCCGGTTAGGTAGGAGGTGAAAACATCGCTTCGTTGCATAGGGGAGCCACTGAATTTCCTGCTTCATTACTCGTCAATCTTCGTTTATTCTACTTTGGAAATACCGAGAGGTCCCGCTGTGTTTGGCTGCCATAAACATATCTATCACACGGACAAGAGAATGTTTGTTCCAGTTCCCAAAACAACAGAAAAAGTCCCGAACAACATGCTAATTGGCTAGCTGCTATCAAGCCCATAAATGCTGACAGTTCACGCTGGAAACCATGGAAACATCTAACAATAAGTTTGGATCACTTTGTGACTGAGAAAAAAAGCATATTGTGGTCTCACTATTTAAACCCTGTAGCTGTTTTTGTACAGATGATAGAAAACACCATGAAATCAGTGGATGTAGAGAATCACAGCGCCGCCCGCTGTTCCCGTTTCCTCAGGACTGTTAATGATTACGTTCATCCAGATTACTGCCATCAATGTTCCCACATAAGAATAAAAGCATAAAATGTGGCAGAAAGGCATTTGCAGCGTTATAAACATGCACAGTCATAACCAGTTACATACAGATGAGACTGCGGGTAATTTATAGCTTTATCAATGAGAGTAAACTCCTGAGAAGTACATCAAAGAAATACCACCATTTCTTAAAAATCCGGGGAAAATTAATATTCTATAAAAAATAAATGGCTTGAACACGGGGCTTACCTGATGAAACCAAATACATCATGAGATCGGGAAACTGATCATCAGGCTGTTATGTACAGGCAGGTTCGTCTAACCAGGCTGTAGCAGCAGAAGATGGGCATCACTTAGTCCAACAGATACTAGTTTAGCTTCGTATCTTCTTCTAGCGTCGGCAGTAAGACTTTCAGTATAACTGGACGTCATTTCAACATTATTTCAAAGACAGACAGGCGGAGAAAAAAAATTAAAAAGGGTGCAAAAACAGTTTTTGAGGCTCATAGTCCATCAGACGCCGTTCAAATACGAAGCATGTTTTCACCGGGACCAGCTTCGTGGTCACGTGAATTCCGGGTTGTGACGTAGGCTCGCGGTGATCCATAGCCAAATAAGGTTGTACTAGGGCTGGGCGGTATGGCAAATTTTTCATATCACATTTTTTTTTAAAGAATCCTAATGGTTTTACGGTATTTAATGGTGTACAAAGTAAGAACCCCTCAGGAAAGAAATGATGTTCCAACAAAAAAAAAAACGTGATAAAAACATAACGGTACGGTTGATAGAGAGGATCCGCGGAGTAAAAGGGCTGGACTCTGATGAATATAAGGAGCGGACATCTGACGTCAAGTTAACCAAACAGTGTTAGCTTCTGTAGCTACATTAGCAGCTTGTCCGCTCGTCAACCACCGTTTACTGGTCTCTGACACAAAAGATAATAAGTTACACAAGCAGCAACACTTACCGACTGCACATCCTCACTGATAAATATAATCCACTGCTCCCTGGTTAAGCTGTCCCTGCTGTTAAAGCACCGAAAACTGTGGAATTTCTGCAGAGGCAACTCAGCACGGCAATCTCCCCCCTCCTCCTCCTTGTCGTAGGCGTCCTTTCTGACAAGGCTGGTTTAATCCGTGGCAGGTAATCAGCTGCCTTCAGGTGGTGCTAAAGAGGCTAGCTTAGCAGCTTGCTTGCAGCCTCTCTAGTTCATGTCATAACAGCTGGTCATAACTCCTCCGTGGCAGGTAATCACCTGCTTTTAGGTGGCGCTAAAGAGGCTAGCTTAGCAGCTCGCAGCCTCTCTAGTTCACGTCATTCGGAGAAAGAAATTCAAACCGCGTATTGTGGACAGCGCGTGCTTGTGGCCGATTCTGGTGAGAAGAGAGAGCCCGCACTCAAAGACGAAGTTACTTTCACTCTCCAGAGTTTCTGGCACGTTATAACTGATGTCCCGTTCCAATACACATGTTTTAACGTAAAAAAGTGGGATTTCCGGATGATGATCCTTTAAAACATTTATTACATGATTACTGTAAATCTGACATGGTTGCTATTCTTTTTTTTGTCATTTTAATTCCTTTCTTTCAATTTCTCATGTACTTCCCGTAGCGTCTCCATCTTCCTCTCAGCATACACGTCCCCTGTTTGAGAACCACGGGTGTAGATAAAACTTTGCTGTCAGCATATCAGTAACACTCCAGAAGAAACGAGTAAAACTCTCAGGAATTCGGAGCAAAAGGAGTCAAAGGGAAACTCGACTTCGATGGCGTTCAGTAAATGAACAAACCCACAAATCAAGCGCTCCTCCCTCCTGCAGACACCTCCTGGAGAGAGTTATGATGCGACTGTGGCTATTTATGGCTGGAAGGCCGCGAGTGGGCGGACAGCTGGGGATTGTTCTGTGCTTATATCTGTCCAAACTGTCCATATATTGACCAGGATGATTGACCTCTGCCAGCTGCCGTAGGTCCTGCCTGCTTGGGCATCTCTCTCTCTAGGACCGTTTGGTGGTGGGTCAGGGTCAGTCATCATTAGACAGGAGTGTGTATATGTGTGTGTAAGTGGCTGTAAACCAACATCAGCGGATGAAAGGCTGTTACCGGGGGCGATCCTCGGGAGAGGCAGCCAGGCCTGCAGCGACCGGCCGGCACAGAGGAGCCTCATTACCACCCGGCCTGGTTATGGAATGATATTCAGCACCGTAACAGGATAAAACCTCATGAAAGATGACAAAAGAGAGAAAATTTACTTACTGCAACAACAAAGTGATTAAAGCTTGAGAAACCAGGTGCAAGAGTCAGGTTTTAACCCCTGAATACCTTCTGGTCTTTCTTTATTTTATTTATTTTAATTAAATTAAATTATTTTATTCATCTACCAGTATTTGCTTTCACTAATTCTTATGTATTTATTTTTTATATTAATGATTTATCTTATGTAAAGCACTTTGAATTGTCTTGTTTATTAAATGTGTTGTATGAATAAAATTGCCTTATTTATATTTAATTATCTTTATCAATTTATTTAATATTTAATTGTATTTTTTATTCCAGTCTTTTTTTTTAAAAAAAATAGAATCCTTATGTTTTATATATTTACTTTGTTTTTATATAATTGTAAATAAATTCAGGCATTAAGGAAAAATCTGATGGTATGTGTTTTAATCTCAGCTGGGAGATAATTTTACTTGAGATAGTGCAAGTTAGTTGTTTTTTGTTTGTTTTTACTGAATTTGAAAAAATCCAGCAGAGGAAAAATGTATTAAACTTTGTGAACCTACGTAAAAATGTCAGACCTGCTGTAGATTTAAGATCAACCTTGTTTAAAGATATTTTTTCCCCAAGTCATTATCTTATTGCTTAAACCAAACAAGACAGGAAGACGAATCTGAGCCACGTTCTCATCGTGTGACTCTGAACTCCCACCAAACTGCTCTGACTTCCAGATGGTAACTTTATTTTACTTTTCACTAAGATAATCTCTTAGTTTATGACGGTTTTGTAAGACACATTGGGCCTCATGCAAGGATTCGTACGAACAATTTTGTTCTTAGTGGTTCATATGAGTGACTTAGGAGAAAATGCAGCATTCATCAATTTTCTTGTATTTCTAATCTTCTGTCAGGCACGAAAAATTTCATGAGTGCTTCAGACTTGACATAGAAGTCTTGTGCACTCAATTTGCTGTACACTACGGAAGCTGTAGCAGACGAGATCGTGACGAGATTCTCTTTTTCTGTCTTTTTTTGTTTTAAATCAATATCCAACCCCTCTTGTGTTTTGTCCCGGTTTGTCCGCAGCTCATTCGCTCTTAGCACAACGTAAACAGTGAATTCAGTGTTGCCAACTTAGCGACTTTGTCGCTATATTTAGCGACTTTTCAGACCCCTCTAGCGACTTATTTTCAAAAAAGCGACTAGCGTCAAATCTAGCGACTTTTCCTGGTGTCCATGGAGACAGATGAAGGTTAAGTCGCTCCCCGCCATTCATCAGGAGCTGCCTACTGTCAGCCCCTCCCCTCTCTGTTTCCCGGCACTCACTCAGTTTACGCTGTCCTGGTGCAGCTGCAGCCCACGGCCCGGCCCGTCCGAGCTGCTGTGAGATGACTCCTCCTCGTCCAGACAACAAATGAATTGCACCTGCACGAAGCTGCTTCCTGCCGCCAGATTGTTTAAATTTTAAAATGAAAAAAAAGGTCTCAAATTAAAAGCTGCACTAAAATCACGGCTTTTTTCACTCAGTCTCAGTTGCTTTACTCACATTGTCTACACTCGTGTGTGTGCTTCTGCTTCTGAGCATCATCAGTCAGAGAGGAGACAACTCTGATCCAAGCTCAGAAGTACATACTTACTAGAAAGATACTTTCTTTTTTTCCTGGTCTAAGTATGATAAGCTGCATTTTGGCTTTCCTATGGCATTATTTCCTTTATTTATTTTGGCTACAACGTCGATATATATATTATAGCCCATTTTAACAGTTGCTGCTTGTTTCCCATAATGCATTGTGGCACACCTAGGTCTTCTTTGCACCAGTAGCCTTGTAAATTGGCAAAAGTTCACGCCAAACAAAGACATGCCGCTCAAAACTAGTATGTTGCTGTATAGGTGATGTAAAAAAAAGAAAAATGAAAAACATGCCGCTTCCACGGGGGATCACGCATGCGCATCATAGACTGCCTGTCGCGATGACGTCATTTAGCGACTTCTGGCGACTTTTTGGCCAGCCAATAGCGACTTCTCTTCCTGAGAAGTTGGCAACAGTGGCTGTGTCCGAATGTCCTCCCTACTCCCTAACCCCTCATTCACTACATAGGGCTGCACTACATAGCAGACTATCTAGTGCCCTCATTCTGCCTGTGATTCGGACACTAAGCTGACTACTTTTTCCCCGCCGCAAATCATGTGATCACCAGCTGTCACCGTGGCAACCACAGCGGCACTCACGACGCACGAAAAGATTTAATTACAAATCAAATCTGTAATTTTAAATGAAGGTATTTTATTTACTTATGTTGTGTTTAATCTCTTTTCTGTCGTTCTTTCGCTCCTTTTTTTCTGCCGCTCGATATGTTCAACACCTCACGCCATTCAGCTCTCCTGACCGCAATGCATTGTGGTCTATATTGTCCCGTCTAGGGACCATCGAAGCTCACTAGTTTTCAAGATGCATTGTGGGTAACTTTGAGTGCACTACTTTTTTCTTTCTAGACATTCGGACACCCCTACAAAATGGCGTGATCCCTATATAGGGCCCTATGTAGGGAATAGGGTGTACATTCGGACACAGCCAGTGAGTGAATTTCTTCTTCTACGCTTGCATTATCAGCAGAGTAGGCGCAAAACACCACAGCTTCTGTAGTGTCGTGAACTTGCATTAACGCGCAAATAGAAAGTGCAACGTACCACTGTGTAAGCTAAAAAAATCTATGAAATTATGCAGTTTCCAGTAAATTCTGGACGCTACCCACTCAGGACACTTGGATTACATTGGACAAGCAGTATGGAGGAATATTGACAAGTTTTTGTGGACTTTTATGGATCTTTATGTATTGAGCGCCGATGAACTCCATTATATGAAAGTTAGGGGAAAACAAAAGCCCCCGGATCTCCGGCTGCATTTGAGGTATTAAAAAAGTGCTCCAGAGTCTTCCTCAGCATGAGGGTGAGGTGAAGATGAAGGACCATCATTCTGTGGGTGTACAAATTCTTTAATTAAATAGTTATGTAGTGTTAAAAACTCCCTCTGTTAATCCTCATGGACAAAATTGTCCACACACAAAACTGTTATGTAATTTTTATACATGAATATTTTTTCATCTTTTTATTACGTGTGAAATTACTTCTGATTTTCAAGATTTTAACTTAGATGTTGGCTAGGAAATGTAGGAAAGGTTTTTCTGCAATCAATTTGCCATATGGCGCGTTCACACGCAAAAGTTTGTGTAATGGGAGGAGAAAATGTAAATATATTAACTTAGCACTGGCAAGGCGATTTATCAACCATGAGGCGCATTGGGTTGCTGGTTTTTTGCATCTATTTTAGTACATCTGAAAAGCAGGTCCAAACTTGCAGTTTTATGCACAAAAGGCTGCAACTTCTGAGAGAGACAATCCTGGACACACAAATCTGATTCAAAATCATTTTTCATGAGCAGTGAGGGCAGCGCAGTTAGTCCTCATTGTTGATTCAATAAAAATCAATACAGCAAACCATTATTTAACGCGGGTGTAAAATATTCTGGATAAATGAAAGTTTGCAGCCACTGTGCAGCTTAAGGAGAACTAAAGCTGCATTAATTGTGTCTTTTTTATTTCCCATTTTTGCCAACGTCACGTTTTAACTTGGATTTTAGCAGCTGGACAGGATCACAGGATCAGCTGGCAGCGCGAGCCCTGAAGCCATTGGTACTGTCAAAGTGCAGACACTTGAATTTATTCAGCAACTCCTGATCCATGTCCTCATAATCTGGCCTCTTCTGAGACTCTGAACAGATACCTGCTGTATTATGTTTTATATTTATCATACTTATTTTAAATTATTTTCGTTTCCGTCCTCCTAATACCTCCATCCTCATCTGGCGTCATATTTCCTTTTGAGCTGTTTGAATTGTCTCTCACAATTCGCCACGCTGCAAACCTCGAAATACTCAAACCCTAATTTGTATAGGGGCAATTCCAACACATTTGCACCCGCTGTCATTTGCGCCTTCATTCTTTGAAAGCATGCGCAAACCGTGGTTCAGCCCCACAAAATTCTAGATTGTATGGGCAAATTACATGTAAATTTAAGTACCAATCAAATCAAGTCAGTTTTATCGCTAATCTTTGACACCAAAGCCTAGTTCTTGTTTTTTATTTAATAGAAAATATTTAACTTTTTGTTTGTTATTTAGATAAATTAATAACTAAACTAGTTTAACTGGTATTTAAAGGGTTAAAGTCTTAAAATGATTAAATAATAGGTAGTTCTGAGCAGGTCTGAAGGTCTCCAAGTGATGAAAAAAAGTAGAAAAAAATAATGTATGATTTTATAGAAGTTTTTATGTGTGGACACTTTTGTCCACAAGGATCACCAGAGAATGTCTGACACTACTTATAATATACAAATGAAATATAATCAATTTTGTTGCTAATCTTTGACATATGTGAGAGTCTAATCACCACCAAAGACCCATCCCTGTAATATTAATTAGATAGAAAATGACTCAGTTTTGGTTTTTTGTAATGAATGAGGCAGCGATTCAAGCATCACAGTGTTATGTAGCTGATGCAGCTTTTCATATCTGGCCGATGCGCCGCACAGGCTGCCTGCAGAGATTATGTTTTAGGGGTGGCCTGAGAAAATAGCAGGGTGGCCAAGGGTCATTACAGGACAACTTTCAGTTCTGTATGCTTGGCTTTTTCACTTGGAGCATTTAGGAGAAGGATTTAGGAGCACTATGAATGTTCTTAAATAGCACATTTGAATAATAATAATAATAATTAACATAAGCCTAGGCCCAATGATGCATTACATCAAGGAACAAACAAGAGTTTTAAATACAGAGAACTTCCTGGTTCCACAGTTTTTTGATGTCCACTTGGCACATTTGGCTGTGTCCATCCACAGCAGGACTTGGTCTGGGTGGGGTCAGGCTGGGTCAGGTGGGCTTTGGGATGGATGTTGATTTTACATTGTTTCTTCTTCAGTGTCGCAATGCCTTGTTGTTGAAAAGGGCACCAAACCGGTGTTACAGCAAAACCTGTGACCCATGAAATCTGTGACTGTAGGGGGCGATAACACCTGCTCCCTGATTATTCTTCTGGAGATACATTACTGTCAGCAGCAGGTAACCTCTTCATTTCATCTTCGTTAAACAGCAATACGGTGAGAAGTTGCCGTGTTGTGAACCCCCAAATCTGTCCTCATGACTGCAAAGATACTCATAAAAACCCAGGGACTAATTATTGGTTTTACTTCATGGAAGAAAAGCTGCACTAGCCATGCTAACGATGTATAAGAGACGTCTAATGGTTTAGATTGCAGCTGTAACCAAACATCACCTTCAATCAGAAAATCTCCCAGATATATTATGATTATTATTATTATTATTATTTAAAGCCCACAAAGACACTTGCAGTAGGCTACTAAGCCTTGACGTCAGCGGGTTGTTTGGCACTGGGGGAGTCCTCCAGTCCGGTCCACAGTTAGAAAGACAACAGCTGAGTCATGGAGGCGACAGTGAGCAAACCGAGAAGAACAGACAAAAGGGAACCACTTCTGCGGCCCCCTGGTGGGCCGTGGTGGTACTGCAGGTGGGCCTTGAGAGGTCATAAAAATATAGATTCACCTTTGTAAATGTGATGTTAATTGTAAAATATTTATTGCACAATATAAAAAATGTGTGGAAGTAATAAACCTGTTAAATGTTATTGACCCCACACATTAATGTTGGAACCTTACACAATCAGCCCTCTGGTCATCATGATCAGGGATCACTTCATCTTGTGTATGGGAAAAATAGAGTGGTGGCTCATGGGTGTAAAAGGGAAAACATAAAAAATTTGAGGGTTTATTCAGTCTAAAATGAAATTGTAATAAAAACTTTGAGAATTTATTCTGCTTTGAATGAATGTACATCACAGTTTTGATTAAAAGTTTGGGAATTTATTCTTGTGTCTCATGTGTTGCTCACAGTTGTGATGTAAGGTTTAGGTGGGGCGCTGAGATTTTTAAAGGAGTCATCACCCTGAAATCCCACTTTTACATGTTAAAACGTGTGTATTGGAACAGGACCTCAGTTAAAACGTGCCAGAAAGTCCGGAGAGTCGTCTTTGAGTGCGGGCTCTCTCTTCTCACCAGAATCGGCCACAAGAGCGCGCTCTCCATAGTACGCGATATGAAGTTTTTTCTCTGAATGACGTGAACTAGAGAGGCTGCGAGCTGCTAAGCTAGCCTCTTTAGCGCCACCTAAAAGCAGCTGATTACCTTCCACGGAGTAACGTTATGACCAGCTTTGTCAGAAAGGACGTCAAATGATTTTGACATTTGCCTTGTGAATGCACTTACAGATAGGTCTAATTCTCGTACGTATTCTCGCTACAAACAAAAGTTGAGGATAAAAAGAGGTTAAAATGAGCTCATTAAATTTTCGTCCCACCCAACTATTATTAAAAATTTATTTGAAGATAATTTAGAAAGGTTTGTCTATGTAAAACACTAGGTTATGACACCTTTAAAGTGGGCCTTGGTATTCTGAAGTTTGGGAATGGCTGCACGACTGTATTCCTCCTGGTCTACATACAAGTTTCCCAAAGTTTAAGCCGAATACAGAACAGTTCATCTTCACAACCTTCAGCTGAACCAGAAACCGGTCCTGCTGCTGCTGGCGGCTCTGAAGAGTGAAACTCTGACTCCAGATCATGTGCGAACATTTTATAGAGAAAAAGAGGAAAATGATCAGAAGACTTGGAGTCTGGTAAACTAGAGGTCCACTGACTAAAGCCTGAAGCTGCTCCAAGTGTTTAATATCACCGCCTATAAGCTGAGCTCCGCTAACCGGGGGGTCTGCAGCATCGGCCCGTACCAACATCACTGCGCTATTCTCCAACTCAGTTCCTCTTTAAGCCTTTTATTAGAAACACCTCAATCGGCAACACTCATAAATCCCTTCGCCAGAGCGCGATGCTGATCAGAACAGCTCTGTAGCAGGTTGCTCTGAAATGACGTCATAAACTGTTTCTAACCGGGACTCCCCGTTATCAGCGGCGGGGTCTGGTTATCCCAAACGTCACGCTGTCCCTCACCATCCTGCGGTCTGGATGCTTTGCATCTTTCCCATCAAATCCCTGTCTCGCTAAACCATTTATTTTATTTGACATTAAATCACTGGCAATTACAAACGTTAGCTTGGCTAACAGTTAGCCTACCTGCTGTTTACGATCCTGTGTCTCTGCTCGGATCTCCTTCAGGGACAGCACCGCCTCCAAAACGTCCACCTCCCGGTACAGTAATCCAAATGTGGAATCCAAATTGTTATACGAAATTCTCCACACATGACCTGGTCCACGTGGTCCTCCTGATATGACCTGGGGTCTCATTTATAAAACTGTGCGTAGGATCTTTAAAAAGTGTATGTACGCCAAAAACCAAAAGTTTGCATACGCCCAAAAATTTATAAAAGATTTATAAAACCGTGCGTGCACACAGATTCAAGCAATTTCCCCTTTTTAAATCACACTCTTCCTGGAAGTTTGCGCAGGTGAATTTGGCTCATATTCCGCCCCCTACACGCCCACATTCTACCATAGATGGTCAATGCAAAGCACCTCATGGATGTTTCTGCATATACATGAGCCAGCTGATCTGAGGCATTAACAACTGAATCGTGGCGACCGAAAAGACAATAAAACGCAATTTCGCAGAGACTGAAGTGGGGGTGCTTGTTGGTGAAGTGGAGCCTCACAAAATCATTTTAATTGGGCGTCACAGGAAACACAGATAAACGTAAGTCTGCTGAGTGGCAGCAGGTTGTTGTGGGTGATGATGTAACAGAGGTCTGTTCCAAAAGTGGCTGTGGAGGAAACGACGTGTCAGAGTGACTGTGTGGAGAACACAGAACACCTGTTTGGTGTGGTGCAGCCGATTCCCCCTCCCGTGCCCTCCCCTCGCCTGCAAACACCTCCGCCGGTCTTTCCACGACAGAGTCACTGCTGTGGTCAGCAGCCGCTGATGTGTCGGGGAGGGCACGGTTTCGGTAGTCGGTCTATCTGGGTCCAGTTCATAGACAAAAGCGCTCCAAAAGTAAATGTGATTATTAGCCAGTCGTCATTGGGCCAGGAAATCCTGACCATGTGCTTCCTTCTAATTTTCCCATCTGTAGGTCCTCCAGCAGCACCGATGCAGCATCAGTGTCCCCACGGTATTAATATGTTTATACATCAATCAGTCTGACTGATGCGCACCTTGTCAGAATCTATGTATCAATGTGGTGAATATTTTACCATGATGATCAAGATGATGATAATAGTGAGAAAACTTTGATGAAAAGTTGAAGTTTCAACATATAAGTTTGCTGACGGACCTTTTTATTTATTTGAAAGGTTGTTATAGTTTCATCAAACCTGCAGGATAAATAACGCTGCTGGTTTGTATCCTTTAAAGCCAATACGATTGAAATTCAATATGAAGGGGGAAATAAACGTTTATGTGTGACAGGATAAAAGGAGAGAGTGGATGAGGATCGATCTCAAGACTCCTGTGTAAAAGTCATGTGCATTAACCACTCTGCCAGAGAAGAAGTTGGTAATCAAGCAGCCAGGGCACAATATCTGTAAGATACAAGTGACAGGACCCCGATATGCCAGCAGGGGAATCATGATGCCGTGTGGTTTCAGTTCCCCACCTCACCATCTGTGTCGCCAGTTTCCCCGGTCTCCAAAACCTGCGTACGCATGGGTCAGAGTGAACGTGAGAGACCGCACATTTTCCCATCAAGTTTGCTTTTTATAAATCACAACTTTTGCGTGAAAACTGGCGTACGCCAATTTCAGGCCCCGTTTTGTGCGTACACAACATTTATAAATGAGACCCCTGGTCCACGTGGTCCTGACAGCAGACAGCCGAACAGCAGCCACTCCTACAGGTGCAGCCAACCTGCCCCTCCCAGACCAGCACTGGCATCATCCTCTCTATTAACACGGCCTTTCAGCTTCGCCTTTATGTCCATCTTCTGAATTGTGTTACGGCTTGTTGGTTATAGTGTAGCTGGTGACTTCAAAGCTGCCACATGGCGCCGTCCTGACCATAAAAACATGAAATGTCGCTACGTTTTTCTCTTATATGCTCATATTTTTCAACTGTCAAATTAATAAATTTAGTTTGGTTGGCAGTTTCTTTTCCACTTTAAATCAATCCTGACTTATTTTAGGAGCAAAATGCAAATTAGAGGGGTGAAATCTGTACTCGCACATGTGCCCCCATTTTTTTTTCTTTTACTTGCACCAATCTATTTTTAGGCGCATATGCGAGTAAAACATTCGCACTATACAGGCCTGACTTTTGTTTCTTTCAACCTGGACCTTATTTCTAGGAATTTATACCTGCATGTACTCACTAGTAACATTTCTGCGTCACTCTGACTCCTTTGGATGCTATTTAGGTTAGACGTAGATCTGCGTATAATGGATGTAAAAGGGGCAGGGTCTCTATAAGACGTTATCTGCAGCAAAACTTCTTCATTTCACCAATACTTTAAGAGGAATGAATGAACCAACAAGCACTGTTGTCCTGTGAGTTCAGATTTGGCTAGCTGTAGTTATTGGGGGCGTTCTCTACACGTCTACCAGCTGCGCGGCCACAACACCATGGTCGATGGAGTTGATAAAATAAATAGCAGGTAAATCATGAGGTCAACTTCCTCCATTGTTGTTCAGTGTGTGTGTGTCGTAAACAAATGAGTACACAAAACTTTGCTATGACGACCTCACCCACACTGAAAACCACAGCGCAAAATGGCCTCAATAGCCCTCAGTTGTAATGTGAACTAACTAAACTGGGGTAGTGTGTGGGCTAAGTAGGTGCTAATGTGAAACGGGCATTAGAAACTGAGGCAGTTCAGAGTTGCACTTTCCTGGATGAATTTACATAAGAAAGGCTGAGATAATCAGACATGACAGACGACAGGAGACTACGCACAACACAAATGGCAGAAAATGGTACGTCTAGTGTAAAAAAAATTATTTCTTTCATTTTTATCAGCTGATAAAGATTTTGACATTCAAATATAAACAAAGCATGCTGTGTCATGTTAATACTACATAAATGTTGATATAAATGAAAAAATGTATTTTTTTGCCGGGGTGGCCAGCTTTTTGTTTACGTAGGCCCTGGCCACCCCATGGGGGCGCCATTGGCGCCGCCTATTGGGTAAAGGTACTGTTGGCTGTGGAAACGCTACAGAGATCAGAATTCACTGCACCATCCTCCACCGTCCAGACCTGACATGGACTGGACCTGGACTGGACCTGGACTGGACCTGGACCCACTGGTGGAAACTAGGTTAGGTCTGATGTCCGCTGACAGACCAGAGGGGATGACTGGCATTACTTCTAAAGGGAAATGTTTAGCCACGTTTCCATTAGTGGGTCTGGGTCAGGTTGGGCCGGGTTGGTTTACGTTTCTTTGTGTCTCCACAGATAAAAATTGGGACAGTTACCCTTATTTCTGACCAATCTGCTCAACTTTTTTGGCACCGTCCGTAGGGGTACTGATCTAACCAATCTGGACCAAAGAATTAGAGGTTAAAGGAATGGTACACTCACAGAATGATGGTGCTTCATTTTCTACTCACCCTCATGCTGAACAAGACTCTGGAGCACTTTTTTAATATCTCAAATGCAGCCAGAGATTGGACAGGTTTTCATTTCCCCTAGGGCTGGACGATATAGTAAAAAAGATTGTCGATAAGAAAAAAATCTGTATCGATCGATATTTATAAAAAAAACAAAAAAGCCATTATCAAATTAAAAGCTATTTTAGGTGCAGCCCTGGCCATTTAAGTTTTGCTGAATGACCTACTCATAATAAAGATCACGCTAAAGCCGTTTTCAGACTTGCATTGCGGAATATGAGCGGTAAAGTCCGTCTGCTCTTTAAACAGACTCCTCTTTTCAAATATACGGCTTCCTTCTGGACTTATCGTATCCCGGTGCTTTCATACATCAGGAAATGTTGCAGAAAAGTCAGCACAGCCCCGCTCTCCCTTCAATTCTGTCCAGAACATTTTATTGTGCTTTCGGCCAAAAGACGTGCCGCAACATTTCCGCTCTTGTGACATGTAGATCAGCCGGTACATGTCCGCTACATGTCCGAGGTAAAAGACCGGTACGCATGTCTGAATGCAGCGTTATAAAGGACAGAGTTTGCAATATTACCGCTTTCCAGTGGAAGTCTGAAAGGGGCATAACACTGAATTCCAATTCAGCTTTTGCCTGGGTCTGCGTCTGTGATTGGTTTAGATAAAGGAGTGACTGCAGTATCATGCTACCCGATAGTCTACAGCAGAAAACTGTGTTTCTATATTGAACTTTCATTGACCCTGTTTTTTTTATATTGAAAAAACCTCTATTGATCAATATATATTGAATTATCGTCCAGCCCTTATTTCCCCCAACTTTCACCAGTGACTGAGCCAAAAAGGTCCATAAAAGTCCACAAAAACTTGTCAGTGTTCCTCCATACTGCTCGTGCAATGTAATCCAAGTGTCCTGAGTGGGTAGCGTCCAGAATTTACTGGAAACCACATCATTTAGTAGATTTTTATAGCTTGAACAGTACTACATCTAGCTGCCGTGAAGTGCGCCCATGCAAGTTCACGGCACTACGGAAGCCGCGGCAGACGAGAACACGCGTTCTCTTTTTCTTCCTTTCTTTGTTTTAAATCAATATCCAACCCCTCTTGTGTTTGTCCACAGCTCGTTCTCTCTTTGCACAATGTAAACAGCGAATGTCTTCTTCTACACTTGCATTATCGGCAGAGTAGGCGCTAAATGCCACAGCTTCCGTAGTGTCGTGAACGCTCACGAACGCGCAAATAGAAACTGCAATGTGGTACTGTTTAAGCGATAAAAATATACTAAATGATGTCGTTTCAAGTAAGTTATGGACACTACCCACTCAAGACACTTGGATTACATTGGACAAGCAGTATGGAGGAATACTGACAATTTTGGGGGGAATTTTATGGACCTTTTTGGTTCAGTTGCCGGTGAACTCAGTTATTTGAAAGTTGGGGGGAAATGAGAGCCCCACCAGATCTCTGGCTGCATTTGAGATATTAAAAAAGTGCTCCAGAGACTTGCTCAGCATGAGGGTGAGTAGAAAATAAACGCACATCATTCTGTGGGTGTACTATTCCTTTAACACATTGTAAGCCGTTGATTGGTTGAAAAATACATCATTTCCAACACGACTCGAGATAAAACAAAGCAGGAATGGCCCCTTTGTTTCTGTCTGGTGTGATGATGTCACATGATCACGTAGCAGCGCTATTCACCTCCAGGGTAAGGGTAAAGTTTGCTGTGGGGACTCTGATAATAAAAAACTCTGTACCAAAACCTACTCAACCCGACCCAGACCTGCCGGTGGAAACGGGGCTTTTGGGTGGATCTTCCAGTTCCAGCGATCAGCTCGAGGTTTGGTGATGCTGAGGAGCTCAGAGGAGCTGAGAGGAGCCGAGAGGAGCTGAGAGGCCTTCAGCCTTCAGCAGATTGTGGAATGAGTTGGACGACACGTCCCCAGGGACCAAACAACAGAAAGACTCCGAAACGCTCGTTGCTGCTCTGATTGCCATATTCTCCAGATAATTAACTGTCAAGGTTCCTGTCCCCCCCCCCCCCGAACACACACATTCCCTCTACTCATTCTTTTTCTTTATCTATCACCTTCCCCACCTCTCTCTCTTTCTCTCTCTCTCTGCTGCGTCTTGCTGGTGTGGTGGAGACCTCATTACTTGCTGGAACACATTAGCAGTGTTTATCCATGAGTGATCAGCTTCTGTGCAGACCAGAGGAAGGAGGCAGGCGTGGGGAAGGGGTGGGAGGAAGAGGAGGAGGGTGGGGGAAGTGAGGCGGAACTAATTTCTGACAGGCTCTTGATATGGGCGGGGGTGTAACGAAACAGGGACTCGGTCTCTGTGCTAGACGGGTACAGGGCTCTCTTTCATTTCTGCGAGTGACACCAGATCTGGTAGCGTCCACACTCGCTGTCTATACATGTTTCACACCGACAGGACTCGTGTGTGTGTGTGTGTGTGTGTGTGTGTGTGTGTGTGTGTGTGTGGGGGGGGGGGGGGGGGGGGGGTTAGTATGTTAAGAGAAGAGCTTGATCGTGAATGAAGATGACTGACCCCTCAGGCTTCTCAGCGTATTTGTGTACAGGGAATTAATAAGCAAATGGTTATTTTGACCACATCATCCTCTTTATGCATGTTGTCTTACTTTAAGCTGTATAGGCCCAAAGCCTACTACCAATTAAGCATATCAGGTGATGTGCATCTCTGTAATTAGAAGGGGTGTGGTCTAATGACATCAACGTCCTATATCAGGTTTATTAGGCAAACAGAATTATTAGGCAACTTAACAATAAACAAATATAAACCCATTTCAATTATGTATTTTCACCAGGGAAACCAATATAACAGCTCAACATTCATAAATATACATTTCTGACATTCAAAAACAAATCAGTGACCAATATAGCCACCTTTCTTTGCAAGGACACTCAAAAGCTGCCATCCATGGATCCTGTCAGTGTTTTGATCTGTTCACCATCAACATTGCGTGCAGCAGCAACCACAGCCTCCCAGACACTATTCAGAGAGGTGGACTGTTTTCCCTCCTTGTAAATCTCATATTTGATGAGGGACCACAGGTTCTCTATGGGGTTCAGATCAGGTGAACAAGGAGGCCATGTCATTAGTCTTTCTTCTTTTAGACCCTTTCTTGCAGCCACGCTGTGGAGTACTTGGATGTGTGTGATGGAGCATTGTCCTGCATGAAAATCATGTTTTCTTGAAGGATGCGGACTTCTTCCTGTGCCACTGCTTGAAGAAGGTGTCTTCCAGAAACTGGCAGTAGGACTGGGAGTTGAGTTTGACTCCATCCTCAACCCGAAAAGGCCCCACAAGCTCATCTTTGATGATACCAGCCCATACCAGTACCCCACCTCCACCTTGCTGGTGTCTGAGTGGGACTGGAGCTCTCTTCCCTTTACCGATCCAGCCACAGGCCCATCCATCTGGCCCATCAAGACTCACTCTCATTTCATCAGTCCATAAAACCTTAGAAAAATCAGTCTGAGATATTTCTTGGCCCAGTCTTGATGTTTCAGCTTGTGTGTCTTGTTCAGTGGTGGTGGTTTTTCAGCCTTTCTTACCTTGGCCATGTCTCTGAGTATTGCACACTTTGTGCTTTTGGGCGCTCCGGTGATGTTGCAGCTCTGAAATATGGCAAAACTGCTGGCAAGTGGCATCTTGGCAGCTGCACGCTTGACTTTTCTCAGTTCATGGGCAGTTATTTTGCACCTTGGTTTTTCCACACGTTCCCTGCGACCCTGTTGACTATTTTGAACGAAACGTTTAATTGTTGGATGATCACGCTTCAGAAACTTGGCAATTTTAAGAGTGCTGCATCCCTCTGCAAGATATCTCACTATTTTAGACTTTTCTGAGCCTGTCAAGTCCCTCTTCTGACCCATTTTGCCAAAGGAAAAGAAGTTGCCTAATAATTATGTTTGCCTAATACACCTGATATAGTAGTGATTAGACCACAGCCCTTCTCATTACAGAGATGCACATCACCTGATATGCTTAATTGGTAGTAGGCTTTGGGCCTATACAGCTTAGAGTAAGACAACATGCATAAAGAGGATGATGTGGTCAAAATACTTATTTGCCTAATAATTCTGCACTCCCTGTATTTGTGATTTTACTACTAATATCTTACAGTACTTTCTAGAGTTTTTTTGCTATCCGATAAAGTGTGATTCAAATACACTCTTGATGCTGGAAATATATGAAGCTCAGTTACCTCGTGTGGGGTAGAGAGACCAGGGCCTCATCCGGGAGCAAGGCTTGTTAGCAGGTGGCTAATCCTTTCCCAGGGGGGTTGATTGGAAACATGCCAAATGAGAAACACAGGACCCCCCATGGTGGGGAAGGAGGCTGGAGATACTGGATAGATATGAATCTAGTCAGGCTAATGTCAACACACAGCACAGGTTATGCAGCTGTAACAGGGTTCCCACGCGTCCTGGAAAACCTGGAAAATGATTAAACATTTTTTCGGTCATGGAAAACACATGGAAAATGAGAAAAATAGTGAAAAGTCCTGGAAAAGCTTGAATTTTCCTGGGAACCCCCCCCCCCCTCTTCTTCGTTTGGCTTCATCTTTGCTTTGTCTCTCCTTCGTCTCTGCTTTTTTTTTTTTTTTTTTTTTTTTTTTTTTTTTTCCTTGTCTTCATTTCGTCTCCTCTTCGTCTCTGCTTCGTCTCTTTGTCTTTCCTTCATCTCTCCTTTGTCTCTTCTTCATCTCCGCTTTGTCTCTGCTTCGTCTCTGCTTTGTCTCTGCTTCGTCTTCATTTCGTCTCCTCTCTCGTCCCTCCTTCATCTCTCTGTCTCCCGCTTCCTCTCGCCTTCCTCTCTCCTTCCTCTCTCCTTCGTCTCCACTTTGTCTCTCCTTCGTCTCTGATTCCTCTCACCTTCCTCTCTCCTTTGTCTTCGCTTCGTCTCTTCTTCATCATTGCTTCGTTGCTACTCCATCGCTGTACTAAATTTAAGCTACAATTGTAGAGCACTTCTCCAAAAGCTTGGGGTGGAATTTATTCGTCGATGTTGTGATAACTTGACTTGTACTGTATCAGCTGGAAAAGTCCTGGAAAATAACTCCAAGAAAAGAGTGGGAACCCATTGTAAGGCTATACTACGCACTATTCATCCAAGATACTGTTTATCTTTTAGGTGAACTTCTTAAAATGTTAAAAGTTCGTATAGGACACTTGAGTAGGAGTCACGCGATGGTAATTCTCTCATCTCATGTATATTTATCATCTGAGTGATGTTGATCGGTTTCCAACAAAGTGAGTCCCTGGGACTCACAGATGGAGAAGTGGGTCCCCAATAAAAAAAAAGAAATGTATTTCTCTCTATTTTTGATATTCTTCTATTTATAGTGTTGAACTCCTTTCATGGTGGTCTGGTCCGACGCAAGCCGTTCCTCAATATGCGTACAACAACCATTACAGTAAAATCAGTAATTACTGTATTTGTTAACTTGTTATTGGAAAATTGTCTGACTGCCTAACATTTAAACGTTCACATTCAACTTAGATCTCTGGGGAGGACCAACGATGAAGGATCAGATTGATCTGTCGTAGGAAAAAAAAAAGCCAAAGACAACAGGGAAACAATCGGACAATCAGAGAGGAACTGAGCAACTGAGAAGCAAAGCGGTACAAACTACAATGAAATGATTGTATATTCCTCCTCATGGTTGTTATTATTGTTAGCAGAGTTGTATTATTATTAGATTAGATGATAAAATTCTGCCTGTGCGTCAATAAGTAAATAGGAGTCAAACAGTGGATTATGGACAGCTGCCGTTAATGACAGTTTAGGTTTAGCACCTTGACAGCGACTATGGCACTTGGGACGCGTTAAAACTAGATAACCCATGGGTTATTATTACCCAGGAGTTTTTAGTGTGTAGCTGTTCAGATGCTGCTGCCGCGATGTCACATCAGCTTACTATAGTCAGGAATCACCCAAAGCTTAAAACATTGAAACAAACAAAAAGCCTCATTCATTGAGGTTTTGGGTGGGTTCTCCTGGACCTCTCACTCATAGTACTGAAGCATTTGGACGGTCAAAAGGTTCTAAATAAAAAGAAAAAAAAACCCTCTTCTTCGTAACTAGTAGGCATTGTACATGTCAAAAGCATCACAATCATATGAAATCTGTCCACCATGTAAATACAACTGATTCAGAGTCTATGTAAAAATGTCAGCTGTAATCTCTGATCAGTCTGATTTTGGGCCAATTCCAATTCCTATTTTAACCCTCAAGCTCAACCCTTAATATTAGTAGCCCTCAAAACCAAGTGTTAAAGGTTGAATATGGAACACGGACAGAACAGCGACATCACGTGTGTCTAGGTTGTAGTTGCAATGGCAGAAAAACAACTCCAGCCGCTGGGATGCCAGGCTCACTGCTGATAGCAAGTGACCAACAGTCTGCAGCATGTCCAACAAGTAACGCAGAGGAGTTTATAACTGACAACTAACGTTAGCCATGTTAGCAAACAAGCTAGCTTACCGATCCAGGAGGAAAGTCGCCTTTTCTGTGTTTTGACTCCGTGGAAAACGTTTATGTGGGTCCATTTAGTGAAGTCTTCACCTAAATTTACTCCAGGTTTTGCTCTTCTCAGGTCACTCCTCCTCAGAAACAGATAACAACATCTCCAGGGCTCTGAAGCAGCTGCTTCACTCGTCATCTCCACGGTTTTTCCCTGCACAGGCCTGACTATGACCGAAATATTGTTTCCACACAGAGATCGTATTTGGCAACCTGCAATGGCGGCGTGTATTGGCTTATAGACGTAAATAAAATGCCATTATCGAACCCGTCAAAATTGATTTTATAATTATTTTTAGGCTAAATATAATTTTTCTGGGAAATGTTGTACTTTCATTCTGTACACCCCCAAACGACCTGTGGGGGTATTATTTTTTTAAAAATATAGCTTTTAATAAAAATGTTCCATATTCAACCTTTAAGGTCTATTTTGTGACTTGGAAATGGGACACCCTTAAATGAAGACAGTCCTCAAACTGTGGGGGGGCAGCATTAGGCCAAAGCGTCTGTCAATTCATTAGAAGAAGAAGTTGCTTTATTTATATTCATTGGTACTGTTAACCCTGCCTAACCATGGACATATTCAGCTGTCACCGCATACCACGGCTTATTGAAAGGTAAACACCAGCTATAACGAAAGTTACGTAGGTAACTGTGGTTCTGTGAATTCCTGGATGACTGCTAGTCAGCTGGCCTGCACGTCACCTTATTGACAATTGTCATTAGGACTCAACCTGCGAAGCGCGAGGTGCTTTGTTTACAGAAGGAATGAAACAGAACTATCGTTCCATAACTCTGTAACTACGGTAGATGACATCAGCACGGTTGTCTTATACTGTTATTGGCACAAGCACGTTATACAGGCTGTTATCTCGATAAAACATTAGCGCCGAGAAAAATGACCATTTTGTAACGTTAACTAACATAAACGATAGCAACATGGCTTGACCACACCAGCCGCCATTGACAAAAGATCGTAAAATAAAAATAAATGTTATGCAACAATGAGGTAACTAATTCATGACATGGGCCTAAACTCAGATAATACAACAGTTTTCGTAATATTTATATCTCCATTAACAAAGAAAATACTTAAGATTTGTAGCTCGCCTTCTTTGCCGTTGCATTCTGGGTAGCCCTTACTCACAAAGGTGGTGCCGGAGAATCTCAATATTGAGGGCGATTCAGCCCTCAAACTTGCTCCTCAACTTAACGTTCTGAGAATCGGGACAGCACTTGCTCTTTGCGGTAGTGCACATTTTTGAGATTGAGAGTTAAAACAGGAATTGGAATTCACCCTTTAACTGTATAGATTAAAGATTTGTCCAAGTAAATGCAGCTCCTGTCTGCAACTCGTAGCATAAACATGTTATTTTGTTGGGTGATAAAAGGGAAGCTGCCAGGCAGCACCGAGAGAGGAGGACAGCCGTGATCATAGCTGAGGTCTTTAATGTTTCTATTGTTTAGCACCATAAAACAGTGAAGTGACAGTGATCTAATAGAGGACGAAGTCAGACTGCCTTCTTGTCCAGACGACATTGATATGAAACAAAAATGCCAACATTTGTCCTCAATTCAACACACTGCAGAAATCGTTTGTTAAAATAATCCTGTATTCAGTATTAATCCTTGATCTTAATCTGAAAATTATTTGAATTTTCTATCAGCTTCAAAAGATTTGATATTGCCAACAAACATCCATCATAGCTGCGAAAAGACATTTGTCTTCCAGGGACCTCTGGGACTTTTTTATGTCCACAACAAATGGTTAAATGACACCTATAGCCTTCGTCGCCTTAATCTGTAAGATCATATCACCATTCTTGCATTTACAGAGGATGTTTAAATGTAAAATTTCAAGCCTCGTCCAGGTTTTTTTTCAAAAGTAAAACATTCGAGTGAAACCACAGCAGAGTACAGGCTGAGGGTCGCGGATCCTATTTAAACATTTAGATCCCCTGTTGTTCAATGAAATTTTCTCTTCATTTTAAAGTGGTCCAAACCAATAAATCTCCAGTGTTTGTACCAGAACCTTGGGCCATCTCAAGGATCAGAAAGCAATTTAGCCAAATCCTGACTGACTTGGAGTTTATCAGACTCAAAAAGGAGGAAGGAGGCAGATATTATTGAAAAGAAGTGCGAGAAAAGAAGAGAGAGAGCTGTGTTGGATATTTTTGAAGGCCAGTGGATGCTTTTAGAACTCACAAATTTAGTGGCCTTTAGTGAATCTGACCATTACAGAGAAAGCTTTTAAGGCTTTGCATTCTTTGCAGTATTTCAAGACTTCAATTGAAGAGTTCATTCACAAAAACACCATTTAGAAAAAATGGAGTAAACTGCTTTTGCAGAGAAACTCTTCATTTACTTTTTGAATATTTTACCAAATCAAGCTCACATGAAGTAGAGAGTTTTAAAGATATAAAATGGAGATAGGAGGTTTGTACCTGACAGCAATGAAAAGCAGTTAACTCCATTTTTCCACAATGGTGTTTGTCTGTTTTTGCAAATGAACTCTTCATATTTATATGGGCTGCACGGTTGCGTGGTGGTTAGCACCTCAGCCTCACAGTAAGAAGGTCACCAGTTCAAGGACTGGCTGGGGGGGGGGTTCAAACAATTCCAACAGTGGCCTTCCTGTGTGGATTTTGCATGTTATTAAGAGGCCGACTTTGTCATGAAAAATAATAGTTATACAATCGAGTACCAACTGTGGTGTGAATCATGTGACTAAAAGAGACAGAAAAGAAAATATAGAAAGCCTTAGTGGCCGTTCACACGAGGACGATTGCGGGTAAAAATGGTAAACTGTGTCATGGTTAGTGCCTTTCGTTTACGCGGCAACGGCGTTATTTTGGGTTGAAGATGCAAAAATCTGAAGACTCGTTCCAAAGTGGAATTTCTTGCGTCTCCACAGTCCAAAACGCAGAAATGATGGTGGACCCACAGACCTGCTGACGCTGTGCTCACGTGCATGTGCGTGACGTCACACAATATAGGAAAAACAACAATGTCGGACTACGTAAATCCAGCGGATCTCCACATTGCGAGTTTGTAGTTGAGTGTCGTTTAGAGAAGTAATTCTACCTCCTCATCTGTCCACACAAAGTTCCTCCTCATCGCCGCCATAGTTGTTTTGATTTTGAAGCGAACAGAGACAAACGATTGTACGCATGCGCACGGACATGGTGGAGTTCTGTCACAGCACCACCTAAAGGCCCGGCGTGCGGATCCAATCAAATTCCATACACGCTTACGTCCTCGTATGTACGCAGATTTCCTCATGATGATGCTCGGGTGAACGCGGATAAAAAGATGAAGACGAGACGCCACTTTTGCGTCTTCTCTTATGATCGTCGCCGTGTGAACGTAGCCTGAAAAGCTGTTTTTGGCAGTACAATACCATAGCTTTTGATGTAAGACCTTAATAACCAAAATCATTTATCAAGAAAAGCACGAAAAATGGCTAGATATCAGTTCTTATATTAAACTATTATGGGCTATTTTTGTTGTTATCATTATATTTGTCCAGACAAATGTACTTTTAGTAGTACCAGGCATTAAAATGACCAAGAAATATGAGAAAACAAGGATGGTCTCTTAATGTTTTCCATGGCTGTATATGTGTGTGTGTGTGTGTGTGTGTGTGTATAAATATATGTATGTATATATATATATATATATATATATATATATATATATATATATATATATATATATATATATACATACATTAACACATGTGAAAATAAATTTACTTTGTCAAACATTCTTTACCTATGTTTTATGTGCAAATGTTTGGGAACAGGCATAATTGGCAAAGTAGATTGGCAGATGGCTGTTAAAGTGCTGTGTAGATTTGCTAGCAATAGGCAAAAGAGGAAAAATGTGCTAAGTCAAGAGCCACTGCTTCAAATCAAGGGAGCAAAATGCAAATCAAAGTAGTGTTTCATTCGTGGAACGCCATAACCAAGTAGCCAGCATTGTGTGCAGAAACGTGCAAAATATGGACTAGGTCACAATGGGCAGCACTGACCAATGTAGCCATCCCCATAAATATATAAATAAATAAATATATAAATAATATATATATATATATATATATATATATATATATATATATATATATATGTGTGTGTGTGTGTGTGTGTGTGTGTGTGTGTGTGTGTGTGTACAGGTACTACCAAAAAAAATTTGAATATCCTGAAAAGTTCATGTACTCTGTAATTCAACTTAAAAGGTGCAATTTACATATTGTTTAGACAAATAATATGTGAATCAATAAACTTCAAGCTTTTATTTGTTTGGATGTTGCTGATTAGAAGTTGCAGCTTAAGAAAACCTCAAATTCTAAAACTCAAAAAATGAGAATACTGTGAAAAGCTCCAGTATTGTAGCTCAGACTGTCACATTCTAATCAGGTAAGTAATCCAAAACACATCCATAAGTGCCCCGAGCCTCAGTGGCGGATCTAGAAAAATATTCATGGGGTGGCAAAGGAGGGGCAGGAATTTTCCAGGGGTGGCAGCTGATCCTTTTAGGATTATTTTATTACTTTTTAGTTTAGTAGTTTTATTTATTTTTTATTTCTTTAATAAAGCTTTTATTTCTTTTAACCACCTGCTGGCGACGGCCTGTCTGTCTTTCCCCTCCTCTTGCAGTCGCCGGTATCGGAAAGGACCACCTATTACACACATACTGTACACCTGCAACTGGTTCACAAAAATAATCCAGATAAGAAGCCAGAATGGGCTACACCAGGGTTTCCCCAACCCTGGTCCTCAGGGACCCCCGCCCTGCTGGTTTTCCAGATATTCCTACTTCAACACACCTGACTCAGATGAAAGTCTCGTTAGCAGCTTGAAAAGAACTTGATGAGCAGTTGAGTTTATCTGAATCAGGTGTGGTGGAGTTGGAAACCTGGAATACATGCAGGGCAGGGTCCCTGAGGACCAGGGTTGGGAAACCCTGGGTTACACATTTCATAACCCAGCAGTTGGGTTGATGAAATAACCCGGCATTTTTTAGTGTGTATTAACAATAATTCCTTGTCAGCTTTCAAACAATAAATATTGATTTTCCAAACACAGCTTTGGGGGAGAAAGCTGTTAAATAAGCTGAAACTGTTTATGTTGCAGAACTTGACAGGTCTGCATCTTGATGTTACTACACCACCAGTCCTGTTCACAAGCATCACTCTTTCCACCCGCAGCTGATAACATGTTATTACTTTCAGCCTCCTGGTCCACAGCGAGGAGAGCGCCATATCCATCTCTATCTCTGCAGTGTGCTGCCATTATGGCTTTGATTATTAGAGCCTAAATTAAATTCAGACCGGATATTAGCGATGCACAAGCTCTCGTCAACAGTACCATTTCCATGACATATGCAAGACGCTATCCAGAAAGCATAGCTCTCAGCCAATTAATCTTCCTGCACTGCAAATTCACACAGAACAGGACATAAACATTTACACAAACTGTACTTGTCTGCATCAATATAGCCCAGTGCTAAGCCAGCCTCACCGGGAAAGACAAAGAGCACACGGCCAGCCGAACAGTGGGAACAATGCTGCTGTGATTAGTGATTTGGGATTGTTTTTCAGGGTGAGTAAATTGAAAAATTCCAGCTGGTAAGCATGCAGAATGGATTCTGCAGAGGGGGATAGGCTGATGTGTTTAGCAATTGTCCACACAAGCAAAATAATTCAATGGTAATAGGAATGGCTGCTTGAAAAAGAAGGGAGAAATTGCATTTAAGTGGAAAGAATATTGAGTCAACATTTCTGTCTTTGTTGTTGGAGAATAGAGTGTACACTACGGCTTTATGAGAATCCCTCCTCTTTCTTTGTGTGTGAGTGAGAGGGAGACAGAGAGATACATGAACGAGTAACCCAGATGAAGATATTTTTCCACATCCAGAGGCCTTGACTGAGAAGGCTTGGGGTCAGCATGCCTTTCTGCAGGACAGTCTCTGTACTCCGTCCTGGTTAGAATTACTGTGATATATTATTCTCTCAGTCCTCACATGTACATCTGCTGATTTGTAGGCTATATGGATAAATAGGAGTGAATGTGTAGTTCAAGGATTGAGGTTTTGTTTGGGAAATCATAGATCTCTGAAATACAATTTGTAAGACATAGAATTTATTCTTGGAAGATTTTCAGTTCTATTGTTTTGCACTTATATGTCTCACCTTATTATCAGTATAACAATGATTCCTTCTCCCCTTTTCTTAAAGGGGGAGGCACTACAGGTAAAAAAAAAACTAAAAAAACCCATCAAAAATAAACATTTTAGGAGTTTATTTTACGATACTTTCTCTGATGCACCCAAATCCCTCAAAATGCAGCTAAAGTTGGTGTTTTTAGACGGGCGCAGCACCGTGGTGCTCGTCTGAACCCTGTCATGTCTGGTATCTTTGGAAACGTCTCTTTCCTGAACGATGTCATCTCAACCAAACTGGGTAAATCCAGCTCATGAATCTGATTGGGTAGGAAAAAAATGTGGAGAAATTTAACAATCCAAAACTTTAAAGGCCGTTTTCTCAAAATGAGTTTTTTCTCTTATTCCAGGTTTAAAACTCAAATTCAGGAGCACTTACAGAAACCAAACTTTCAAGTTTTGCTCCTGACTGTATTCTTATAGATTTTATGGATTTTTTTTTTGATATCTCATTCACAGCCTGATTTATAGAACATTTAATCCCAAAAATATGGCAAAAAATGAGTTTTTCTGGTTGACAATATATTCTAAATTGTGAAATGATTTATAGCAGTGATCATCAATCCTGGTCCTCGAGGGCCAGTATCCTGCAGGTTTTCCAGGTCTCCCTGCTGCAGCAGACCAGAGTCAGACTCAGACAAGCTCTGCACAACTCTGCTAATCAGTCACTGATTTGAATCAGGTGTGTTGCAGCAGTGAGACATGGAATACCTGCAGGATACCGGTCCTTGAGGACCAGGATTGGTGATCACTGATCTATAGAGATATCCAGAATCCCCTCTGTGAAAACTTTTGACTTTAATATGTGAACAAAATTCAAAAGGAACTTTGAACGTGATTTAATCCTGTGTTTAGATTTTTTTCCAAGAAATTTATGCAAATTAGCGGATTTTTGGCTATTTAACACCTCATTTGCATATTTAAACATGAAATTTCAGAAAACTTGCAATACAAAAAATGATAGTCCTAATGTGAGGAATGAACCAGGAAAGTTTCATGGTGATACCAGTTAATTTTTTTTTTTTTTACCCAAACCTCCTGGTTAAAGGGCCATGGAGGTTTGGATCCCCCCCCCCCCCCCCCCCCAAATAAAAATCTATATTCAAAAACTGCATTTTCTGTTTACTTGTGTTATCTTTGACCCACATTAAAATTTGTTTGATGATCTGAAACATTTAAGTGTGACAAACGTGCAAAAAAGTAAGAAATCAGGACGGAGGCAAAAACTTTTTCACACAGCTGTATAACGTTAGGCCTATAACTTAGTGGGCTTTGTTTATTTGGATGCCATCGTTTTATATCAAATAGATTATGGTTCGTGGACGTGTTTTTTTCTGTCATGCTGTCTTGCTAATTGTGCTTGTGTGCTGTAGCTTTTGTTCATGTGCTTTGTGTATTTGTGTCCTCTGTTGGCTTTTGGTTTGGGTCTGCGTTCTGTTTTATGTCCTACTTCTTGTATAGTGTGTTTTTAATGTGTTTGGTACATGGTTAGGTTACTTTATTAAGTAGAGTATATTTTTTAATAGACTCTACTTACAGGATTCTGGCGTGTCCGGCTGTTCATATCGGTGTGACTGTTGTCCAGTTAGGGGGTGAAATACACACCAGGATCTGACACAAACAATATTGTGCGTCTCTGTTGGTTTAAAATGAACAGTTTATGTCACAAACGCCTCAGAGCATTCAGAGAGACTGTCGCTATTTTGGAGAGGGCTGTGACATTGACTGATGCTGATTCTTTTATTAAAAAGCACATGCTGGCTCTGTATCAGTCAGTCATCTCATTTTTCCAGTCCATCTTTCAGCAGGCAGCGACCAGACGATGCTTGGCTATATTCAGCCGTGTGAACCAGGCGGTCTGATTACGTTAACAAATAGCATTCCCTATTCAAGTCAACAGAAAGGTTTTCAATGACAGCTCGCATGACAAAAGGTCAGCAGCAGGCTCAGCACTGCTAATTAAGTCCAATTGGTGAATGTCAGATCCACAAAGGGCAACATTAATCCCCAGTCCTGACTAAATAGGGATCTCTGATGTGTGTGTGTGTTGAAAGATAACGGAGACGGGGTGTGAGGTGATGGATAAATGTGTGTTTTGGGGAATACACTGCACTCAGGCAGTTAAAGATGTACATTCAGTGTGTGTACTCAAAGAACAGAGAGATAATTAAACACAGAGGATAACTGCTGCGGTCCTATTGCTCAGAGTCTGATCAGACTCTCTACGCCTGGTAGACTCAGTCAGAACTGCCATCACTCCACTCTCATTAAGATTTTGCTTACTTACAGTAGTATAAAGCTAGAAACACTCTTATCTATAACTATATCTAGACTATTTTCTGGGCTTTTCGGAAAGATTTGTGTCATACTTTTGCCTTTTACTTGTGTGAGAATCACAGTGACCTCCCCGCCCCTAGCCCTGGGAGGGGTGGGAGGGGGGGGGCCCGGGCCCCCTCCCCTTTTTTCCCCTCCCTCTCATTTAATATCATTTCCCCCATTTTTGTGGGGTTGCAGCTTCGTTTCGGTGCGTCGACTCACATCTGGAATGACACGGAGCACCCTCAGCTGCAGTCCGTGTAGGTTGATCTGTGAAATGACCAAATCACACGATAACAACCATGTTAAGGAGGGCTGGATAAATGTCCAGTGGTCCATGGTTAAAAAAAAAAACACAGAAGATCCACTGACTGATTGACTTCCAACCATAGATCGCCAACAAAGAGGGACGAACCTTCCGCTACGTCATCCGTTGGTTTTTGAACAGCTAAAAGTGAAGTCAGGTGGGCGTTCCCATTGTAGTCAACTTTACTGTGTCAAGTGTGTCATCGCTCCTGGAAAATAATAAAATGGACAAAGCGTGGCCTTGGGGCAAATGATTGACAGCCAACGTACTCTGGGCTCAATGCTAACCAAACTAACCCAAAGTTAACAGAAGCTAAAAAAGATTAGCCCCCTAATTCACCATCTAAAGGTAAGGTACGCTTGGACTCACTGTTGGAACCACTGTTGTGCTGCTTTGCTACAGGCTGAGACCTTCATTAGAGCAAACAAGGAGTTAAAGGAATAGTACACCCACAGAATGATGTAACTTTATTTTCCACTTACCCTCCTCGTGAGCAAGACTCTGGAGCACTTTTTTAATATATCAAATGCAGCTGGCGATCAGGAAGACTTCTCGTTTTCCCCCAACTTTCATATAATGGAGTTCACCGGGGCCCGAGCCAAAAAAGGTCCATAAAAGTCCACAAAAACTTGTCAATATTCCTCCATACTGCTCGTCCAATGTAATCCAAGTGTCCTGAGTGGGTAGCGTCCAGAATTTACTTGAAACAACGTCATTTTGTATATTTTTAGAGCTTAAACAGTACTACATCACATCTCCTGCGAGCACACCGATGCGCGTTCACGAAACTTCAGCAGACGAGATCACGCGCTCTTTTTTTTTTCTTTCTTTGTTTTAAATCAATATCCAACCCCTCTTGGACCCTCTTGTGTTTGTCCCGATTTGTTTGCAGCTCTGGCGCTCTTAGCACAATGTAAACAGCAAATTTCTTCTTCTATGCTTGCATTATCGGCAGAGTAGGCTCTGAACGCCGAGGCTTCAGTAGTTTCGTTAACGCGCATATGCGTGCTTCGTGAAAGTAAGATGTAGTACTGTTTAGGCTCTAAAAATATACTAAATGACGTCATTTCAAGTAAATTATGGATGCTACCCACTCAGGACACTTGGGTTACATTGGACGAGCAGTATGGAGGAATATTGACAAGTTTTTGTGGACTTTTATGGACCTTTTTGGTTCGGGTCCCAGCAAACTCCATTATATGAAAGTTGGGAGAAAAGGAGAAGCCTTCCTGATTGCCGGCTGCATTTGAGATATTAAAAAAGTGCTCCAGGTCTTGCTCACCATGAGGGGAAGTGGAAAATAAAGTTACATCATTCTGTGGGTGAACTATTCCTTTAAACAGAGGCCACTGGCTGGCAGGCCGGCAGCTGGTCTGTCAGTCAAAAGGACACGCCCCTAATTATGCATAATTTCAAGATTAAATGACATCTAAACAGATCAGTTATTAAAAAATTCACCCCCCTCACAGTTGACATGAAGGTAAACTTGACCTATTAAACCTAAAATGATGTTTTGAACTAGGCTGTAAGCATGTTTATTTCTGCTCTGAAATTGGTCTTTTTAACATGGGAGTCTACGGGGATTGACTGCCTTTTGCAGCCAGCCCCTTGTGGATGAGGGGGGAACTGCAATTTTTGATACTTCCGCATGGGCTTCAACTTTCTCGCTGCAACTTGCCGCTTGCTTCCAGCCTGGTGTCACTGATAATGACGTACTGTCAACATAGTTCATGCAATCACAGATCTCAGGGGGACTTTTATTTTGAAATTTACTGGATGCTTTTCACTGCTCCCGTATCTAGTTTCCCATCTGGTCCTACCTGAACTGTAGAGCTCGATGCGTTCTGAAATTGTGCTTCATCAAAAATAGACTGCAAAAATAGAGCCGCAGCGAGCGGCATCTATGACAGATCTGACGTGTCCAGTGTGAACGAAACCGTTGACTGAAACCACCGCGATTAGCTCCTGACACCACACCGCACAGAAGTCTGGCGAGAACTGGCCTTAACTAAGTTTTTGTTGCAATTAGTCAGGCTTCCCTCTCACGCCTGCATCTGGTCAGCTACAAAATGCAGCTGCACCATTTTTAGCTGGTAGAAATCAAGAGCACATCCTTCTGGTTTTAGCGTCCCCCCTCATATTCCAAGCACTATAGTGAATGTATGGTGGCCGTTAGTGGCCAAAATTCTCCCAGACATGAAGATGTTTTCATGTGAGAGTGGATCCAGTGGTCTCATGTGTAGCTATGACTGTGCTATGAGAAACTTCTTTTAATGCCAAACAGTGCTGTACTCCCCAGCCCTAACACTATCTAACTCCTGCTCTAACTCTCTCTGAAAGTTCAGAGGGTGCTCACTTCACTCACATTTTTTTGTCCATTCAGAGACACTGTAGTAAAAATGGCAGCCTCCATGTATGTGCACCCCCAGCAAGATGATATAAATGACTCATTCTAAGAAAATACACATTCTAATGAGGGAAATCATATATTAATAGAAAGTTTTGAATTATATATCACATTTTTCTGCCATTGACTTTGGTTTTGTTACACACTGCACCTTTAAAAAAGAGGCTAAAGTGGGTTTTCATTGATTTTGTTCACCACTGTGATCAGGTACCCACCTCCTCTGACCAAGATAATACCAAATTCAGATTTTGAATACAGCATGAGTAATAACCTTGTTTATGCATTAATATGTAACAAACAAAATGCATTTGAGTTAAATTATGTAAATGTGTAGTTCAAGTAATACAGTTGGGTGAAAAAGTGTTTGCCCCCTTCCCGATTTATTTTATGTTTGTCACATGTTTCATATCAAACAAATTAAAATTTTAGTCAAATACAAGTAAACATAAAATGCAGTTTTTAAATGAAGATTTAATAGTATAGGGGGGCGGGAAAAATCCAAACCTACATGGCCCTGTGTGGCAAAGTGATTACCCCAAGAGCACAGCAACGACTCATCCAAGAGGTCACAAAAGACCCCAGAACAACATCCAAAGAACTGCAGGCCTCACTTGCCTCAATTAAGGTCAGTGTTCATGACTCCACCATCAGAAAGAGACTGGGGGGCAAAAATGGCTGCATGGCAGAGTTCCAAGACCAAAACCACTGCTGAGCAAAAAGAACATAAAGGCTCGTCTCAGTTTAGCCAGAAAGCATCTTGATGATCCCCAAGACTTTTGGGAAAATACTCTGTGGACTGACGAGACAAAAGTTGAACTTTTTGGAAGGTGTAGGTCCCATTACATCTGGTGTAGAAGTAATGACATTTCAGAAAAGGATCATACCAACAGTAAAATATGGTGGTGGTAGTGTGATGGTCTGGTGGCTTTTGCTGCTTCACGACCTGGAAGACTTGCTGTGGTAAATGGAACCATGAATTCTGCTGTCTACCAAAAAATCCTGAAGGAGAATGTCCGGCCATCTGTTGGTGACCTCAAGCTGAAGCACACTTAAGTTCTGCAGCAGAACAATGATCCAAAACACACCAGCAAGTCCACCTCTGAATGGCTTAAGAACAACAAAATGAAGACTTTGGAGTGGCCTAGTCAAAGTCTCGACCTGAATTCCATTGAGATGCTGTGGCATGACCTTAAAAGGCGGTTCATGCTGGAAAAGCCTCCAATGTGGCTGAATTACAACAATTCTGCAAAGATGAGTGGAACAAAATTCCTCCACAGCGCTGTAGAAGACTCACTGCCAGTTATCACAAACGCTTGATTGCAGTTGTTGCTGCTAAGGGTGGCCCAACCAGTTATTAGGTTTAGGGGGCAATCACTTTTTCATGCAGGGCCATGGGGGTTTAGATTGTCCCCCAGTAAAAATCTTCATTTAAAGACTGAATTGTGTTTGTGTTCTTTGTCCAATTTATAAATTTGTTTGATCTGAAAGACGGGGGGGTGGGGGGGGGGGGGGGGGGGTGGCAACAAAAGAAAGAAAAAAAAAAAAAAAACCACACCTGTATTGTTGAAACTAAACTTCGATAATTGTGATCATATTTTCTAAATCAGGAAATTTATTGCCAGGTAGAGTGAACACTTTACAAGGAATTTTTCCTGATGAATTTGTGCAGTAATACAAGATACAAAATAAAATACAAAGAGACAATATACTATAACAGATTCAAATATACATGTGTTGATATAGAAACCAGATAGGAAATTAAAGCTAAAAGGATAGTTTAGCAAATGTTACCATTGTGCTAATTTGCTTGTACTTCTTTGCTGTTACAGCCCACAAGGGAGCGTAACGTGCCAACCACCAAGGAATGAAGACAACATGACGTAAAATGTTTGAAACGGTTTTATTGACTGGGAGAAAAAGGATGTCAGCTGCTTACACTGGAGTAATATTGACCACATATCTTGGCCACTCAAGTGCTGTCGCTATCCGCATTAAAGAAAGAATCAACCTCTGTTTCACGAAATGCGGGCACCAATGCAATATTTCTGCTCACATCAAATCCATGAAACTCAGAAACCTTTGCAGCAGCTACAGGTGTAGAGGCTGCCTTTGGAAGAGAGTTTCATTGCCTCCACCTCTAGCTGTTTCAATCTCACCTCTTTATCTGCCTCAATCTCCATCCAGCGGATCTGCAGCCGGAACTCTATTTCTGCTCTACATTGTTGCTCCCTCTCTTCTGCCTCAATCTGCAACCGCACAAGGCAAACCTTAAGCCTAGCGTCCTGGCTAGAACCCTGGCGATCCAAAGACAAAGGTTCAAGACACAATGGGGATGCAAGAGGGACCTAATGCTCTGTGTCCCCAGAAGATGAGGCTAACGGGGCATTTTTACCCTCTACATGTTTGAAACAGGAGCAACATTTTTAGTGGCAGAAAGAACACTAAAGGCAGAACCTGAAGCAGAGGAACCAGAGTCCTTAAAACACCTGCAGTTCAACCAATTGTTCCACCAGGATTGCCTTTATTTCACCCTTTGACACCATAATGTGCTGCAATGCACAAAGTCATCCTTACGGCAGACCTCAAGTATGTCCAACCTGGAGTTAAAGGAACTGCTGTAAATCCAAAGGTCATTTCTGCAATAACAACAAATTACAATCATGCATCTATTCCGAGGTTGTCAGCGGCACCAGGAAGGATTTTGTATCCCGGACAAGCCCCCACTTGTTGACAGGCACGAACTGCTAAAACTAGTGAACTAGACAATAAACAAACTATGGGCAAGAATGTATAGCGTACCACAAAAAACTAGTCCACACAACTGTGATGAGGCACAAGGACTTTTTATTGGTGTGTAATTTTTTGTGTGCAGTGTTATCGTTGTTTGGTTTTAACTGCATGTTGCCCCTTGCCAAGTCACAACTCCACTAATGCAATCAGCACACCTGTGAAAGGAGAGAGGAGACTCTCCTTAAAAGAGACGCTGAGACAGAGAGGACGGAGGGCCCAGACAGAGCAAGACGGCACAGCGGGAGGCACACGCACCAGGACCACAAGCACGCTGGGACTGTCAGTGTTACGAGGCGACCGACACGCAGAGGCAGGGAAGGAACCCTGCCTGCCGTGTGAGTACCGTGCGGAAACGTAGTAACGCTGGACGGAGTCGGCTCAGCCGCGAAGGCCAGTTGTTGGATGTGTACTGGCGACCTATTTGTGTCCGCGTAGGTGTCCCAGCGTGCCAGAGGAGAGAAGCTGGTGCCAGCCGGGGAGGAGCGAGACGAGTGAAGGAGTATTGTGACGCTGAATACACGCAGGGGCAGAGGAGAACTCTGCCGCCTTGTGTGAGTACCTGTTGAAGCCATACTCCGCTAGCAAGGCGCTAGTCCCAGATGTGACCTACCTCGTGCTGGCAGCTGTGTTTTCTGGTTTTAGGTGTCCTGGTGCGTGGTAGAAGGAAGCCCGTACCGCTGCAGAGGCCGCTTGGATCCCATCGACCTGGTTTCCTTTATTTTTAACGCCCACGTTATTTGGACTTTTAACTAATTGTTTTATACTCCTTTTTTAATATCTTATTTATTTTAGTGGGCTTTGTTTTTTAGCATTTACTTTATTTTTAATCTCTTTTTTAAAAAAAGAATAAAACTACTGCTCTGGAGACTGCCTCGTTGTCCTCTCTGGTAAAATCTGAGTGTGCTCTCACCTGGTTATCCCCCTCCTTTATGCAATAGCTCCCCTCGTTTTCTTCATTATATTCCAACCCCCATTCTCATAACTACATCACATAACCTCCCACCACATACCTGATGTTTGCAGCATCCAGACTCAGTCACAGAGACCAAACAGCACAGAGGACAGGTGTGTATGAAGAGAGCAGCCTCCTAAGGGAGGTTGCCGAGCTGCCTTTAAAGCGGGGCTTCTAGGTGTAAATCATTGCGGCAATCAGGAGGAGCCAATAGGAAGAAGACTGCAGCCACTCCCTAATCAGCCCTCATCAGGCAATTGGGGATTATCACGCTTACCGGAACTTCCCGGATTTTGGACACTTCCTCTTCCGGGCCATTTTAACGACAGCCGTTTCTGCTCTGTTATACTGTTTAAATCGGATAAACTCCAAACATACTTAAGTTTTCATTCCAGACTGAAGTGATACTGGATCAAAAGCTGGATCAAAGCGATCGATTCGCCGCGGTGAAGGGCCGAACTTTATAATAAAACAACACACGTTTGTTTGTAGCTGGTGGGGCACAACACCGCACGACACCGGGACTTCACAGCATGCTAGCATTAGCCAGCTAGCGTTTACTGACGTGCTTAACATTGTGCGTCTTAAAACACACAAACATCTAAAAATCGGGTCTGTACCCCCCTGTTTCCAGTGGAACAACTGGGGACTGCCAAGAAATGAGACGCTTTCAGATGCTTGTGTGTTTTAAGACGCACGAAGTTAGGCACGTCAATGAGCTGGCTAATGCTAGCCTGCTAACACGACTGTATAGTCTGCCGGCTACAAATAAACGTGTGTTGTTTTATTATAAAGTTCGGTCCTTCACCGCGGCGAATCGGTCGTTTTGATCCACTTCTTCCTTAGCATCACTTCAGTCTGGAATGAAAACTTGGCATTGGTGTTTATCCGATTTACAAAGTTTAACAGAGTAGTAGTCAGCAGACTACTGTTAGCAGGCTAGCATTAGCCAGCTTGATGACGTGCCTAACTTTGTGCGGCTGAAAACACACAAGCATCTGAAAGCGTCTCCTTTCTTGGCAGTCCCCAGTTGTTACACTGGAAACGGGGGGGGGGGGGGGGTACAGACCTGATTTTCAGATGTTTGTGTGTTTAAGACGCACAGTTAAGCATGTTGGTAAACGCTAGCTGGCTAATGCTAGCATGCTGGTGTTGTGCCCCACCGGCTACAAACAAACATGCTACGTTGTTTTATTATAAAGTTCGGCCCTTCACTCTGGAGAATCGCTTTGATCCACTTCTTCCTTAGTACCACTTCAGTCTGGAATCCGTGAAAATTCAAGTAGTGTTGGCGTTTATTCACGTTATTTACGAAGTAAGGCAGGGACATTGAACTGGGCCGGAAGTGGGCCCTCTAAGTGTTTCAAACCAGAAGTTCGTAACACGGAAGCGTGATAATCCCCCATTGACAGGGGAAAAAGGGCAGAGTGCCTGCACGTAGCATTTGCATTAAAACAAAGGGACATATTTGTTTTATTTATAGGTTATGACGGTATTTTACTGTTACAACCTACTGGAGATCAGATTATGCTGACTGGGGCCTGGAGTATGTCACACCTGCCCTGGAGTGATTACAATGTGACTAATTAACTAATCACAAACTCTGGAGACAGTCCCCCCCCCTCAAGATTATTTTATATATTTCTGTATTTATTTATTTTTTCCCCGTATACATGCGACCTTTATCTACACAGTCCCACATATATGGCAGCGGAGGTTTGTAATGAGGTTTTGCTCCACTGTGTAAATTTTAATCAGGAGTGAAGCGCTGCCAGAGTTTACTTTCTGTTGCTGTTTTTATCCACTGAAGCTGATTGGTAAATGCTCCTGTCTCTGTTCTCAGGTCGCTGTGGGAGGAGCGCGTGCGTTCCTGCACTTTTCATCACCATTCTTTGGGGATGGGTGTGTGTGTGGGTGTGTGTGTGTGACAGTGGGGCCACATGTAGCTTATAATGAGCCTCAGTGGTGGCTCTCCAGTGGGTCTGACTATTGATCATTAGCCTGCTGTCCACACTTTAATTTCCAACAAGGAAGTGCCAGTTGCAACAAGAGGATGATCAGATTGCCTGTTACTGGGGGTACTGGTGTGTGGGGGAACTGGTGTGTGTTCAGAGTGTGCTGTTTGATGTGGAACGGTTTGATGTGTGTGATGCATGTGGCGATATGACAAGCTGTCTCTACCGTTATGATGATTTAACTCAGAAAGCCAGAGGTTAGCAAAGCATGGGAGCGCCATGCATGTAGTGTGAGCTGACACTGGTTTGGCTTTAAAATAGATTCCTTTGTGTCTCTGTCACAGTTTAAATCAGAGTGAATAAGCAGCTCATTATGGAGCATGAACATCTATACAATTCCTTGTTAATAACTTCTGCACCTTCCAGTGTTGCTGCTATTTTTTCTATTTTCTAAAAGACAAAGGGCCGGATCTACCAAAGGTTTGCATGTATAAAAACGTGAGCTATTTCATTGCACACACAAAAAATGTACAAACTGATCCACTAACAGCGCACTAAAAGGGTTTGCCTTTCAAACGTGCTGAATAGCGCCTCTTATCCATTTTGCACTTCTGCTGAAATGAATATGCAGTATGGGGCGTTTACACACAACTGTGTGTGTTGGGAGGAGAAAATGTAAATATATTAATTCACCACTCGCCAAAGCGATTTACCAACCATGAGACGCATTGCCTTGCTGTTTTTTGCCTCTATTTTTGCACATCTGAAAAGCAGGTGCAAACTGCAGCTTTGCACACAAAAGGCTAAAACGTCTGAGACGGTACTGTTACCAACCACTGCTGCCAACTCTTCAGGGAGAGAAGTCGCTATTGGCTGTCCTTATTTCTAGGAGTTTATACGTGCATTTACTCAGCGGTAAAATTTCAGTATCACTATGTCTCCTTCGGAAGATACTTTAAGTCGCCCTTCGTCGTACATCCATATAACGTGAGAGACGGGGCAGCCTCTCTATCAGACATTAACTGCAGCACAAACTCCTTCCTTTCATCAATGAGAAAGAACGAACGAATGAGTATTATTGTCCTGTGAGTCTAGATTTAGCTCTCTGTTAGTTATTGGGTCTTATTCACACTTTTCGGGGGCGTGCACAGCCCCAGTGCGCGCTTCCGTAGTACAGCTGAGAAGAGCAGCTCACTATTCAGACAACAAAAAACCACAATCCATGAAACTGTGGACTCACAGGACAATAGTACTCGTTCGTTCGTTCATTCTACTTAAAGTATTGGTGAAATGAAGGAGTTTGTGCTGCAGATAATGTCTGATAGAAAGGCTGCCCCGTCTCTCCCGTTATATGGATGTACGACGAGGAGGGCGACTCAACGTAATATCTTCTGTAGGAGTCAAAGTGATACAGAAATTTTACCGCTGAGTAAATGCACGTATAAACTCCTAGAAATAAGGTCCAGGTTGACAAAAAAGAAACATGTCCTTTCATGTTTTTAAGTATAAAATATCTAAGAATTTTATGGTAAAGGACTTGATAATCAGTTTAATGAAGCTTTATTTTTTTTATTCTTATGATTCTTTTGAATACCTAAGTTATTACTAATACAATATGATGGCGTTTCTTAGTTTTCAAGCTTAAAAAAATGCCATGAACTGCAGTGTTTGTTTTAAAAGTTTCTCTGGATGGACTTTTGTACTCATCAAACTCGTGTATACGTTACAGTTGTGCTCAAAAGTTTACATCACTTCCCATTAAGGATGGAAAAAATCAGCCGTCAGTGAAATAAGTTGATAAAACTAATAAATGTATTAAAAAAAATGAAAATTTTATGAAAATCATGACATTGATTTTGAATTGTGGTTCAACAGAAGTATTAAAAACAAACCAACAACAAATAAAACAAGTAAACAAGCATGATGGGAGCGACAGTTTGAGACAATCGCTGCAATCAGGCGTTTTCTTTCATTTTCAATAAGAATTCTGCACCTGTTCACAGGTACGTATGTTCACCCAATGTTCATGAGCAAGCTGCTTTAAGCTGTCTGGGACAGTTTTGTTTGTTTTTTAATTAATATTTAAACAAAAATTCAAAATCAATATTTTATTGTACTAAATAATAATTTAGTGAATTCTTATTTATTACTTTTTTCAGTTTCATGTTATTTGAATTACTGTTGTGAATTTATCATTTTCTTTAATGGGAGGGGATGTAAACTTTAAAGCATTACTGTATCCTCAAATGTGTTTTACATTCTGTTACGTGTCTGATGGATCTTTGATTATTACAGACATAACAATGAAATCATGATCTCCCACCGGCGGCTGACCTGTTAACACTACCGCTTCTCCAAATGTGCTGGAGAGATTTTTAAAGACATCCTCCAGGATTTTATTCTGTTACCCTCCAAGATGAATTTGTCAACAGCCATGCCAGCATTCATATATCAAATAAATGAATAATGTGCCCATCTTCAAAGAGTTGTGAAGATCTCATTCTGTATGAGGCAGAACACAAAGGATATGCAAAGTTTGTCCAGAAATTTATGAATAAAGCCCACCACACGTATGATGTGTTGAACAGAGATGCAGAAATACAAACATGCACCTATTTATGCACCTGATTTCCATGACAATTAAAGCAGCGACGCTGGATGCAGGAAGGCGGCTGAACAGCAGGAGGCTAATGTGGATTCCTGCATGCTCGACAAGGTGTTTACATCCTCTCATCCTGCACGGTGCAGGGTGGTGGAGTCTCCTCATCTCATCTGTCAGGTTTTAAATTTACACCATTTCAGCATCACAGAGCTGCTGCAGAGAAACTGGCCTTTGCTTCTGTAATGATGTATCTCAATAAAAATGAACATTAGTTGCAAACAATTATGGGGCAAGGTTATAATAGTTTTGATATTTTAATTTGTTTCAGTTCAGTTAGTTTTAGTTAGTTTTTTGAGCAGATTTGCTAGGTTTTTTGGGGGGAAAATACTTAGTTTTAGTTTTTTTTTTTGTTTGTTTGTTTGTGTCAGTGTTAGTTTTAGTTGTGTGGGTTTTTTTGTGAGTTCTACAAAAAAATAGTTTTTTAAAATATGGAATAATAACGATGAAATTATGTAAATAGGCTGTAAATTTACTAGTCTCACATGAAATAACATGAAAAGCCTGTAAATGTAAAAAGACAGGAAGTTTCCTTTTTTTTTTTTAAGAAAATGACATTTCATTTCACATAAAAAGAATGTTAAAATACATTTTCAAGTTGTGTTCTGATATCTCTTCATAGCAAAAGAAAAATGTTTTTGGTAATTTCATCTATTTCACACAACATATCTGGACCACAAAGGCTCATGGGAAAAGCAAATTCAACAGGAAATGACCCTCTGATGATTATCATCCTATAAATCCGAGTTAAGTGTTTACTGTCTTTGTTTTGTTCACAGTCAGAAGAAGTTGTTGAGAAATTCTGTTCAGTTTGGACATTAAAGTTGCACCATGAGTGTGAAGGACAGTTCAAGGAGATAAACTCGCTACCATATCCAGTGAAATGTAATGTCTGAGATGGAAATAACCTAATTTTGTTTTGCTGTTAAATCACAGGCTATGGATGTACTCTGGTGTCACCTTTGTCTGTGATAATATGTATTACAAGCAAAGAAAATGCAGAAAAGCAAATTATTCAAAATCACAGTATTGAAGCAATGGAACAATTTTAATTAACTTGACCCAACGGGAAATTTGTAATTTGCATTGACTAAATAAGTTGAGTTGAATTAAAAATATCAATTCTATTCAATTAAATTGTATTTAGTTAACTCAAGTTAATTTCATTAGATGCGAGCAATTGAAGGAACATTTCTAAGTTGGTTTAACTTGGTCTAAAGCATGATAAGGTGCATTTTGGCTTTCCTAGGGCATTGTTTTATTTGATCTTTGCCGCATCGTACAAATATGTTAGTAATCGTAAATCGTCCATTATAGGCTAATGCAACAGTTGCTGCTTATTTCCCATGATGCCTTGTAGCACACCTGGATCTTCTTTGCACCATGACTCAAATGTGTATGTCGCCCCTTCAGTACCCTTGTAAATTAGTAATGGAGCTTATCTTACAAACAAATTGGATGCCATGATGTGGTACCGCACGTGCGACATTGATTGTATGTCGCTATGATGTCATTTAGTGACTTCTGGCAACTTTTGGACCAGCCAATAGTGACGTCGCTCCCTGAACAAGACGTACAACGAAGAACATTTTCACAACTTCCGTTTCCTCCACAAAACATTATTTTTGTGCGTACTTACAAGGAGCTGGGATATGCTTTCATCAGACCAAATATCCATTAAAGCTTTTACTTCCTTGTCACTCCACGTCTGACCACGAGCCATTTTTAAAAGTACTGCAGTCCCACACGAGTGGTTGTTGTAGCATTTACCCACAATGCCCAACGTTTTACCCGCATTGCCATTGCAATTCTGTAGTCCACTTCCTGTATTTGGTCCACTTGAATCAGACCGAGACTTGCAATAGGCTTTATGCACAGCTCCACTACTTCCTGAACTTAGTACTGCACCTTTGTTTCCTGTCTTTCATGATTGGATGAACTGATTAATCCAGCTGTGTCTGATCTCAGAAAATGGTCAGACACACCTGGATTAATCAGTTTATCCAATCTTGAACAGAAAGGGCGGGAAGTTCAGGAGGGGCTGTGCATAAAGCCATTGTAGGCGTACTGAGTCCGCTTGTTTGCTTGGGATCAGAGTCCGTTTGCACATTCACAACTTCGCCAAACGAAGCGGACTTTCCGAGCAAACGGACTCTGATTCCAATCAAAAAAGCTTTGTGAATGCGCCCTAAAACTGAGGATGTTTTTGCAATAATTTTAATTAGTTTTAGTTAATTTTGTAAAGATATACAGTTTCAGTTAGTTATCGTTGTTTAAAACTGTCATTCTTATTTTTTATTTCAGTTAACGAAAATGTTTTTTCAATTTTAGTTGTAGTTGTTTTCATTAGTTTTAGTTAACTGTAATAACCTTGTTATAGGGGGTTATTTGTAAAAGTGAGGAATTAAACTGGTTCTTCCTTTTATATAAATGGATCTGATATTTTGTTTGTCTCTAACTTTTTGTTGTAACTTAACTATAATTCTTATTACACTTGTTTTTTTTTTTTGTTTGTTTGTTTTTAAAACGGAGTCTAATTTTTTCAGCCGGCTATTGGGGGTCATGTAGTTGCACCACAGGGGAAATCCCGGACCAATTAGCACCAGTTTGAAAAGTCTAATTTTTAGTTAAATATCAGCAGTTCCATTTTTCCAGTGGGTGAAGGCTCCATCATGGCGTCTGATGAGAACCTGCTCCTTGTTATCAGGGCTATTTATATGCTTATAGGAAGGTGGGGGCTGCGGGGTGGGTGTGGAGAGTGGGCTGGGGGGCTGTGGGGGTGGGGTAGCTGCTGTCCATAGCCCTGCCACACCATCTCCGTGAGTTTCTGAGGATCATTCCGTCCTGGTTGCTCCACTGAGCTCGGAGAACACAGTGAAGTGGAACCCCGAGTCCATCAGAGGTGACTGATAAACCCGACTCCATCTCATCCAGACACACTTTAAAATTCCAGCAGAGTACCAGACCCTACTTTATCTCCCGCGTGCCTTGGTCAACCGTGGCCACTATTAGGACGGAGACCAAATGCACTCTCACATCCCTTATATGCCAGTATGGACCATACAGTCCATCATGGTCCCTCTACAGTAAATGGGCTCTGTCATTGACCTTCAGAGAAACTCTGCTACTTTGTTGGATTTACTTCATTTGTTGGTCAAAATTTATGATTCTTTTAATATAAACCAATGTTTTTAGTTAATGCAGCAAACCATATGCAGATGCAATGGTCATGTAACCCCGAGGAAACGCTTATTTTCTTTGACAGAAACAAGCTGTCACCATCTTCTCGCATGGGTTCAAATTTGTCACGTAGGCCCCTTTACCACCGAGCCGATTTGAGAACCGGTTCAGAGCCGGAACCTGAGGAGAACCTGTTCTTTGGCTTTCCACCGCCTAAGCATCGGCTCCTGGCTCTCAGAACTGGTTCCAGACCTGGCACCACTTTGTTACTGGACCAGAGTGAAGAACCAGTTCACAGCATCATGGGGTTGGGGTGGGGTTACCTGACCAACACTGATTTTCAAGCCAGCGGAGAAATGGATTAAAGATAAACTTAAAGGTGCTTTAACTGATTTTGCACATTTTCGAACCATGAGCGAGGTGAAAAGTTTAGTTTGAACTGTAAGCCCCGCCCCTAACTGTTTCTCCCAATGAGAAACACTCTTACTCTCCCTCCCACTCGACATGCATGAAATAACGTGCACGTCTCATACTTGTGCACAAAGAAACTTTCCAGAGAAAATTTTGCATCTTCCAGTGAATTTCCTGTTTTGGTTGCAGTAAATGGCTGCAGATCTATGGAATGCCATTTTATTCATAAATAAATAAATAAATAAATACCAAAATAAATAAGTGTTCCACAATATAAATATATATAAAATGCACAAAATAATTGTTTCCATATTTATTTATTTAGTCAGTTATTTATTGTTTAGTTGTATATTTATTTATTAAGTTATTTATTTATAAAGTTATTTATTCAGGCTTATATTTATCTATTTAGTTTTGTTAAGTCATTTATTCATTTATTTATTTATTCATATATCAAGTTATTTATTTAGTTATTCATTAAGTTATTTATTTAGTTATTAATAAAGTTATTTATTTAGTTATTAATTTAGTTATTTATCGATTTATTAAGTTATCTATTTTGTTATTCATTAAGTTATTCATTTATTTATATATTAAGTTATTTATATAGTGAAACTTTTATTTTGTGCTCACACGTATTTTGGGAGGCTTTTATTTTGCACCAAGACTTTGTGCTGCTTCTTTTTGCGTTTCTTTATTTCGCATCCTAATATTCAAATTTAGGGGCGGGGTTGTGGAGTGATGCAGCTGACGACCTATGACAGGCTGGCTACGGCTCCACGCGTCTGTACGTCACACTGGTGGATGGACGACGGCAGTGATGGGCGGAACTTCTGGTGCTCACAGGAAGTAGCAGTTTAGTCGTGAAAAGGCTGGAACAGATCGCGGAGAATCATGTTTACGTTTGCATCTGGATAAAGCTAAAGGATAAAGAAACGAGATGTCCTGGAGTTCAGGGGCATCATGTGTCCATGGTTGGACATTCAGATCATGAAGTCCCTCATGGATTTTTTTCTATTACTGGTCGTTACGTAGTTAGCGCCTAGCATGTCACAACGGGACGGGAGCTCTGCAGGGAACACAGGACAGGTCTTCTTCCACAACCTGCTTTACTGCTGTGGAGGTTCTGGGCTCGTTTCACTTTGGCTCTCTGCAGCAACCCGGCTGGAAGAAACAGATTCTGGTCCTGGAGTCCTGCATCCACCGCAGACAGAACCTGGTCCTGGAGTCCTGCATCCACCGCAGACAGAACCTGGTCCTGGAGTCCTGCATCCACCGCAGACAGAACCTGGTCCTGGAGTCCTGCATCCACCGCAGACAGAACCTGGTCCTGATCGGTTTCACCTCTCACTGCTGCGTTTACATGGACCCAAATAGACCGATTGCTTTCGGTTTAAAAGCTCTTTCGGAATGAAAATGATCCATGTAAACGCCTCTTTCCGAATGAAAAGCGCCGAACCGAATGAATTTTCTTTCGGTTTCACAGGGGTAGAATATTCCTTTCCCCAAACCGAACGTGTTATCATGTAAACGCTGAATCGGAAAGTTGTGAGGTTGCACTCTTACAGCGCATGCTTCAACGAGACGTCAACGTGAAACAAGTGACGTTTCCTCACTTTGACAGATGGCAGTGAACAACGTAATTCCCTGGACAGCGAGAAAGTTTGTTTTTAACTCAAACTCTGTCTCTACAGCTTTTCCTCTTGGTTGTTTCCTGTAGGAGCTCATGAGGATCAGCTGCTGCTTCATTAACGTCCTGCAGAAACCACGACGACTGTGACGATCAGCTGTTTGTAGACCTCCGTCTTTAATAAATAACGTGATTTACATCATTCTGCGCATGTCAGGCAGGATTATTCTGAATGAATATTGGCGCATGTACACGCCAGATCCGAATGTATTAGTTCCCATGTAAACAGCTGCCCTGAAATCCTCAATCAGAATGATTTCAATCCGAAAGGGAAAAAAAGTCTCCATGTAAACGTGACTGACGGAGGCTCCGGTTTTCTGACGGGACTTCCATGTGATGCTCCCAGCAATAAATCCATTTTGGTGTTTTTAACAGGTTACAAGATTATTTTGAACAGCTGGTGTTTCATTCTGCAATAAACTGATGTTCACAACCTGGACAGGCTGATATCTGACTGCTGCTGCAAAGCAACACAAACGTGTTGCAGCCACGAGTTTTTCTACTCGGATAAATATGAAGCTCACATGTAGGTTACACCAACACACGGGCAAATATGTCACAAATCATCTTCTTAATTTGGATTAGTTTTATTCAAAGACACTGTACTTACTTTGTATCCATTCCTTTCCTCGTGCCACTTTTTCATTCCCTCATATTAACCACGACCACCCAAACCCTCAATAATAATAATTATGATTATAACAAAAATAACAATAATAATAACAGTACATTGCATTTATATGTGCCTTTCAGACCCTCAACGCATATACATAATAAGAAGGAATAAAATAATAAAAGGAAGTGAGAATCCCGTGTAGATGTGAATTTAATCAACCAGCTCCTGTGGAAGGACAGCAGTGATGGGGAGGTTGAAGTCGTATTACGAATTTACACCATCTAAAAAAAAAAAAAAGTTTCCATCTCTTGTTTTAAATTCCTGACGAGGCAAAGCATTAAAGTTTTGTATTTGTGAGCGTGGACATTTACCAGATTGCTGACCTTCATGTTACACCTGAACAGGTAAATAACATTATGTTCGCAGACGTTTCTACTCCAGCTCAGTACAAGTTTATGTAATCATCTTCAACAACATGCTGTCTCAGTCATCTGAAATTAGATGACTCGATCAGATCTGCACAATGTTCAGTAACTTTTATCCAAAAGAAGTCAAATGCATAGAGATCCTCCATCCCTGCAGTCATCACGTTGGTGAACGTGTCCGGCTGAGCTGCTGCTCTGACGTCCCTGATGACTCGCGCAGCTCTGGTCTGATCAAGGAGTCAGATGGTGGACAGACGCAGTCGATCCCAATGAGCCTACTGGTGCTTCGGGGCTCTTCGTGCTTTGCGTAGCCTCACCATCACAATCCATGGCGTTGATTATTAAGTAACTAAAGATGTTAGCAGGTTATCCTCAGTCACTTCCTCACCTCATCTTCCCAATCCGGAACAGAAGAGGGAAGGTAACGATATTCACATCCCTGTTTTTTGTGTGCTTCCATCTCACCATCATGCTTTAAGTATATGTAATGATAGGAATGCAACTATAAAGAATAAATCTGAAAAATAGTAAGAAAATAAATTAGCGAATATATAGACAAGACAGAAAACCGGAGCCTCCGTCAGTGAGAGGTGAAACCGATCAGGACCAGGTTCTGTCTGCGGTGGATGCAGGACTCCAGGACCAGAATCTGTTTCTTCCAGCCCGGTTGCTGCAGAGAGCCAAAGTGAAACGAGCCCAGAACCTCCACAGCAGTAAAGCAGGTTGTGGAAGAAGACCTGTCCTGTGTCCCTGCAGAGCTCCCGTCCCGTTGTGACATGCTAGGCGCTAACTACGTAACGACCAGTAATAGAAAAAAATCCATGAGGGACTTCATGATCTGAATGTCCAACCATGGACACATGATGCCCCTGAACTCCAGGACATCTCGTTTCTTTATCCTTTAGCTTTATCCAGATGCAAACGTAAACACGATTCTCCGCGATCTGTTCCAGCCTTTTCACGACTAAACTGCTACTTCCTGTAAGCACCAGAAGTTCCGCCCATCACTGCCGCCGTCCATCCACCAGTGTGACGTACAGACGCGTGGAGCCGCAGCCATAGCCTGTCATAGGCCGTCCGCTGCATCACTCCACAACCCCGCCCCTAAATTTGAATATTAGGATGCGAAATAAAGAAACGCAAAAAGAAGCAGCACAAAGTCTTGGTGCAAAATAAAAGCCTCCCAAAATACGTGTGAGCACAAAATAAAAGTTTCACTATATAAATAACTTAATATATAAATAAATGAATAACTTAATGAATAACAAAATAGATAACTTAATAAATCGATAAATAACTAAATTAATAACTAAATAAATAACTTTATTAATAACTAAATGAATAACTAAATAAATAACTTGATATATGAATAAATAAATAAATAAATGACTTAACAAAACTAAATAGATAAATATGAGCCTGAATAAATAACTTTATAAATAAACAAATAAATAACGTAATAAATAAATAAATAAATGAATAACTAACCTAATAGATAAATAAATAACTTAATAAATAAATATATAACTAAACATATAACTGACTAAATAAATAAATATGGAAACAATTGTTTTGTGCATTTTATATATATTTATATTGTGGAACACTTATTTATTTTGGTATTTATTTATTTATTTAATTATGAATAAAATGGCATTCCATACAGATCAGCTAAATGACATTTTCTGTCATTAATTCATAAACTGGTCGTTTACTGTAACTACAATTATGTACACATATGCACAATTATGATGTGCTATGATGTTATAGGTGACATTACAACATGACAACCTAATAAAGTATCTAACCGGCCACTGCGAGTGAAGGTGATCTAAAACTCATATAAAATGTTACTAAGAAGAAAGTTAATGAAAAATACCTGTCTAGTCAGATTACAGACAGTTTCCAGTCCACATTTAGTCTCAGGCGTCCAGCTGCTCTCTACCTTCAGTGCAATCCACTGAGATTTACAGGAACTTTATTCCGTCTTTGGGCTCTTCTGTGTTTCAAGTCTCTCCTCAGTTTTGATGCTTTCAGGCCGTTTTGCTGTATGAACAGTTACAGCAGCGCAACTTTCCTTTGTTAGACGCCATGTGGTTCTGTTTACAAGTTCTGCTGTGCACGTGCTAGGGTAGGGCGCTCCTCGTTAGGAAATGCTGTCAGTGGCTGATTGTAAACCGGAACTTCTGCATAATGAACTCCATTGGCATGAGAAAAGTGTCACGAAGCGTTAGAAACCTTAACTAAAAAGGCCTGGATTCATGCATATGCGCAATCAATGAGTCCTTTATTTGAATGAAATTACCTCTTAAAAATGGCCTTAAAAATGAAAAGAGAAAAAAAAAATCTTATTTAAAATAGTTTTATTTTATATGATATATATATATATATATATACATACACATATAAATCCAAACAACGTCACCTTCATCTGAGCAGAGTGGTAAGAGCTCGCGCAAGAGTTAAATGAATTGAACAAGAGTGACGTTGTGGCGAGCTGCTATTATACATTATATATATATATATATATATGTATATATGTATATACTGTATATGTGTGTGTGTGTGTATACACTCACTTTATTAGGTACACCTTGCTAGTAGCGGGTTGGACCCCTTTTGCCTTCAGAACTGCCTAAGGCTGCGTACCCACCGAACGCAATTTGGGCGTCAGGTTTACAGGCAAAGTCAATGGCCGACGCGCGTCAGGGAGGCGTTGAAAACTCTGCGGTGCGTTGTGTGCGTTACGCACGATTTGCGCAGCGAGTTTTGAGATTTTGGGCGTTTGAAGCGCAATATGCGCATCATGGGCGGCAGACGCCAGAGTTGGAAAAATCTGAACTTTGGCGTCTTGACGCGGGGCGTCAACCAATCAGAGCGACTCAATGTCACACACTTTTTATGATAGGACAGAAACACCCAGAAGAACCAGGGAAATCTCTTTATCAGAGGACAGAGGAGGATAAACTGATCTGTGTCCGGTCCCAGTGTCTGAACGGTGGTTTGATGACCTGCTGTGCTGATGGGATTTACTGGGCTGATAATGCTGCCCCGCATCGGGACAGCGGGACGTTAAACTGGGCCGGATCAGACGGCTGAAAGCGCCCCTCGCCAGCAGCTCCTGGAGTAAATGATGAAACTCATCACAGTCAGAACACCTGAATCATCTGCTGAACCAGACACAGAGCAGAGATGCCCGACAACGACGACGTTCCTTGCTTTATTTATCACATAAAGCCGAGCCGCTCTCTCTCCTGCAACTGTCATTGTGAGGACAGACCGATGACAGGAAAAAGAGAAAGGAGGAGCCCCCCCTGAGGCACGTCGAGCACACCTTAACTGGCCATCCTTCGTCACGTGTTCGGGGCGTCAAGATGCTGGAAATCCAGCGTCTGAATTTTTAGTGACCAAGTGTCCAACTTTAGGCGTCAGGTGCGATTTTGACGCCCAAATCGCGTTTGGTCTGTACACAGCCTTAATCCTTCATGGCATAGATTCAACAAGGTACTGGAAAAATTCTTGAGAGATTTTGCTCCATATTGACACAACATCATCACACAGTTGCTGCAGATTTGTCAGCTGCGCATCCATATTGAGAACCTCCCGTTCCACCACATCCCAAAGCTGCTATATTGGATTGAGATCTGGTGACTGTGGAGGCCATTTGAGTGCAATGAACTCATTGTCATGTTCAAAAAACCAGTCTGAGATGATTCATGCTTTATGACATGGTGCGTTATCCTGCTGGAAGCAGCATCAGAGGATGCTACACTGTGGTCATAAAGGGATGGACATGGTCAGCAACAATACTCAGGTATGCTGTGGTGGTTAAACCGCCACATTGGTACTAAGGGGCCCAAAGTGTGCCAAGAAAATCTCTCCCACACCATTATACCACCACCACCAAGCTGAACCGTTGATACAAGGCAGGATGGATCCATGCTTCCATGTTGTTGACACCAAATTCTGAGCCTACAATCTGAATTTTGTAGCAGAAATGGAGACTCATCAGACAAGGCAACATTCCTCCATCTTAATTGTCCAATGTTGGTGAGTCTGTGTGAATTGTAGCCTCAGTTTCCTGTTCTTAGCTGACAGGAGTGGCGGCCGGTGTGGTTTTCTGCTGCTGTAGCCCATCTGCTTCCAGGTTGGATGTGTTGTGCATTCAGAGATGCTCTTCTGCATACTTTGGTTGGAACAAGTGGTTATTTGAATTACTGTTGTCTTTTTATCAGCTGGAACCAGTCTGGCCATTCTGCTCTGACCTCTGACATCAACAAGGCATTTGTGCCCACAGAACTGCTGCTCACTGGATATTTTATCTTTTTGGGACCATTCTCTGTAAACCCCAGAGATGGTTGTGTGTGAAAATCCCAGTAGATCAGCAGTTTCTGAAATACTCAGACCAACAACCATGCCACGTTCAAAGTCACTTTAATCACCTTTCTTCCTCATTCTGATGCTGGTTTGAACTGCAGCAGATCATCTTGACAATGTCTACATGCCTAAACGCATTGAGTTGCTGCCATGTGATTGGCTGATAAGAAATTTGCGTTAACGAGTAGTTGGACAGGTGTACCTGATACAGTGGCCGGTGTGTGTATATATTTATTGCATGTCTGTGTTTGTTTGTGGAGTAGTTTCAGTAAATCCTCAGACATGCTCAGTAGAACTAAACCTGTTATTTAATGCAGGTGGAGCTTTGTCTTGTTTAATTCTACAACTTTAAAGCTGAACTTGAAAAATAATCTTAATTCGAAGTGACAATATTTATGATCTTTTCATAGCTTGCTCTGATGCGCTTGGTTGAATAAAAATACAAGAAATATTGATGCCGTGTCATGATTGACATGTCCACAAAGAGCCTTCAAAGGCGATGCACGGAAGGAAGGTAGATTATGTTGCCAGGGAAAAGTGAGGTGAAGTAAAAAGGGATGCAAGACAGAAGTTACATCCTCTCAGCATTTATAAATAATGCAGCGAGCAGCACCACCCCGGTGTTGTGAAGTGTTTGTTAATGGCCGTGCTAATTGCAATAAACAGGAGTGATGTCTGAGCCTGGTTACAGGCACAACGCTCCTAATTAGGCTGGCTCAGCCGGATGGGACAATGGGAGGACAGAGGAGGGAGGAGGGGAGGGGAAAGAAAGAGCAGAAAAAAGAGAGAAGAGTTGAAGACAAGAAGGACGATGGAGGCTAGACGAGGAAGACGAGTACAGCATGGAAGCCAGAGAAGATCATGATGATGGTGAGAGGGAAGAAGGAGAAGGGGAGATGAGCCGCTTAAAGTAGAGGTTTCGCCGAGGACGAGAAAAGAAAGAAAATGTCAGAGCATGTTTTATCAGAGGTCTGATCACGGAGGAGCATGGGGCAAGTAGGAAATAAACACAGAGGTCATTAGCCCTCCATCATCTAATGAGCTGCCCTGTTGTTCACAAACAGCTAATGAGATCAAATTAAAACAAAAACACACTCTGTAAAGGTAAATGTTCAGACATGGAGCTTTCGTCCAATCAAACACCTGTAAATACCAGCACATTATCACAAATCAAATCTAATTTCATTTATTAAACACCTTTCATACCAAAAAAGTGATTTACATAAGAAAAACAACTGTTTTTGCTAATTAAAAACACACAAGTACTCACATGCTCCCATAAAACACATTTAATCAGTCATACTCTCTCACACACATACACACACAGATATAATCATCATCATCAATTCCAAAATATTTGGATATACTGCAGTAATGTTCCAAAGCAAAGAGAACATCCCTCGTATGTGATTATTTTATTTGACACGGTGAGAAATAAACATTAAATGTTGAAGATTAAACACTTTCCTGTTTCATTAGAGATAAAAGGTCATCTTGACCTGCCAGCATGATGTTTGGCAGAGTTATGCTTCAACACCAACAGAGCGCCAAAGTGATGCTGCTCAGCAAAAATCTGAATGTATTTACAGGGGAAGTTCAGGATTTTTGACAAAGGGCCTCATTTTTGAGTGAGCCAGTGTACTACTTACAGTTGTGTGAACAAGTGTTTGCCCCCTTCCTGATTTCTTATTTTTTTTTGCATGTTAATCACACATATATGTTTCAGATCATCAAACAAATTTCAATGTGAGACAAAAATAACAAAAGTAAACTCAAAATGTATTTTTAAACAAAAATTTTATTAATAAGGGGGGAAAAAAATCTTAACCTCCATGGTCCTGTGTGAAAAAGTGATTGCCCCTCCGGTTTGAAACATAAATTAACCGTGGTTTATCACATCTTTGGAAAGCCGAGTTTAATTTCTCTAGCCACACTGAGGCCTGATTACTGCCACAACTGTTCTCAATCACAAAATCACTTAAATAGGACCTGCCTGACGAATTTAAGTAGACCAAAAAGATCCTCAAAATCTAGACATCATGCTGCTATTCAAAGAAATTCAGGAAAAAGTGAGAAATAAAGTAATTGAGATCTATCAGTCTGGAAAAGGTTCCAAAGCCATTTCTAAAGCTTTGGGACTCCAGAGAACCACAGTGAGAACCATTATCCACAAATGGTGAAAACATGGAACAGTGGTGAACCTTCCCAGGAGGGGCCGGCCAACCAAAATTACCCCAAGAGCACAGCGACGACTCATCCAAGAGGTCACAAAAGACCCCAGAACAACATCCAAGAACTGCAGGCCTCACTTGCCTCAATGAAGGTCAGTGTTCATGACTCCACCATCAGAAAGAGACTGGGGGGCAAAAATGGCTGCATGGCAGAGTTCCAAGACCAAAACCACTGCTGAGCAAAAAGAACATAAAGGCTCCTCTCAGTTTAGCCAGAAAGCATCTTGATGATCCCCAAGACTTTTGGGTAAATACTCTGTGGACTGACGAGACAAAAGTGGAACTTTTTGGAAGGTGTAGGTCCCATTACATCTGGTGTACAGATGAATATGTATATTCAAAGAGTTTTTTTAAATAAAGAAATAAAAAAATAAATAAAAAAGCTTTCTTTTAAAATCGACTCTCCCAGCAGCCTTCGGGTTGTCTGGAAGGAAGATGAGGACCATAAAACTAAAAGATGCTCCTCCATAAGTTTTAGTCTGGCTTACAGCAACCCTTTCTGATGTTGCATTCTTACACTATTTTTCTAATAGATTAAAATGCTATGAATGAGGTAATGGAACTCTGAAATACAGAGACAGAGCCTCCATTAATCAAAATAAAATATTATTCCAATCTCTATATTCCAATCTATTCCAATCAATATTCAATGAAAACTCCAACCAATCCTTGAAGTGGGGTGCACCTCTTGGATTGTCCAACGGACCTGCCTGTCAGACCTTTGCTTCTGCATTGGGAGGTGGAGGGAATGAGGGGGTGTGTCTTAGGAGTGAGGCGGGACTGTTTATATTCAAAAAATCTTGCTGTGCTTTCTGAAATGCAAGATCGGTAAAGGTTGCTTTAATAATAAATAAGAGACCAGCCCCTGATGACCAGAGGGCCCTGAAAGGCTTGAACACTGAAAGCAAATCCGATTAATACTTTTAAAATCTATCTAAAAACATTTTAAAATCAGTTGTAGAGTCACCGAAGCCGCTGAAATTGAGCTTTCTTTCTGCATGTGCAGGACACTTGCTAGCATGCATACATGTCACATGGTTGGACCCTTTACCAAGTTAACTGGGTGCATGAGTCCGACTCTGACAGCTTCTCTCTTCTTTCTCTGTGTTTGCTCTTCATTGTGAGGACTGTACTTCCTCTCCAAAAATCCCTAAATTTTTTTTTGTCCTGCATATAAACCACGCTCTGAACACCAGCTGTCTGATGAGGTGCATGCATGGTGGTGGTCAGTAGCTTTATGCTAACATTTGTGCAGAACTATGTATAGCTACAGGATACGTTGATTTACACACAAAGCAGCTGATTCTGACACATCCACGGTGCACCACACTGCAGACTAATGATGTCCGGAGGCTTCCTTTAGCTTTTGATGAGCACTCTGCTGGCTGCTGCTGCCCTATTTTGCATTGAATCCGGGTAGGTAGCATCACATGGCTTTTAGCAGAGTGTTTGGACCCCATCTTTGATGTTTGGCAATCAATGCATCCCTGAAACTAAAGGCGACGCGCTAATGCGTGCAGATGAAAAGCTCCAGGGTCCACTTATGCTGCATTCATGCCATGCTGGATTCGCCACGATTCAACTTTAGCAAATATTCACAGCAACCTGTTGGTGTGGGAACATGGGATGTAAGTAAAGAGAGGAAGATATTTCTAAGATGAAACAGTGACAGAATCCAGACATTATAAAACAGACAGAATGCATAATCTACACCATAAAGGCTTGCATGAAGCAGTATAATGGTAACATACAATGACATGCAGCGGCCCAACGGACGTCTGTGATGTCTCAATTTTCTCATATTCAGTCGTGCCAACTTTCAAAAGGGAACTACTTTGATGCACCTCATTAATTCTTACTGGAAATCAGATTTTATTTCTAAACATTGTTTTGAACTAAAATCCACATTCAGTGTGGTTTCGTAGCAATGAAAGCCTGAACTTTGAGAGACAGTTGAAAATAAACACCGTTGTTCTGTTTTATTAGCTTTTATTGAAGGTGATTATGTCTGTTAGTTGTTTCAGCTCTTATAAGGAGCAACTAGGATTAAGGGGTTAAATAACCAACAAGAAATAACATAAAAAAACACAGTCCCTAAGAGAGGAGAAACCTGATTTTACGGTCCATCTTTAGAGTATAGTTTTACCAACGCACCCGTTAGCTGGTGTAACAGTTAGACTCTCCTCGCGTGATGTTGATCCTGTCCTCACCACCTCATAAGCTGCATTTCGACACAAAAATAAAAGCGATATTTCTTAAAAGGCATATTTAGGGAAATTGAGCCTCCCCCCTGCAGTCCCCTGAGTTGAACAAGTGGGCAGAAGCGTTTTCCAACCGACCCAGTCATTCTCTGAATCTGGCAACACTGACTTTAGCTTAGCTTAGCTTAGCGTAGTTGCTGTAATCTGGCGTGTCCAACTAGCACCACTTGGTGAAAGTGAACTAATTAACTCGAAGCACTGCAGATAGTAGCAAAGGCAGCATGCATGCACAGCATCCCCAACTTCCGTAAACAGGGTTGCCACTGGATGCTGCGCATGCGTGCTGCCATTGCTGCTATCCGCGGTGCTTCGCCTGTGATTGGCCTGTACTCACCCGACATATAGTTCCCCTATTGAATGCTGATGTGAAATCAGCTTCTTGTTTGTATCCTTTCAGAATGTGCGGGTCATGAAAAAAAAGTTAATTAGTTCACTTTCGGAATTAGTTTCACTTCCAGACTGCAGCAACTACACTAAGCTAAGCTAAAGTCAGTGCTGCCAGATTTAGAGAAGAACTGGATCAGTTAGAAAACGCTTCTGCCCACTTGTCCAACTCGGGAGACTGTGGGAGGAGGCAAAATTTCACCCAGGGATGGCATGTGCCTTTATAGTGCTGTCACTAACTCGTCACGTTGTTGGGACATGAGGCTGACACGGTTACATGCTTTCCTGCTTCACCAGGAGTCTTAGCTCGCAGATTTCACTGCTGATGGACTTTAATATCAACTTCCTCCACCATCAGAAACTGGTTTAGAACAACATCTGTGGAAAACAACAATGATCACCCACCTCAATCCTCCTGCTTGTCCCCCCCCCCCCCACCCCGAGTCCTTACTCCCGCCCCAGTACCGATGCTCTGGTTTGCTGTATAACCAAAGGGAAAATCCCCCTCCTGGATGAGATGCAGTAAAAACTTGAAAGCTCAGAGATATTTACTTTGCAAAGCTTGAAGTTTCCTCTTTTCACGTTGGACTTGAGGAGGACTTTAACATCAAAGAGGCCCATGAGCAGCACCCGTGCTGTACCACTAGTGGTGGTACAGGTTTTTACAGCCTCTCAAAAATGTGATGGGACATCATGATTCCCAATTTTCATCCTATATAAACATAAATAATATAAAAATAAAAGCCTGAGCAAGGATGAAACAAGGAAAGTCAGTACCAGCATTAGAATGCATGGGGATCAACACTGAAAATCAACCAATTCAAATGTTGTCAACATTCATCTGTGGCCAGTGAGTGAATGCTCTTCTTTACAACACTGAAGCGCTGTTGCCAACTCTTCAGGGAGAGACGTCGCTAAATGACATTACTGTGACGGACAGTCAATTTAACGCATGCGCAGTGCCATATGGTGGCGTCAATTTTCATGGTTACTGAAGGGGTGACATACACATTTGAGTCATGGTGCAAAGAAGATCCAGGTGTACCTGGAATATGCAGCAACTGTTACCAGGGTTTCCCCAACCCTGGTCCTCAGGGACCCCTGCCCTGCATGTATTCCAGGTTTCCAACTCCACCACACCTGATTCAGATCAACTCAACAGCTCATCAACTTCTTTGAAAGCTGCTAACGAGCCACTCATCTGAGTCAGGTGTGTTGAAGTGGGAACATCTGAAAAACCAGCAGGGGTGGGGTCCCTGAGGACCAGGGTTGGGAAACCCTGCATTAGGCTATAATGGACGATTTATGATTACTAACATATTTGTCAATGGACATTATGGAAAAAATAAAATAAAATAATGCCATAGGAAAGCTAAAACACACTTTATCAGGCTTAGATCAGGACAAAAAGAAAGTATCTTCTTGCGCCTGCGCAGTTCATTTGTTATTTGGATGAGAAGGAGTGATCATCTCATAGCAGCTCAGAGGGGCCGCTGCTGCATCAGGACCGCATGAACAGTGACCGATGCTGCCTTCATGTGGTATCGTGTTCATGGTAAATACCAAAGACTGACATGAAAATTGCACTTGAACACCCACTCATGTCATAATTTCCACTGGGAAGCTGGAAAAATTTTATGATACCCGAGTTGCCGAGATGTGGTAAACTTTGACCTTTCAACATGGTGGAGAGCAACAAAAATATCCTGAATAAGATGCATTGCATTGTGTTTTAAGTTCTCTGCTACTGCTATTTGGTTGGTTTGTAGTCTACATAATTCTGTGACATACAAAACTTTAATCCACCATTTAGACTTAGTTTGGTTCGAGTTCGAGTAAATCATGGACGCTACCTGCTTAGGACACTTGGATTACATTGGACGAGCACTATGGAGGAAAATTGACAAGTTTTTGTGGACTTTTATGGACCTTTTTGGTTCGGTCACCGGTGAACTCCATTACACATGGGGTGCAGAATTATTAGGCAAATTAGTATTTTGACCACATCATCCTCTGATGCACACCTTGTACTTTTGGGCACTCCAGTGATGTTGCAGCTCTGAAATATGGCAAAACTGCTGGCAAGTGGCATCTTGGCAGCTGCACACTTGACTTTCTCAGTTCATGGGCAGTTATTTTGCGCCTTGGTTTTTCCACACGTTTCTTGCGACCCTGTTGACTATTTTAAATGAAACGCTTGATTGTTGGATGATCACGCTTCAGAAGCTAGGCAATTTTAAGAGTGCTGCATCCCTCTGCAAGATATCTGACTATTTTTTACTTTTCAGGGCCTGTCAAGTCCCTCTTCTGACCCATTTTGCCAAAGGAAAGGAAGTTGCCTAATAATTCTGTTTGCCTAATACACCTGATATAGGGTGTTGATGTCATTAGACCACAGCCCTTCTGATTACAGAGATGCACATCACCTGATATGCTAAATTGGTAGTAGGCTTTGGGCCTATACAGCTTGGAGTAAGACAACATGCATAAAGAGGATGATGTGGTCAAAATACTCATTTGCCTAATAATTCTGCACTCCCTGTATTAAAGTTGGGAGAAAACGGAAAAAAACCTGGACTGCATTTGAGATATTAAAAAAGTGCTGCTGAGTCTCGCCCAGCATGAGGGTAAGTAAAAAATGAACGCATATCATTCTGTGGGTGCACTATTCCTTTAAATTCAGGGCACATCATGTCGTCACATACTAGCAAACGGATATGAACCAGACAGCAAGTGTTTTGAATGTGTATCATGTTGGATTTGGCAAAGAAACATTACCAGAGGAAAAGAAGGAGAGGAAGGGACAGAACAAGAGTCAAGATAAGACTGTCTTTTACTGGCTGGAGTGAATCACAGTCAAGGTACGATACAAGATGGATGCTATCGTGACAGTGTGGGGTCCTATCACTATGCCTCCGATTGATCACACACCCTGGCTATTTGACCACAGGGATTTCCCTTTGGCTGACTGGTAAGCGCACATGACTCTCACCTGGGAGTCTGTGTGGCATTGAATCCCGCCCGGGCCCTCCGTTGCGGACCTTGCCACACTAGTTTAGCTGTCGATGGTAGGCGTCACTGAGAAAACTGCTAAAAGTTCTGTTGTGGGCCATTAACTCTCCATGCAGTAATGCTGCATCTTCATCCACGGATTCCTGATGCAAAAGGCACATCTATAACCTACTGACTCTGATTAATTGTTAATGGTGTTTAGAGGCAGAAACCAAAACTCACCAGCTGACAAAATGAGGAAATGAAATGAAAGCAAAATGTAGCTGAAGGTGGGCGGAGACCGTGAGAAACTCAAGGTTTTGAAGATTCTATTGCTCTGGTAACTGACCGAGGGTTTATCTTCCCCCTCTTTTGTGAAACAGGCCAGAGCAGGGGTGCCCAAGTCCAGTCCTGGAGCTACTATCCTGCACATTTTGGTTGCATCTCTTTTCCAACACACCTGAATCAAATGAAGGCTCATTATCAGACCTCTGCAGAGCAGAATGACATGTTCATGAGGTAACTGGCCAATTGATTCAGGTGTGTTAGAGAGGGTATGTTTTACAAAATTGCAGAACAGTAGTTATTGAGGACCGGACTTGGGCACCCGTGGGCTAGAGTTGCTCCTCTTTCTCTGGGTTACCTACCTTTTTGAAAGGGAAAACTCAGAGTTTCTCTCATTTCAGGGTTAAATAACTCAGTGTTTTCATTAAACCTGCTTCCTGAAACGGACCCCAGGTGCTCCAAATACAGAGGCTGCAAGTCACCACTGTATGATCATAGTGGTGCAGTTCTGCCCTGGGGCCCCATAAAGTAAGTTTATAGTCGAGCTATTGTTGTGGATTGCATTAGATTTCATAAGTGTCGCTAATAAAAGAAATGGTGTGTGTAGTGTGTAAAACAGAGATGAAGGATGTTGGAGGCAACATCGCACAATGCCTTCCTGATGCTCTTATGGCTGGGCTTAGACGGGGAAAGGAAGCAACCTCCGACTAGACGGAGTTTGGAAAAAGGAAAAGGTTTTTTATGGACATTCCCAGCCATCCAGGTGATGCTAATCCAGGCGCTCAGAAAGAAAACTGGAAAAGAAGTTCAGCTGCCATCTACTCAAGCACATCGGACTGTTGAGTGACTTAATTAAGAAACAGGTAACAAGCTAAAGGAGATGTACAAGTCTTCCGGATCTGCCTCCAGAAGTAATTTACCTCAACATACAAACACTACTTCAAACAGGCAGAGCAAAGGTCTCAGGTCAGCCCAATTAACAAGACCTGGCAACATAAACACAATTACAAAGTACAGGCTCGTAACTTTTACGGACAAGCAATCAACAAGAATGACAGCGAGCCGAGTCAGATAAATCTGAAAGGTTCACGGTCCGGCGGCGAGCTGCCCAGGTCAAGTCATAGCAGCAGCGGATGACGGCACTAACATCAAACAGCTGGCCATCTTCTGCGACTGGTGGGACCGTGAGGCCAGACCAATCACAGCCAAGAGGAGGAAGAAGAAGCAGGAGCCAATCCTGTAGCAGCAGTCATCTCTGCATTTTCATTCCACTCATTAATGCTCCGAGGGCGGAGGAGGGTCATGGGCCAAAATAATAACCTGGGGGGGAAATGACTTTGCAGTTTATTTACAAATCATGAGATGATAATGGATTAATGTAACATGTTTCAGAGATACATGTTAGTGAAGATTAACGCGTTCTATAAGGTTCAAAAAGTTGAAAGTAACCCTTCCTGAGCAAATTGTCATTCTTCAGAAAACTGTTGATAATTTTGATGAGGATTTTTTTTTTCACCTATATGTCTGAGACAGGAAAGAGGCTTACTCTATAGTTCGTCTGATCAGATCATATTTCATCATATTTCAGATCATCTTTACACTACAGCAGTTATACAAACAATACTAAAGACTTTTAGATGATTACAGACCACATTTTATCAGAATTATAAGAACAGTACACTCCTGTGTTTACTGATTTAGACATCAAATTATCTTAGACAGGACACTTTTTTAGCAACAAGATTGTACATCTCCCTCGGGGTAGCGGATTGTGCATATCTTCACGTCTTTTTATGGTTTGCTAGTAATTTCTGTGTAATATATTTATGTTCCTTACTTGTTTTTTTATGCATGTTGTTGTAACTCAATGTTTATTTATTTGTGTATGGCAGCCAATGTAACAGCATTTGAGTCCAAGACAAATTTCCTTTTCGGGACAATAAAATTGTATTGTATCATAACGTATTACATTGCATCATATATCAAATTGCAACATGCTGTATCGTGTCGTATCGTATTGTATCATATTACATTGTATCTTATTACACGGCTCTTTAGAATGCAGTATAATGCTCAGTTGACTTGAATGTGTTTTCCCAATGTTCCAGTGGCCATTATTTTGTATAATGACCGCTGTTAAGGGTAATGGATCTTTTTTCCTTTTTTTAACCTGTGGTCTTACGGTCAACCTAATATTAATCCGCATTGCAAGTAGTCTGGTCACTTATCTCAACCAAGATCTCAAAGGAAAAAAATGGCAACAAAAAACAGCAAGTGAGCACTTAGCGACACCTTGTGGTAGAAAAATGGTTGACATACCAATTTTTTTTTTTTTTTTTTTTTCTCCTTTATTTGTCCTGTCCAGCATCGAAGCAAGCAGAATGGAAATCTGATTGCTTTATTCTGTTGAACAGTTTTGCTTTACCAAGCGGAGCTTTATGAACATAAGGCTCCACTTGATATCATGTTTATTCATTTTATTTCTTTATTTAAACATTTGTCTATTACACCATTCCATTTCATACTGCTGGGCCTGACAAGGGAGAAATGAAAGTTAACAGAGGTAATGATAGAAAGTGAAACAGAGAGAAAGGAGTAAGGAAGAGGAAGAGAGAGAGGGAGAGAAAACATGAATCCACTTACACAGTTCACTGGTACATCTGTACAGCAATCCCTAAACAACCAAGGTCTCTGTTGGAAAACAAAACAAGCAATCCCCTACAGGAGGACCTGCAGGTGGCTTAAATATCCTCAGATCATACAAACACATGCAGAACTACGCAGAGAAGAGGTACAACCTAGTCAGCGCAATGGGAAGTAGATAAGAGGTACAACCTAGTCATCGCAATGGAAAGCAGTGTCACAGTGTCAACATGCATAATAAAGGGTGCTCTGTGGTGATACAGTCATGCAGATGCAGCCTCGTCTCTGCAAGGAGGAGGAAGCCCGCAAGGATCACGACCCAGGCCCCCAGCAGCCACCCAGAGGCCCAGATCCCAGCTAACAGGCGAAAAGGCGGCCCCAGCCGGAGCCCCCTGCAGTCTGGGGGCCCAGGCCCCAGCGGACCAAGACCAGCAGCTGCCGACCCCACCGGGCGCCGGGCGTCCCCCGGAGCGGAGACAGCGCCGGGCCCAGGGCCCAAGCGCCCAGGAGCAGCCACCCCCCCCCCCGGACCCGGGCGGCCCAACTGAAACCCAGGAGGACCGGAGCCCCCAGACGACGCCCCCCAGGGCAGGCCAGCCCCCACCCCAACGTCCCTGCCCCACACACCTGACACCAGGGCGCCACCACCTCTACCACCCCCCTACACCACCACCACGCTCACACACACACTCCCCACACACCTACCCCAACACTAGGGCTGAAAGATATACCGTCACCGCATCCACATCGAGACACGGGCACCCAAGACATCAACACCGCAAGAGCAACCACACACAAGATACAGATCCCCCCGCGCCCGCCCCGCATACAAAGCCCCGGAAGCCACAAACAAAACCGCACCCCCCACCAAAGCGCCAGGCCCCAACCAACCCGCAGCCACACCGCACCACACCGACACTGAGATGCCCGGCACGAACACCGAGATACGAACCTCCGCCCACACCGCCCAGCCCTACCCAACACCTCCATGTAACCCCCCCCCCCCCCACACACACACATACACCCACCCACTCCGCTCTCCGACCTTACATACCCACACTCACTTCTCCCTCCACCCCCAACACTCTCCTCCCTCTACCGTCCACACCTACCCCCACCTCCTCATACCCTCTAACATACACATGCACTCCCCCACATAATTGCACCAACCCCTCCCTACCCCCCACACATACGCCCCCACCTCCCTATACCCCCAATGCCCCATACAGTCCCCCCCTTACATGTCCAGCCCCGCCCATCCCTCTGACCTATCACACTCCCGCCCTTCCTTCCTTCAGCCCCTCATGACAATCCCTACTAGACACTCACGAGCATGCCACTCCTTCCTCCATCTCCCCTTTCCTCCAACCACTTACCCACATCTCCTCCCTCTTCCAGCCCAAGTTCCTCCCTCCCACATTTCCTCTTTCACACTCTCATTCATTATTCTCACATACCCACCTCTCTCTTGCCCATGCCCTCGTGCCTCCTGAGTGGTAGCTCGGGCCGGGGAAGGAGCCACGAGCTCCAAGCCCCCAACACGTCCCCCCCCCCCCCGGACGCAGCAGGCCAGGCATCCCCCAGGCCAGCAGATCCCCCGTAATGCAGCCAGCCTTAACCACTGGCGCGTGAAGCAGCCACTGTCCCCCCTCCCCCCAGTAGCGCCCGGGAGACCGGGGTGTGAAAGGACCCTGTCCCCCCCCACCCCCCGCTCATGATTGTGTGTGTAAGATGTGTGTTGTTTGCAGTTAAAACTGAGGGGCAGTGCCAAGTCATGCCGGGAGTGGGGTCGCGTAGGGGGCATGACCCCCCAACCGGCCCCTCCCTCCTTCCACACACCTATATGGCCCGCCCCTCAGAAGTGGTTGTGAGCTGTTGTTATTTTATGTGTTTAGGTGTCTAAGTGTGGTTAAAACTGGGGAGCAGGCTGTCTCTAGACGTGGCAAGCAAAGGCACTTTGGTGCCCTCCCTCACCACGCCCGCTTGACACGCACCCTCCCCAAAACCCTACGTGTGTGTGTGTGAGGTAGAGCAGGGGGGGGGGGGGTCTTGGGAAAGGAGACCAGGGGGGTATGAATTCCCCCCCTGGAAGAAGAGCCGTTACCGGCATTAGGTACCCCTGCCTCCCGGGATCCCCCCAGGGCAGAAGGGGGCAGGCATGACCGGCGTTCACCACAGAGGGGCCAGCCTCGGCCCCTGGGGGCGCTCGACCACCCCAGGCCAGGGAGGGGGGAAAAGGGACGGGAGCGGAAAGGGTCGGCGGAGGGGCCAGAGACACCGGCCCAACATCCCCAGGCCCCGCAAACCCCCCAAGAGGCACGCAGAGCTGCTTTTTTTTTTTTTTTCCCCTCCCCTTTCCTCCCCCACTCTATTGTATCACCCCTAAACCCTACTTCAAACAACCAACGACTTTACCCCCGTCAACACTCCCCCATCCCATCCTCCTCCCACCCCTCCTGTATAGACAGTTAGTCCCCGCACATCCGCCCCCCCAGTGTCCATGCCCCCCCTCCAAACCCAAGCCTGCACCCCCACCCAGGCCGCGATACACACAATCCCCCAACCCTGCCAGAGCCACCACCCACCCACCCAGCCGCCCCGCATCCGATCCCCCCACAGATCCACCCCCCGCTCCCCACCCAAGCCCCCCCAACCCGACACACACAAACCCCACCAATGCACCACCACCCCCACACCCAAACACCCATCCCCCATGCACCCCCACCCACCCACCCATCTCCACACACCCCCACAGGCAACCACACACACACACAACCGCATTCACGCCCCCCTCCAGTCACACACCCACCCACACACACCAAGGACGGGGACCACGGGGCCACCAGCCCCCCCCATGCCACAAGTCCACCGCCCCCAGCCCCCGGACCACGCGAGACCAACCCGCACGAGACCACCCGCGCAGGCCAGCCCCAACCGACACAGCGGCCGGGCGGGACAGGCACCCGGCGTGGAAAAGACCCGGCCACCCCGCACCCCCCACCTCCACACACTAGAGCTGAACGATATGGACAAAACCCCACACCCCAACATCCACGCCAGACACCTCTTACCAATTACCAACCTCTTTACCAACTTACCAATTAATTTGAACATCTTTGGTGAGTGTGGGGATATTAAACACTGGGACGAGGCCGAGTTTAATGATTCAGGCTCCCCAAAATGAACAAACAAAAAGAAGACCATTGGAAGACCAGAGGCAAGAGGCATACGGCTAACAGCAGAGGAGGAAATGTCCAATTCAACATACAGAAATAGCCGGTGCTAGCCCAAATTCCAGCCGCCATGACTCAACTAACAAACATAGTTTAGTAACAAATGCTACGTCTGTGGCGAACCGTTTTATTCTTAGCGTAAAACATCAGAAAATTATTCAGCACTCACAAAAATAAAAGACTTTAATGTGAATTTTATTTTTTGCAAGTTGCAAGTACAATGAGTTGGATAATGTCTGGAACGCTGGTCATTTTCAGGAAATACTGACCGACAGGGTGAATGGAGAGTGTAGGGGGTCTGTATTCGCTCTATCGGCCAGTGTTTCCCGATAATTACCTGCGTTCCATACATTATCCCTTACATATTGCATCATGCCATGTCGTATTGTATCGTATCGTATCATATCGTATCATATTGTACCGCACCGCATTCTATTGTATCATATTGCATCTTATCGTATTGTATTGTATCATAAAGTATCGTATTGTATCGTATCGTCGTATCGTACTCTATCATATTGTATCATGAAGGGGACAGAAACCATGCAGCTTGCCAGTGGGGGATCAGACCCAGCTTTTTTTGCCTATGGGAAAGGAGTGTAACCTCCGTTTGAAAAACCCATGTGGACCCACTAATTTCGGAGGGAAAGCAACTTTATTGACAAATGTGCAGCCTGAACAGCTTGTATTCAAGTTTGCTCAATAGTCCGTAAAATTACGGTACACTCCTCCACTCCCCGCCACATTGTTATAAATTAAAGTCCAACAACACCCCCACAGCCAGCTCTCAGAGTTTCATGTTTTCCCATATTGACCTCTGACCCTGCCTGGTTTACCTTATTCTCCCAATCTCCAGGAAAACGTGTGCCTAACTGCATCTGTAAAAACCCAACTCCACAGAGACAAGGACAGTAAATAGCAATAATCGCTGCTAGATTAAATGTACCTGATTAGTAGCACAGGAAACATTTAGCAGTTTTTTTTTGTTATACTGGTAAGATCCCCAAGGGGAAATTAGGGCTCTGCATTTCACCCATCTCTGTACAGTGAGCTGCTACTTAAAGCACCCGGGGAGCAGTTGGTGGGGGTTAAGGACCTTGCTCAGGGGTCCACAGTGGTTCACCTGAATGTTGTGTTGGGGACTTGAACCCGGGTCCTCTGTGTCAAAGGCCACGGCGCTACCACTAGGCTACCCACTCCCCAATGATAAATGATACAACCCACATACTCACCTCTGCTGCTCACCCCACAAATGCATTTCCTTCCAAATGTGGCTCCATTTAAAAGAGAAATAAACAGACTATAAGTAAAAGATTAATCAGCCAAATCACTGATTTACTGGCTGTTTCTGATCAGTTGATTTGTTTAGGTATGCTTTGCTGTAAAGGTAGGTCTGGAAGCAGAGAGCACAAAAGGATGTGATATCTATGGTAACGGTGAAAATGTGGGGGAAAGGAAGGAATTAAAATGTTAGAAAGAAATACAGAAGATTAACAGAGAGTAAAGATAGAGGGTTGATGAATATGAGAAGAAATAATGACAAGAAACAGACAAATTCAATGAGGTATGAAGAAAACTGGAAGAAAAGGATACAGGAGCAAAGAGGATGAAGATCGAAACAGAGCTGAAGAGAAAAGGGAAGACTAGATGCATGGAAAGAATAAGAGGAAGAAAACATGAGGCTACAGGAGAAGAGGGGGGAGGATTTTATGTGCTCAATATTAGGGCATGTTTTGAAATAGAGATATCTTTATTACTTTCTCTCATTAAATTCATGTGAACTCATCCTCTTTATTAAAGCCATCCATTCATTTGACAGACGAATAAATAAAAAAACGAGGTTGTTTGTTTGGATGCATTGAGCCATGCTGTTCCAGGTCTTATCAGCCAGCAATTGTTCATGCAGAACTTTGTTATTAGGATCTGTGATGGTGAATCATAGGGATGAATTATCCTCACTGTTAATTACTTCCTGAGGGGGTTCGGAGCAGTAGGCCTGTGGTGGAACCAGAAGGTCACATGTCCCAGGGCAGATACTCCACCCCAGCATTCACTCTGGATGCTCATTGACATACTAGTGTGTGTGTGTGTGCAACAGATCAATGCAACAAATGCATGGAATAAAAAAGCTTGATGATAATCTGTGTGAAAGTGGCTCTCCTGTAACACATGCTGGAATATTAGCACAGCGACCAGCCTCAGTCCCAGTCCCTGGAAAAAGGCTGGGTCATTCAGCCACTCTGCTAAAGATCTGCTGTATTTGTATCATTGCCCCATTGCATGACCCAATTTTGACCAAACTTGGGGTCAAGTTACTAAATTCCTCCGTCAGGCTATTGTTTATACTTGCTTATTCCAATCGCTGCTACTATTGGAGCAGCAGCTACTCATCACCTAGTGGCTGCTGAATACAACTACATCTAAAGATGCTTCTCCCTCATTCACTTCTGGTGAATGTAGCCTTGGCCATGAAGAGTCAATGTCGTCAGGCGGTATCCAACCATCATTGGGTGTTTCGACCCTGAATCACAACACCCTCAATGTTGGTGGGTTGGCAGTGGTGGCCAAACACTGCCCATCAACTCCTCCTGGCTTCCAGCTAAGCTCCTCTCTCCTGTTCCATAACCAGCAAGAGGCTCTCTTCTGCCTCCCGCATCCTGCAAGCTGCTGGCTTTCTCTCCCTCCCCATCACCACTATTGCTGTGAGCATCCTCCATACTGATTGGGCAGGGAATCCTCTACAGACAACCTTGACTGGGAAGAGCCATACTTGCAATCCTTTCTCTCTGCAGTCATGCAAGAGATCCTGGTACTTGGTGTTCTCTCTCAAATGCTTGCTCACAACCTAAGTTCAATAAGGATGATCTTTCTTGCCTCTTCAGACCACAGTACCACACCTTGCCTCAGGGTTGTCAGGACAACTTGGGGCATTGCAGTCTTCCCCCCAGGTCAACCTTCATTTCCCATGATTGGGCCTTTTGCAACAGATTGCTTCTTGTTGTTGCTATGGTTGGTGGCTTTGGTCCCTCCCATACAAAGCTGATTGATTGTATTGATCCCCCATGTGGTTGGCATTTGTTGCGTCTCTCCTGCTCCAGGGTGTCAGCAAGTGCCATGAGCACCTTCTCGTGGCACCACCTGTACCTACCTTGGATAAGTGCTGTCTTACACCCCGACAGGATGTGGGCCAAGGTACTCCTCTCCCCACAGAGCTTGCACAAAGAGTCCTGTCTTATACCCCACATGGGCAAGTTTTGGGGTCGGGAGGGTGTCATACACCGACCTTAGCATGAATGAGATGCTGAGAGGCTCCAGTCTCAATATATCTCCCCATGTGATCTTATCGTGCGTTCCAGTTGACTCGGAACTCGTTTTTCCGAGATACGAGCTCGTAATTTGCAGAGGACCCAGAGATTTTAGATTTAAAGATGGCGGCATCCGGTACCATTGTTGTGTTTATTAAACTTCTATATAAGAGATTTTCTGATCATAATTTCCAAGTGTAAGCTGCACAGAATTATTTAATTTTACTGTCTTTTTTTCTTTAAAGCACAGCGTGATTAAGTGTTCTTCATTAAACAAATACACTGAAATTAGCTGTTGTTATTGTGGTAACATTGTTATAACGTCAGTGTTAATTTTCTAGCCAGAAATGTGTTATTTTCTAGCTGTTCTAGCTCACAAATAGGCTATTTTGGAGATTTCTATTTTTCCCCGAGTTGGTCCAACTGGAACGCAAAATACCTGGTAATGATGTCACCAACTCACATCTGCTCAGAATCCCGAGACAACTGGAACGCACCATTACTCTTGGGTAGGTCTCATTTGGTCCACGCACCATGGGATGCTAGCACCACTGCCCTTGCCCTTCGTCCTTCCTCCTCCAGGTTCCTTACTTCTTCCTGGATCATGGCTCTTTTGTCCTTAGATCCTGCTTTCCCCCATTGCTGGACATGGGAAGTTCCAAGACCGTCTTCCTGTGCATGACGTTTCAATGATATCCCGGAGCTTCAACATACTTTCAGCTTGTGCTGCAGATGAGTCCATTTGCGTTCTGATCTCGTGAGGATGCCTGCATGTCTGACTTGTTCATCCTGGGAGTCTCTGTGTGTCATCATGGCTCTGCACTTTGCTACCTTAAATTCCTCCACCACAGATGAAAGAAGAGGGAGTTGGAGCTGCCCTGATCTTATGTAGAGGCCTACTGAAATGAAGCTTGGGGGGATTCCCAGCCATCTTCAGAGGTACTTGTTGATCTTCCTCTCCATTCCTTCAACACTTGTCATGGGGACTTCATACCCTGTCAACAGCTAATGATAACCTGCTAACAGTAGTCCGTCAGCTACTACTCTGTTAAACTTTGTAAATCGGATAAACGCCAATGCCAAGTTTTCATTCCAGACTAAAGTGATGCTAAGGAAGAAGTGGATCAAAACGATCGATTCGCCGCAGTGGAGGACCGAACTTTATAATATAACGACACACGTTTGTTTGTGGCCGGCAGACTATACAGTCGTGTTGGCCTGTAAGCATTAGCCAGCTCGATGACGTGCCTAACTTTGTGCGGCTCAAAACACACAAGCATCTGAAAGCGTCTCCTTTCTTGGCAGTCCCCAGTTTTTCCACTGGAAACGGGGGGGTACAGACCCGATTTTCAGATGTTTGTGTGTTTTAGGACGCACAATGTTAAGCACGTCAGTAAACGCTAGCTGGCTAATGCTAGCATGCTGTGAAGTGCCAGTGTTGTGCCCCACGGCGACAAACAAACGTGTGTTTTATTATAAAGTTCGGCCCTTCACCGCGGCGAATCGATCGCTTTGATCCAGCTTTTGATCCAGTATCACTTCAGTCTGGAATGAAAACTTAATTATGTTTGGAGTTTATCCGATTTAAACAGTATAACAGAGCAGGAACGGCTGTCGTTAACATGGCCCGGAAGAGGAAGTGTCCAAAATCCGGGAACTTCCGGTAAGCGTGATAATCCCCTATTGGTACAAGCTTGTATGATCACATGTGACTGGCCCATAGACCGTTAATAGAGATGGACGTAGTATCCGGTTACATCTGAATAGAGCAAAGTGAAGCCAGTTAGGCGTGTCCTACCATTGTCATCTTGCCACGTCACGTGTCATCACTCCTGGAAAATACTAAAATAGGCGCAGCTGCGGGGCAAAGGGCTGACAGCCACACACTTTAGGCAAAATCCAAACCGAGCTAACTCAAAACTAACAGAAGATAACGAAGTTTAGCCTCCCAAGCGGCGGGATAAAGGTAAGACATGTTTGGACTTGCTGTTAGCTGCTAAAAACCACCATTTTGCTACTTTGCTGCAGTCAGAGACCTTACTGAGAGCAAACAAGGAGCTAATTATTAGCCACCAGTGCTAACTTCAGCAGCCAGTCTGCCGCTTGTCAATCAAAAGGACGCACCCTTAATTATGTGTAATTTCAAGATTAAATAGCATCTAAATGGATGAGTTATAAAAAAAATTCACCCCCCTCAAAGTTGACATGAAGGTAAACTCGACCTATTAAACCTAAAATGATTTTTTGAACCAGGCTGTAAACATGTTTATTTCTACTGTGAAGTTGGTGTTTTTTACATGGGATTTGGGGGATTTCTTCTGTTTTGGAGCCCCTAGCAGATCAAGAAAGAGTTACAATTTTCGTGCAATGGGAAAGTGGCCTCACTGTCCTCCAGCAGAGTTTGCCCCGTGGACTGGCTGCATGGCCTCCATACTGGTCAACCAAAACAAACTGCAATCTCTAAAAAACAAACAAACAAAAAAGAAAAAACTCTGGGAATCAACTTTCACTCAAGGCTGTCAAGGACAGGAGTCCTGGCTCAGTTCTTGATTGGACCTGAATTAATATTAACTGAAATATTTCACCTCATGAAAAAGTTAATGTATCAGATGAGACAAACACTTGTATCATGACATTTTAAAACAACACTATCAGTGTTACATATCTCAAAGAGTAAAAGCTTATTAACAATGTCATTGTTGATCAAAGTTTAACTCTATGAGGAAAATGTTAAATTGACATTAAAGATTAAACACTATGTCCAGTGTAACTTTTAACACTGTACAGGGCAGGACCTGGCTTAGTGTTAAATGAGCACCCGAACACTGCTGATTTAACTGTGAGTCGTCTGCATGACGACTTTGAGTTGAGCAAAGCAACATGGAGTTCTTATTGTTTTCTTTTAAATGTACTTGTTTATATTTCCATGAGTCTGCTGGATCTAACAAAGGAGAGCCAATCCTCATCGTCACCTTGAGAAAACACAAAGTTGCGCACTCACAGCTGGGCTGATGCAAAGAATGAGAGCAGGCTGTCTAAGCGCCCCGATTCTCCGTCTCCAACTGTAGCTCACGGTGGGCAACACGACAGGCGCTCTGAAACTGTGCTGCTGGAACACAGAGAAATAAAAGCCGAGACTACGTGCATGCTGGTGCACGCCAGCCCTGTAATTTCAGGCTTTCACGCATGGTCGGACTGACAGATGGAGGGATCTAGTCTTGTTTTTCTATTTTTCTTCATTTGTTTTCTTTCTTAACAAAAAAGCTTCCTGCTGCTGATAAGACTTTTAATCATTTAATTTATGAAGTCAGGAAATGAGGAAACAAGCTACAGTATCGTACTTCCATTTCCAGATATCTCCATTAGTTTGAAAGTTAAGAACTTATATAATCCACTTCAAGCATGTCGGAGAGTGGATCAGAAGGAGCTTATTTCTCTTGACATGAAGATGATAAATAAAGTCTAATTTAGATAATAACCAGTAAAGTAGAATATATTAATTATTACTCGAGCTAACTTATTGTCTACCCCTGAAGTTAAAATGTGGGGTAAATAAAGATGAGAACAGTTGTGTGAAAAAGTGTTTTCTTATAATTTCTTACATTTTTGCATGTCTGTCACACTTTAATGTTTCAGATCATCTACAGTAACAAATTCAAATGTGAGACAAAGATAACACGAGTAAACACAAAATTCAGTTTTTAAATGAAGATTTTTATTAGTAAGGGGGAAAAAATCCAAACCTCCATGGTCCTGTGTGAAAAAAAGTGATTCCCCCCCTCTCAAAACATAAATTAACTTTGGTTTATCACATCTTTGGAGAGCTGAGTTCATATTCTCTAGCCACACCAAGGCTGGAATACTCCCACACCTGTTCTCAATCAATAAATGACTTAAATAGGACCTGCCTGATGAAGTTAAGTAGACCAAAAAGATCCTCAAAATCTAGACATCATGCTGCGATCCAAAGAAATTCAGGAAAAAATGATAAATAAAGTAATTGAGATCTATCAGTCTGGAAAAAGGTTACAAAGCCATTTCTAAAGCTTTGGGACTCCAGAGAACCACAGTGAGAACCATTATCCACAAATGGTGAAAACATGGAACAGTGGTGAACCTTCCCAGGAGGGGCCGGCCGACCAAAATTACCCCAAGAGCACAGCGACGACTCATCCAAGAGGTCACAAAAGACCCCAGAACAACATCCAAGAACTGCAGGCCTCACTTGCCTCAATGAAGGTCAGTGTTCATGACTCCCCCATCAGAAAGAGACGGGGGGGGGGGGGGCAAAAATGGCTGCATGGCAGAGTTCCAAGACCAAAACCACTGCTGAGCAAAAAGAACATAAAGGCTCGTCTCAGTTTGGCCAGAAAGCATCTTGATGATCCCAAAGACTTTTGGGAAAATACTCTGTGGACTGACGAGACAAAAGTGGAACTTTCTGGAAGGTGTAGGTCCCATTACATCTGGCGTAAAAGTAACACGGCATTTCAGAAAAGGAACATCACACCAACAGTAAAATAGGGTGGTGGTAGTGTGATGGTCTGGGACTGCTTTGCTGCTTCAGGACCTGGAAAACCCTCTAATGTGGCTGAATTACAACAATTCTGCAAAGATGAGAGGAACAAAATTCCTCCACAGCGCTGTAGAAGACTCACTGCCAGTTATCACAAACGCTTGATTGCAGTCGTTGCTGCTAAGGGTGGCCCAACCAGTTATTAGGTGTAGAGGGCAATCACTTACTTTTTCACACAGGGCCATGTGGGTTTGGAACCCCCCCCACAACCCCCACCTTACTAATAAAAATCTTCATTTAAAAACTGCATTTTCTGTTTACTTGTGTTCTTTGTCTCACATTTATATTCGTTTGATGATCTGAAACATTTAAGTGTGACAAACATGCAAAAAAAATAAAAAAAATCAGGAAGGAAGCAAACACTTTTTTACACAACTGTAAATAATAGAGAATGGATGTAAAGGTGATGCAGTTTTAGTGGACTCACAGGGAGCAGCTGGACTGGTTTTCGGCTAATGGAAGGCCTGAGTGTGGGAAGTCTCATTAGGGAAACAGCAGCGGGAACGTTGCTAATCCCCACGCTGTTGTGTTCCTTCATTAATCCCTCCTGTGAGGCTTTAATGCTCTTTGTTGTGGAAATTGTGGGTCGGAAAATTACAGGTTGCGCAAGTGTAATGAATGGTTACACATTGTATCCTGCACGCCTGTTTAAAGGCGCGTTACGTAACTTTGCAACCTTAAAACTCTTTGTTTCAGGCTCATGTTATGGCTGTGACATCTACAGTACAAAGTGCATCCTGAGGCCGAGAAACCAGAGGAGAAACTGAACCAGAACTTTTCCATCCGGGCCGCCGTGTGACATTGCAGCCGAGTTTGGCTTTGCACCCAGCGCCAGTTTGTTTAAATAAAAAGGTTTATTTAACCTTCTATGGTACAATATTGCCATATGGTAACGGACCCATTTTTGCCCCGTCACATCTTCACAATGCATCCCTTTAAACAATGCAGTACTTTAAAAAAGAAGGAAAACATGGGGAAACAATAACAATGCTGTAATTTGTGACATGACCTGTGGAAAGCGGTTTTGAAACCCTTTTTGGTGGGCTTTAAAGGAGACAGCTCTGTTATCTTGCTGCAAAGAAAGACTTTCAAAACATTGTTTCTTGGTCTTTTTCTGCCTAGAAAAATATTTTCACCCTAATAGATGATTAAACTTTAATATTCAATAGTTTCATGCAACTTACAGTATTTACTGATTTATTGAAAATAATATACTGATATATTGAAAACTTAATATAATGTACAGTGGGGAAAGAAGTATTGAATAAATCAACATTTTTCTCAGAAAATATCTTTCTAGTAGAACTATTGACATGAAACTTTCACTAGATGTCGACATCAACCCAAATAATGCACACATACAAAGAAATCCTAACATTTATGTCCATAAATTATGTCTAATATTGTGAAATGACACAAGGAATAAGAACTGAACGCATGGAGAAATGGAGGGGCTAAAAGATGTGTAAAGCCAAGAAAGCAGCTGGAGTCTGTCAGTATTTAGAAAGTAATCCTGTTCCCTATCAGTGCAAAGTAATCAGCTGGTTTAGTCCTGATTGAGGACTTTAAAAAGGTTTCTCATCACCAAGGTGTCAGACAAGAAGCATTGCATGATGGGTAAAAGCAAAGAGCTGTCTAACTGCACAGTCACACCAAAAGCTGCAAGGATGCTGGAAGTTAATACATTTTCAATGAGAGTCAGGTGTTCTGAGCAGCAAATGCGTCTGCCGTGCGTCCAGAGCGATAAAAGCGGCTAAACGGGCCAAAACGGCACCAGATAAGAAGTTGAGCTTCGGTTAACTTTATGCTAATTAGCTATGACGCAGTTCAGCGGCAACCGGCGGCAGCAAATCAGAGTAAAGAACTTCCTTCAATCAAACATTTAGCCAAGAAATCTTCTAGGAGTGATTTTATAATGCTCTTGAATGTAAAATTTAAAGAATTATGACTTCATTACCGAGACCAAGACATTACCCAGTTTTGTACAATGTCTTGGTCTTGGTACTTGATCTCAGTAAAGTCTTGGTATTGACTACAACGCTATCTGATTAGTTGAAACGTTGTTAACACGCTTTCTTGCTGGTGCAAACTCATCTCATCATAATCATCACTTTCTCCATTTACCCGCGTGTTTCCAGACTGTTTTCTTCCATTTGATGGAGCTGAGCCCGTCATGATGATGTAATCCCACCAGGACCCCGTCCTTCATCACATCTGACATGTGCTGTTTTTATACAGTCTAAAAGCAAAGCAGATATTTAATTAATATCCTTGTAATAACGTCCAATAAATGGGTGTTGTTCTTGGAAAAGGTTAAATGAGTTGTGGATTATGGTTACACTTATAATAGTGACATCAAACTCTTCCATTTTCTAGAATGTCATTATCTACACCGTCCTACTTGATCTGGCTTTTTGTTGCAAATTTGTGTTACATAATTAAAAAAATGAGGAGGATCACAGTGCTCAGTCTCTCTGGTAAGGTCTATTCAGGAGTCCTGGAGCGGAGGGTCCGTCAGATAGTTGAACCTCGGATTGAGGAGGAGCAGTGTGGTTTTGGTCCTGGTCATGGAACAGTGGATCAGTTCTACACCCTCTTCAGGATCCTGGAGGGGGCATGGGAATTTCGCTCAACCAGTCTACATGTGCTTTGTGGACTTGGAGAAGGCGTTCGGTTGTTTCCCCCGGGGACTCCTGTGCAGGATTCTCCAGGAGTACGGAGTACTGGACCCCCTTTTTCGATCTGTCCGGTCCCTGTACCACCGATGCCAGAGCTTGATCCGAAACTGGATAAGCGGCAGAAGATGGTACGGTAATCAAATGAGCCAGATTTTTGCTGAAAGGAGCATTTTTTTTTATTGACGTGTGAAAAAGCTTTGAAATATGATTTGACAGACTGGTTCACTTTAAACATTAGGCGCTTTTGGACTGTAGGAATCTATTTTTTTGGTGTATTCAGACAAATAGGAACTAGGGACCTCGGCCCTCAGTTCCTGTAACCTTTTTAGCTCCTACTCTGAGGCTGGGTCTTTTGGGGGCTCCATAGGAACTGAAATACGCAGATGTTTGGTTATTGGTAGAACTGGCAAGCCGCGACCCTTGTGTGATCTCCGCTTCTTCCGCCCCGCCATATTTTAAAATCCCACAGCTGCTTACCTGTTTAACTGTTTACTGAGATCGTAATAACAAGAACTATTGCAATAGGAGTGTACTAATTTGTTATTAAATTGATGCATCACAATGGTGCACGTCCCAAATTGATAATTATTTTGAAATGTCCAAAAGCAATTATTTTCATACTAATTTATACTAATACTGTAGCAGCAGAATCTGCGGCTGCCGCCTGGACAATTTCGTGGACGAACCGTCCACTAAAGGACCATGATGGTGAAAAGCTGTAAAGCTAGCTTTTATAATAGCTTTGAATAAAAGAGATGAGAAACCTCAGTTTTGCATCAGATCTGCTGGGGCATAAATTTGTCTCTGTCACAGACAATTGTGTCAAACATGGTCCCTATCAAGGTCGTCCCTGATGTGCGAACACAAACTGATGGGGAAAGGTAGTTCTGATAACTAAACCCCAGACGGGTAGTTATAGGAACTGCGTTCCTGGAACCTCTCTGTGCTGTTCTGAGCAGGGAACTACTCCTCTGGAAACAGCAGATACATTTAAGTGTCTTGATCATGCTGAAAATGTGTCAAACTTGTGAGATGAAGTGGTAAAAATGTTGTTTAGAAAGTAAGTTTTCTTCATTCCTGCTGTACAAAGAGCAGAACCAACAATGTCAGAGCTTATCAGTAACATGGTGTCAGATAACGGGAGCCCACTGGCCATTAATAACAGGTTTAAGTCACTGACTAGAAGACAACCTGGTCTGGACTGGCTTTATATTGGATGCTCACTTCTCCCCGCTGCTAAGTCGCCAATTATGACATTTGTTAGAAAGTTGAGGCGCGGGTTTATCTGGTGATGTCTGCACGTTTATTTACAGAAACGAACCACTGACGAGTGGATTGAATCCACCCGAGTGTCTCCATGGTACCATATAATGAAAAGAAATGTAGGTTTGTCTCCCACCGCTTGCTGATTGAGAGACAGTAAAACACCCGTTTCCCACTTAAGACAATATTAGTTTTAAACAGGTCTACTGAATACAGTATGTTGTGTTTTAACTATAGAAGAGCCCACTGATGAGACTGAAGAGAATAGTGTGACATGTACACACCTGGTCTCTGCTTACCTTTGCAGTGTTAGAGTGGGATACACGTCAGCTCTGTGGTTTACAATGAAATGAAAAATAATTCATTAATTAAATTCAAGAATTGGAATTCAACAATGGGATAATAATAAATAATACATTTTATTTCTGGGCACCTTTTCTGACACTCAAGGTTACTTTACAATAAAAAGATACGTCAGATAAAATCAGATAAAGTGACAATACAGTGAAGTAATACAGTAAGTGAAAAGAATAAGAGACTATAAATTATAAATGTTTATAGGGAGAAGCACAGTTTGAAAAGATGGAGGTATAAATGTATAAAACAGACCAGGTCTAGATGACCTGATCCAGGAAGCGGTGACTCAGACACACCAGATGCTGACATGGAAATTAGAGACATGCCTGCTGGTTTTGAAACATACTCCGAGTTTCTTCAATAAAAGTGAACTTCACAAAGTGCAGTTTGTTCTGCCTGGAAACCGTAATCAGCCCTGAAACTCCGGCTGGTCCCGCTGCTCATGATCAGGCTACTTTGTGAAGGATTAGTGGGATGAGAAGGCGCTCTTGCAACAGATTTAAGACAAAATCTGTTTCCAGACTGTAGAATGGAAATGAATTTGCAGGATTCTTCAGTCTGTCAGGAAAAAGGACTCAACGTCTTCATCTCACCATCTCTCTCTGGCCTTACATATGCAGGATTACGATCGCTATCAGACCGTGTTCTTCACTGTTCAGTCAAAGATTTAGGACATTGTCAGGTGTCACTGACTTGTTGTGTGTGTCCACTCTCATCTTGTCCTTACTGGTTTCCACTCTGCAGATGAGTATTCAGCAGCTGAGGACGGACCAGATGCTCAACCATGTCCAAGTTCTGACGCAAATTATCACATCATATTTCTACAGTTTTATCCTCTTTTCAATGGTTTCCTGTGAAATTCAGGATAGAATTTGAATAGTAAGTAGTGACCCAGCTCCACCGGATGTTTAATAATAAGAATAATAACTAATGACACTTTATTATTGGGAAAATTCAGTCTCTGCATATAACCCGTCTCAGTTTAACCTGAGAGTAGTGGGGTGCCTAATTTGTCTGGGACAGTTTTGTTTGTTTTTTGTTTTTTTAAATATTCTTCTGAACTACAATTCAAAAGCAATGTTTTATTTTACTAAAATATAATTTTGTACATTTTTATTTTTTTTCTAGTTTTGTTACTTTCTTGTTATTTGAATTACTATTGTGAATTTTTCAATTTCTTTAATTGGAGGGTATGAATAATTTTGAGGACTGTATATGTATTTGTGTGTGTGTGTGTGTTTGTGGTGTGTTTGTTTGTGTGCAGAAGCCTGGGAAAGTTTATTGGTTCAAAGGGGGGCATGATGAAAAGAAGTTTGAGAACTACTGCATTTACCGCGGGGAATAAAAAGTATTGAACACGTCCACATTTTTCTCCGAAAATATATTTCTAGCTGAGCTATTAACATGGAATTTTCACGAGATGTTGGCAACAACCCAAGTAATGCACACAAAGAAATCCTAACGTTTATATCTATAAATTAAGTAATGCATAATATAAGAAAATGACACAGGGAATAATTATTAAATACGTTGACTGAAATTTAATACTTAGTGCAAAAACCTTTGTTGGTGATTCCAGCCTCCAGACGCCTTCTGTATGGAGAAACCAGTGGAATACGTTGCTCAGGTGTGATTTTGGCTCATTCTTTCGAACAAACTGCCTTCAGATCTTCAAGGTTCTGGGTCTCTTCTGTGAACTCGGATCTTCAGTTATTTCCAAAGATTTTTAATTGGATTGAATTGACTGGGCCGTTCTAGCAGCTTTATTTTTGTTTTCTTAAAGCAGGTGAGTGTTTCTTGGCTGTGTGGTGGGATGGTCGTCTTGCTGAACGACCAGCCTCTTTTCATCTTCAGCAGCTGCAGATGCAGCAGATTCTGGTCCAGAATGTCTCTCTACTTTTCTCCATTCATTCTTCCTTCAATGATATGAAGTCTGCCAGTACCACATGTTGAAAAACAGCCACCACCATGATGTTCCACCTCCAAACTTTACTGTTGTTATGGTGTTTTTGGTGCCATTTCTCCTCCAAACATGTTGTGTCTTATGACATCTGCAGAGTTCAGTTCTGGTCTCATCTGACCAGACTGTGTTTTCCAGAATGTCATGGGTTTGTCCAGATGTTGTGTTGCAAACTTCAAACCAGCATCAACATGCTTCTTCTTCAGAAATGGAGTCTTGCGTGGTGTGCGTGCATGAAGGCCATGGTGGTTGAGTGCATTACTTCTTGTTTTCTCTGAAACAACTGTAGCTGCTGGTTCCAGGTCTTTCTGAAGCTCTCCACGAGTGGTCCTGGGCTGTTGGAGAACCTTTCTGATGATTGTTCTGACTCCTCTGTCTGAAATCTTGTGAGGAGCACCTGGCCGTGGCCGCTTTATGACCATGCCGTGTTCTTTCCACTTCCGGATGATGGTCTCAATGATGCTCACTGGAACTTTCAGAAGTTGAGAAATGCACCTGGAACCAATGCCTTCAGTGTGTTTGCAATAATAAGGTTGCGTAGGTATTTAGACAGCTCTTTGCTTTTACCCATCATGCAATGCTTCTTGTCTGACACCTTGGTGATGAGAAACCTTTTTAAAGGCATCAATCAGGACTAAACCATCTGATATTACTTTGCACTGATAGAGGACAGGATTACTTCCTAAATACTGACAGAACCAGCTGCTTTCTTGGCTTTCAGATCTTTTTGTCTCCATTTCTTCATGTGTTTAACACTTATTCCTTGTCATTTTACTATATTACACATAATTTCATTTAAGGACATACATGATTGGATTTCTTTGTATGTGTGCATTATTTGGGTTTTTGTCAACATCTGGTGAAAAATTCATGTCATTAGTTCTAATAGAAAGATATTTTCTGAGAAAAAAGTTGACGTGTTCAATATTTTTTTCTCTGCTGTAAGTATTGATATAATGGCACTTCTATCGATTAAAATCAGACCAATGTTGGTATTGATATTATTGACATTTGTATGGATCCGGCCACCACTAACTCAGACCAGATAATGGTGAGGTGAATGAACCGCGACTTCCACTGTGGCACATCAAGTGTGTGACATGACCAACAGCTTAATCATAAACACATATCAGTGAGATACTTCTCCTCCTCTCTGTGCTACATTTCATACTGGTTTACTGGTGTAGCTGTTGGTATAAACTGGTGTTTCTGGTAAGTGGAGAGTTTCATGCTACGTGAAATCTGAGTTAGATCAAAGGTTGGCCTGAACACTGAGCACCTGTTGGGGACCAAAACAAATGTCTGCAGATACATTTGTGTCCATTGTCCTGGTCTGGGTCTGAGTAATTCCCCATTTACTGCAGCATTATCATTATGTGGGAGCAGAGGGAAAACAATGCACTGCTATGTGTGTGTGAGTGTGTGTTGGGAGTGGTGCTGCTGGCCTGCATGTGGTCCTAATTAGAAAGCAAAGCTTTTTGACGGCAAATTGATTTTTAATTGTTGAGTCCCTGCATTCATCCAGGTGGCCAAGTTTCCCCATTTAATCTCTCGCTGTGTTGGTCTCTCTCCCTCGCTTTGAGTGGAATGCGTTTGGAGCTGCCTGCCATCGTAAGCGGCAATTTCCTGAACAAGAGCAATTCATTCAGCATTACAGAGAGGATGGATGGAGGGAGCAGGAGGAGGAGGAGGAAGGGGAAATGCTGGAAGCTGACAAACACACAAGAGCGGTGCCGTAATTGTCAGTAATGCTTTTCTACTTTAGTCATTTTGGACTCGGTGCAGGGCAAACAGTCACGCTAAATGTTTTCTCTTCCCTTTGATTCTCCGCTGCTCGTCTTAGCGACGAGCCACTCAGGCCGGTGCAAGCTGATGGTCATGACGGTGTGTAAAAGCAGTTTGACAGCGCTGATCTACGCAGGTCATCGTTAAAGGAAGCCTGGGGATTTGCTGATTGGCCCTGCTGCCATGTTTCTGCAGCCTTATAGCAGCACATTTGTTTGTCAGAATCATCTGAGTCCACCACACATGGTGGGCTTCTTCTTCTATACCAGCTGGTAGTAAATACTTTACCATTAGTTAGGGATGGGCATACTGATGGAGTCGATACTTCAATTCCAGCCACACAAAATATCATGATTGGTACTTCTTTGAGTCTCACGAATCCCACTGTACAGATACAAAACATGCCATTTGTTTCCACTTCCGAGAGTTTTAGGCAATGAAATAATGAAAGCAGCCAGATTCTAGCTTCTGTATCACATGATGGTGGTAGCCTATCAGATTCTAGCTTCTGTGTCCTGTTTGTATCATAAAAATTCTATGAAAATTAACAAATGAAAGTCAGACATTGCTTTTTAATCACGCTTCAAAAGAATTTAAAAAAAAAAATAAACTCAAGAAACAGACCTGGACAAAAGTGATGGTGCCCTTAACATAATATTTCGTTGCACAAGCTTTTGAGGCAATCACTTCAATCCAACGATTCCTGTTCTGTCAGTGAAACTTCTGCATCTCTCTGCAGGTATTCTGGTCCACTCCTCATGAGCAAACTGCTCCTGTTTCAGCTCCTCTTAAAGACGCTCAATAGCATTTAGGTCTATGGAGCTAAATGCTCCATAGACCTAAATGGGACTATTCTGAAGGCCACTTCAGAATAGTCCCATATTTTCTTCTTAGCCCTTCTTGGCAGTTTTTGTGTTTTTGGTCATTATCCTCCTGGAATTACCTGCAAAGCGATACCTTTACAACACCCTCACTACGCAGAAGGATTCTGACAACAGGATTCGTGTTGCACATGCAGCTTTTTGGAGGCTCTGCTAATGTGTCTTTCTCAAAGGCAGAGTCTGGAGTTTCCCCGTTTCCCCCGGGATCGGGTCTCTGCTTTTTGCGATGATGTGGTTCTGTTGGCGTCATCTGGCCGTGATCTCCAACTCTCGCTGAAGCGATTTGCAGCCAAGTGTGAAGCGGCCAGGATGGAGTGTCCTCTGTCGGGGGTGAGGTCCTGCCCCAGGTGGAGGAGTTCAAGTATCTCGGGGTCTTGTTCACGAGTGAGGGAAGAATGGCGCAGGAGATGAACAGGTGGATTGGTGCGGCATCTGCTGTGACGAAGACTGCATCAATCCGTCGTGGTGAAGAAGGAGCTGAGGCAGAAGGAGAAGCTCTCGATTTACCGGTTAATCTACGTTCTTACCCTCACCTCTGATCACCAGCTGTTGGTAGTGACCCAAAGAATGAGATTGTGGGTACAAGCGGCCGAAATGAGTTTCCTCCGCTGGGTGGCCGGGCTCTCCCTTAGAGATAGGTTGAGGAGCTCGGTCGCCTGGGAGGGGCTCAAAGTAGAGCCGCTGCTCCTCCACATCCAGAGGAGCCAGATGAGAAGGCTCAGGCATCTGGTCAGGATGCCTCTTGGACGCCTTCCTGGTGAGGTGTTCCAGGCACGTCCCACTGGGACGAGACTCTGGGGAGACCCAGGACACGCTGGAGGGACTATGTCTCCCGGCTGGCCTGGGAACGCCTCAGGATCCCCTCAGATGTGCTGGTGGTTGTGACCGGGGAGAGGGAAGTCTGGGCTTCACTGCTTAGGCGTGGGATATACTTTCTGTGGACGCAAACGTTCATGCAAGCGGTCTGCGTCGTCTGTGAATATAATTGCTGCAGCACATCGCGGCCAAAATGCTCAATACCAGAGGCCACCGCTAGGAGCAGTAGCTACACAGCACCAAGACACTGAGAATGTGAAAAGGTCAATCTGCCGGTCAGATTGTATTGCACAATTGTATTTACATGAACGACCCAGGTGTATGTGGAAAATGGACGTTATTGCTCTCAAGGAAGAAAAAACGATCATTTTACTTTTGCTGCAGCAAAAGAAAAAGAGGTCTCGTCGCCAGTGGAGGTGGTATGTGCAGCCACTTATGCAAAGTCCTGAAGAAAGTTGCACGAGCACCTCTAGCGGTCAAGTCAATATTGCACCACGCGCACACAACACGTTGCCTTGTGTCAACACGAGCAACCTACGTGACGTAGGTTCATTGGGAACCCATGGGCACCATGATGCGCACGTGGATGCGTCGCCAGCAGCACGTATATTCCAGCCCTTAGGCAGCTGCCCCCATGATCCGACACTGGATAAGCGGCAGAAGACGGTACGGTAATCTAAATGCTCGCAGGCCCCAAAGTGTTCCAGTGTGACTGCCATGTGCAGTTCGAGCAAATTTGTGATGACATGACAAAGCGAGTTGACTGCTACCGGCTCGGCTAATACAGCATCTCGCCTTAAAGGAGCCCTATCATGAAAAATGGACTTTTAAGAGCTTTTCAGCATGTTACTGTGTTATTTCCTCATAAAAAACTTCATTTAAGTAGTTTTTTCTTTATTTGTGCATATTTGAGTAATATATATGAATATTCAGGCAAAGCTGTAGCTTCCTTAACATAACTGACTGACACTGGTATACTCAACGAGGTGGCACCAATCACGAAGCGACAAACACGCATGCACAGCATCGTAGCAAGACGCCCTCTTTGTTGAACAGAAACTCTTAGAGAATCAAAACCTACACACACACTCTGAGGAAGAAACTAACACCTGCAGGAAGATTTCCTCAGAGACAAACAGCGATCAGCTAACAGACGTTTGATCCAGACTTCAGGAGAATTTTTTTTTTTTTTAAGCTCTAGAGGACGGCAAGTTGGGGAAAATGTGGTTGCGTTCAGCGTGGGAGTTTATTTGTTGTACTGGACAAATCGACTTGCCAGAAGTGGTTGGATTATAACTTCAGGAGCAGAAAAAAACCTCAACTTTGTGTGTGAACTTCACTCCTGACAACTTCATGAATCTCGGGCAGTAAAGTGTTTTTTTCAGGGATTACTTCTGAAACCTGACGCAGTTCCTACTATAAAAACGCGCATGGACAGACAACAGCACCGGTGAGTGAAAATGTCTCTCAGCTCAATGCTAACCGTTAGGCTATGATTTGTTCACTAATTTACTTACTTGCCAGGGGTCTCTGTGGTACTTCTGTGGTACTGCGTGTACTTCAAACTCCATGTCAGACTCTGGGTCGAGCATACAGCTCCATAACAGGTTGCTCCATTTTACCCCGTCGATCTGAGATCAATTATCCATCAATGTTTACAAATAACGTCCATGTGAGCTGCCGGTGCCGGTGCTACAAACAATTCTGTGACCCTTCAGAATCAGTGTCTCTTCCGGGGCGACGCCATGAAATGGGCGTAAAACATGTTGCAATTGGTCGAGAGCTCCATGGATCAGTACAGTCAGCCATCTTACTTCCGTGTTGGAAATTACATAAAAAAATAATATTTAACACCAAATTAGTTTCTATAGTAGCGATGGGAACATATTTAGCTTATAAATGCCTGTAGTTGACTTTTAGGGTGAATCCCATTTCACCCCTTGGCCCTACCCCTTAGCCATTCCCCTCCATTTTGCGCGTTCATGTGTAGGGGTAGGGGTGTCCCAATACCTGTAGGATGGAGGGGAAGGGCTATATACCCCTTCAAACGAAGATTTTTCGAGAGCACACTTCAAACGAAGGGGGTATGAAAAATCACTGGGATGATGGCTGCTACTGAGTCCAAAAACATCCACAAATGTAAATATTTCTCCATAAATAAAGTTTAAAAAGTGTGAAAACCATTATATTGTCTAGTTTAATGCTGTTTAAATGTTTAACGGTAATTTTTTTTTTTTGCAAAATGCACATGAAAAAAAATCGCGAGTACTACATTGACACTTCAGTTATATAAACGCTACCAGGCTGAAAACCAGCGGTGCTCTGCAGCCCTGATCATCTAGATGATCAATAAGAAATCCGGCAGCATTGCTGCTGGTCTTCATGGGATAAAACACAGGCAGGGATGTCATGCAAAAATCGAATTTGCTTGGTAACGTTAATCCACAGCTGTAGACAGCTTGATTTCTCCAGATTTCCGCCAACAGCTCAGCGCACATCTGCTTACACACAAGCCGGCGGAATCACTGATGACGTATGTGATTCGTGAAGGGATGTCCCAATTTGAAGGGGTTGACTTTCACCCCCTACCCCTTGTAGCTTCGTTTTAAGTGCAAGGGCCAAGGGGAAGGGGGAAGGGGTAGGGGTAAAAGAGAATTGGGATTGAGTCCAAAGTCCCTCCACCGTTTCTGTTTGCAAACAACAGCATTCAAACTCAGCGCTCCTCCCTCTCAGGCTAATGGCCGCCTCCTTCTAGCTAGCCTATTCAACATCAAGCTTCTCCTTCAGAGCTCAGAAGCGGGTACAAGCTAAACTACTATTAACCCTGGTTTTCCAAAGTGCATTATCTGAAGCTCTTACCTTTTCTTCGGTGCATACACGGTGTTTCCTTTCTTTCTTTTTTTTTTCCTTCGAGAGTTCGAGTGACTGGCGTCTGCTTCAATCATGAGCTTATTTCCACACAGCGTCATGATCTTAGGTCTGTCATTGGTTGCTGATATAAACAGAAATCTCCACCAAAAAAAACGTCACTAACACACCAAAACCAAGCAAAAGATCGAATTACAGGCAGGGGGAGAGAGAGTTGCGTTCAAACACACCACAGCATGGAGTAGAGGCCCATAGGCGGGTTTTGAGACGGATTTCACTGGCTCAAGTATGACGTTTATTTTTTACGGGGGAACTCCGGACTATACCTTTAAAAATACATTTGTGCTGTCTTTGGATGTTCCAATCAACATTCCAAGGATGGGATTTAATTTGCTTATCACAGTGCAAGCAGAAAAGTCTTGGCCCCTCTGAAAGGAGTCATCACCCGGAAATCCCACTTTTTCACGTTAAAGTGTGTATTGGAAGAGGACCTCAGTTATAACGTGCCAGAAACTCCGGAAAGTGAAAGTAACTTCGTCCTTGAGTGCGGCCTCTCTCTTTTTACCAGAATCGGCCACAAACATGCGCCCTCCACAGTACGCGGTTTGGATTTCTTTCTCCAGATGACGTGAACGAGAGAGGCTGCTAGCTGCTAAGCTAGCCTCTTTAGCACCACCTAAAAGCAGCTGATTACCTGCCGTGGAGTCGTTATGATCAGCTGTTATGACGTGAACTAAATAGGCTGCTAGCTGCTAAGCTAGCGTCTTTAGCACCACCTGAAGGCAGCTGACCTGCCACGGAGTAGACCAGCTTTGTCAGAAAGGACGCCGGCAACAAGGAGGAGGAGGAGGAGGGGAGAGATAGCCATGCTGAGTTGCCTCGGCAGAAATTCAGCAGTTTTCGGTGCTTTAACAGGAGGGACAGCTTTACCAGGGACCAGTGGTAGGGCTGGGCGACATGGACCATAAGTCATATCTTGATATATTTAAGCTGAATATCGATATACGATATATATCCCGATATTTCTATCGCAAAGCGGGAGCAAATATTTTGTTACAGTCAGAGCCAAATATGACATTACAATTAGTTTCATTTAAACCGACCAGATGAAATAATGCTCAGCTGTTTAAAGAACGATAAAATGTAAAGAGAAATACAGTATAATACTGTTTATAATAATACTCGCAGATGCAAGTTAGGAACATTACACAGAATTAAATGTAACAAACCCTAAGAAGGTTAGCATTTCTATACAAAGACAAAACAAACAAACACTGAACTCCATATCTCGATATGTACGATATGGTCCAATTCCATATCTCATTTAGAAATATATCGATATATTTTTCATATCGATATATTGCCCAGCCCTAACCAGTGGATTATACTTATCAGTGAGGATGTGCAGTCGGTAAGTGTTGCTGCTTGTGTAACTTATTATCTTTTGTGTAAGAGACCAGTAAACGGTGGTAGACGAACGGACAAGCTGCTAATGTTAAAATACAGAAGCTAACACTGTTTGGTTAACTTCACGTCAGATGTCCGCTCCTTATATTCATCAGAGTCCAGCCCTTTTACTCCGCGGATCCTCTCTATCAACCGTACCGTTACGTTTTTATCACGTTTTTCTCTGTTGGGACATCATTTCCTTCACCTGCTCTGTCCTGATAAAACTTTGTTTTGGCTTTGACGTTTGCCTCGTGAACGCGCTTACAGACAGGTCTAACTCTCGTGCGTATTCTCGCGACAAACAATAGTTGGAGATAAAAAGAGGTTAAAATGAGCTCATTAAATTTTCGTCCCACCCAACTAGAATTAAAAATTCATTTGAAGATAATTTAAGGATTGTGTATGTAAAACAGCAGGTTAGGACACCTTTCAAAGATGTAAAAAAAATATGGGGTTTTTTTTGTCTGTTTTTTTTTGGTTTGTTTTATTTTTTGCTTGTGATAAGCAATAAATAAATAAAAAATCTGCCAATAAAACAAGTGAAACTTTCTTGATAGATTTCTTGAAATAAGACTTATTTAAGATGCATTGTCTTAAAACAAGTACTTTTATCTCATTTAAATGTTTCTCTTCAGGCGATTGTGGCTTATATTGAGTATGATGAGATATTTTGCCTAGAAATTAAACAAATGTACTTGGTAAGATTTGAGTTTTTGCAGTGCTTGTGCTTACGGGGGTGATGGGGGGGGGGTACCATATTGAAGGTGTTTTTCCACCTGTTTCCCCCAGCAGCAGCTTTTCTGCCAGATTTACATAAACAAGCAGTGTATGGAGGTGAAACGTGACGATGATGCAACAATCTATGATCAGATCACATATAAACTATCTAAAGCCGGTCTACTGAGCCAACATCTCCTCCCACTGGGCTCCGGGGCAGCAAAGACACAACCTATCCTTCACTTTTTTCACACTAATGAAGAAGGCAGCAGCTGATGTGACGTTTGATTTCCACAGCAGCTCGTAGAACGTACATGACAACGGTGAACCACAGCAAAACCCCGCCACCTGCTCAGCAGGCAGCGCTCATCATCGCCGCCATCGCAGGCATGAAAGCGAGACGTCTCTCTTCCGGTCCAACAGTCATGAAGCTCCAGCAGCAGCTACCTCCCCTCCTCCTCTGATGCTGCCCTGCTTCCACACTGAGCCTACGAGGAGGAGGAGGAGGAGGAGGAGGAGGAGGTGCAGCTTTACTTTTAAAAATCAATCAGACAGACAAACTGGTATGAAATGGCAGGGAGATAATGTGCTGGTGTGGTGTGGTGACCTTTAAACACGGCCTGCCGCTACACCCAACCGCTGAAAAACTCTGACCTTTGTAGTACCGTTACAGAAGCCTCTAATCTGAACGCTGGGGGATGGGGAGACACACACGTACATGTGATCTACACACACTTTGTATACAAGCAAAAAAGTGCATGCACATATTTGCACAGAAAAGCTGGAATGTGGATGGATGCTTATAGATTTACGTATGACAGCAATTACTGCAAAGAGAGGGCGCAGGAACACACACTCAGCAGCTTTCCTTGTGGGCTGCAAAGGCCAGATGTGATAATGGCTTCCTGTATGTAAATGCTGCTGGCTGGAGCCTCTCCCCGCTCCTCAGTATTCCTGTCAGGGAGGACGCGCCTCGTTTTGAATTGCAAAATGTCAAATGTGGAACAACACATTGTTTGTAATGCAACCGGCAGCGTGCATTTGGAGAAAATAGAGAAAAGAGAAATACCCCGTGGAGTGTTGGAATAGATAATTATGTACAACACTGTGAAGATGCATATGAGAGAGTGTGAATTCAACAATCGGACCAAGTCAGGTGGAAGGCTGGGAGTAATTGTTACTGCAGAGGGGAAATGGATCAATATGTATTGATAATCCGCTGTCTATTAGGAATAATTGGTTATGTCTGAGTAACAGATGTGATGTCACAAAGTCAGAAGCGAGTTAGACGTAAAATCTCACTGTTTAAAAGCAGTTTGTTGTAAGTTTAGCTGATGAATCACATGACTCAGCGTGCTTTAATTACAAGCTGCACAGTCCTGCACCTCGGTTTCTGCTTCCAGATTGCTCCAAATGATTTCTGTCGGTGAAAGTTCTGGGCTGCAGGCAGACCAGTTCAGCAGCCGGACTCTGGACTGAAGACCAGTTCAGAGCTCCGAGACCTCTGGAGAATGTGCTGGACCCAAACACGCCAGCGTCTTCGGTTCTTCGACTTCCAAAGCAGGTACAACGCTGCAACTCTCTGAAAGTACTCAAAATAAGCGGGTTCTGCCATGTTCACCTGACTGAGGCGACTGACGGGTGACAAACCACCATCGCCCACTCCAGAAAGTTAAACTTGACACGGATACATGGGACGTTTTATTCGCGCACATTTTACGCTTCATTCACGTGAAAAAAACTCCCAAATCAAGCAAGTTAACATCCAGCGTTTGCGCGTTGAAATCTAGGCGCATATGCGAATGGAGGCTTCTGATGTGAACTCAGGGTAATGCAACCCCATCCCATCAGAGATGCAGCTGTTCAACTGTCCACTGATAAGAAGCTGGATGCTCCGACCCTCTTCAGTCTGCAGGACTCGGCCTCCACGCTTTCCAGAAACATCCTCACATCTTCATCATCTGACCTCAGAACAGTTTCCACTTTGCCTCAGAGCATTTTAAATGAGCTTTGGTCCAGAGTTGGTCTCTTAATTTATTTCCATGGTTGTATGGGCCCCGTTTTGTCCCTGGGATACTTTTCACACCGTCTAACGACCGTACAAAGGTCGTACAAACGACCTCTAAAGGGTCTAAATGTGTGACTCCAAGCATCTTGTACATGATCTAAAAAAGATAATTAATTGAGAGGTAACATAAAAAAATATTTTTCAATGTCATTTTTCACATTTTAATGTCTCTACATATATCTGTGGCCTTCAGCATTAAAGCTGAGATGAATGTCGTATTCAGTCACCTCCTCCTGCTGTACTGGAGTATTTGCACATTTTTGCATGGGCAATATTCAGTGTGGACCTTACACAATACAAGGACTTCTATGTTTTTATAGTGAAAGTTGGCCTTTAACTGGGAACAGGTCGGTAACATAACTGGTATAAAAGAAGCATTTCAGCCTCTCAGATGGAAATACAAACATCTCTGCATCAGCCTCGTAACAGGCTGGATATTCGTCCAAACTGCACCCACTCCTTCCCCTCTTCGTTTCAAACCAGCTTTTCCTTTTTAACAAAACAATGCACAAGTTTTTTTCTTTACCTTCACCTGAAGCTCATTTTCCCTTTTTCAACAAGTGTTGAGCTGCTTGATGGAAATAGCATCTGCAGATAAGTTCTGATCCTCATGAGTGATCACAGTCGGGTCGAGGTGACTCTATTTGTTTAGCTCGTCTCTCCGGTTGTCAACAAGTTCTCTTTTTATTGCCGCTGTGTGTAAAGTAGCTAACAGCACATCCCTCAGCAAACAGTGACCAGAGTTCATCTTTTTCTACTGACGAGTGCGTGGAAACACCTCTCCAGTCAGCCAAGATAAGATCTACAAGATAAAAACAGCTTCATGAAATGAATGGATGGATGGACGCGCTTCACTTTCATCGTGCTTGATGATTTACCTACTAGACTGCAGAACTGATGGATTTTCTGTTGTTTGGATTTAATTTATTTCTTCATGTTTCATTCTTTATTATAACCTCCTTCAAAGCTGAAATAGGACCAGTGGAAATGTGTGGATGTTATCTGATAGTCAGGACCAAATTTGGGAAAAACTCTTTGAAAATAAGGTGGTCCACACTCAAAAATAAATGTACCAATTTGTACTTAAAAGGTACAAAGCTTGTCACTGGGGGTGTTCCTTTCTGAAAGACATTTCTGTACCTTCGGTCCTGGTCCATTTTTGTACCTTATCAAGCTGTATGAGTTAATAAAGTACAATTAAACCAATTAAAAATGATGAATAAAAGTCACTAAAATAGAGATTATGACATCAATCAAAGATGCTAATAATGAATAATTATCATATAAATATTAGGCCAAACACATAATATAAATAAACATATAATTATTACTTTGATTATTATGAAAATCATAATAATATAGCTATAATAATACTACTGTTTAGAAGTACTGCTATTTATAGTTATTGTACAAGCTACGCACACTTTTCAATGCTGCAGGTACCGTTAGGGTTGAAATGGTACAAATTTGTACTTCATATCACTTTGGACCCTTTTTCATAGTATATAGGTACTTCTGGCCTCATAAAGACCAATATTGTACTTTTGAGAGAAAATTTGTAAAAAATGTACCTACAGGTACAGAAATGTTCCTGTGTCGTACCTCCATTTTTGAGTGTGAAGGCATTTTGGAGTAAAAGTGTTTTCTTGGTTGTTTCTATAGTATTTTTTGGCGCTGAATCCATTTCTGCCGGATATCAAGCTGTAAAAGTAACAGTGTAGTCATAATTATTTATTAATTAGCATAATGACTGATTATTCCCCCAATATTAGCATGGCTATAATTTTCCAACTTGTGAATATTCTGTATATGGTTGTTGGGCACGTTTACATGGAGACTTTTTTCCCTTTTGGTACTAAATCATTCTGATAGAGGATTTTAGGGCAGCTGTTTACATGGGAACTAATACATTCCGATCTGGCGTGTACATGCGCCAATATTCATTCAGAATAATCCTGCCTGACATGCGCAGAATGACGTAAATCACGTTATTTATTAAAGACGGAGGTCTAAAAACTGATCGCCACAGTTGTTGTGGTTTCTGCAGGACTTTAATCCAGCAGCAGCTGATCCTCATGAGCTCCTACTGCAGACAACCAGGAGAAAAAGGTGTAGAGACAGAGTTTGAGTAAAAAACAAACTTCCTGTTGCTGTCCAGGGAATTACGTTGTTCACAGCCATCTGTCAACGTGAGGAAACGTCACTCTTTGCACGTTGACGTCTTGTCGAAGCATGCGCTGTAAGAGCGCAACCTCACAACTTTCTGATTCAGCGTTTACATGATACCCCGTTCGGTTTGGGGAAAGGAATATTCTACCCCCGAGAAACCGAATGGAAATTCATTCGGTTCAGCACTTTTCATTCGGAAAGAGGTGTTTACATGGATCATTTTTATTCCGAAAGAGCTTTTAAACCGAAAGCAATCGGTATATTTGGGTCCATGTAAACAGCCATTGTAAAGGGGACATCCAGGGCTTTCATTTAAGCGCAAAGTTGTAGCTTTCTGACAAACACAGAGGTCACATGGCCTCTTTAAACCATATTTAACACATATTTTCCCATAATTTTTGCCAAAACTATATAATTGATTTAATCCCTGTGGAATCAAAGGACATCAGGGAACCAAAAATCAACAACTGCAAAACTTAATAGACCATCCAGGAAAAGTGTAATATACCCATAATAGTTCTTTCTGAGAAGATATTGTGATGCTTAAAGGAAAACTTTCTTTTTTTTCAACCTGGACCTCATTTCTAGGAGTATATACGAGGATTTACTCACCGGTAAAGTTTTTGCATCACTTTGAGTCCTTCGGAAGATATTCCGTTGAGTCACCCTTTGTTGTACATCCAGTGTAATGGTGGAGACGGGGCAGTCACTATTGATAGTTTTCAGTCACGTGACCTGCCGGCAGCCCTGGTGGGCAAAAGATGACGGGACGCAGCGGACTCTGAGCAGACAGACTAAAGAATAGTTGTTTAAGTCTCCTGTCAGTCGCCGAGAAGGAAAGATACAGAAATAAGTTGGAAGTGTTGGACACTTGTGACCCGTATAGAGAAGCGACTGCTGTATACGAGCTGTTAAACATCACCACGTCCCTGCTGAGCTGCAGTCAGAGATATTTACATCTGTCTGGTTGAGAAACGTCACCGTACACCGCTGCCAGAATAAAAGTATACAAGAGCACCGACAGTTCTCACTGAAAACTACTATTCAAACAGAAATGACTGAAATTGAATAATTTCCTCTGATTTTAACTTGTTACAACATCAGGTTTAGAAAGGATGGAGTGCTGTGAAGATGGAAATAAAAAGCATATAGGACAGGTAAGCAGGAAAAACAAAGAATATCATTGTAAATATCAGTGCAACGTCTTGATTTTGTGCTCTTCAGCTGAACATGAGTGTAACAGGATTTCCACGTCCCTCTTTTAGGAGTTTATTTGCGTTACCGCATCCCTTCGTTTTAGCTAGCAGCTAACGTCAACTCATTAGAATGATGGGGCTGAGCTGGTCGCCTCCATATGGCAACAAGTCACGCCAACATGTATAGTTAGCGTTGTTTTATGGCTAAAACTATGCTAACAAGATACGGACGAATGTAGGTGTGGGCATCACTGACCGTTGGTGAAGTGTTTGCTGCTAGAACGTGTGGGTTGGAGGCTGGTGAGGGGCTGCCATGGTTTATTGTACCTGGGACTGAGTTCTAAGCCTGCAGGCAGTGTTTTTTGCCCACCAGGGTTTTTTTTCCTACAGACCATGACGTCACAAAATAATTATCAATAGAAGGCATTATCTGCAGCAAAACTCCTTGATTTTCACCAATACATTAAGTAGAATGAACAAACGATCGAGCACTATTGTCCCGTGAGTCCAGATTTAGCTTTCCATTAGTTATCAGGGTGTTCTACACACTTTTCGGGGCCACATATTCGCTATGTGCGCTTCCGTAGTACAGCTGAGAAGCGCAGCTCGCTACCCAGACAATAACAAAAAAACATTTTGCGAAACTCTGAACTCACAGGACAATAGCACTCGTCCGTTCGTTCGTTCATTCTACTTAAAGCATTGATGAAATGAAGGAGTTTTGCTACAGATAATGTCTTATATACAGGCTGCCCCGTCTCCGCCATTATACTGGACTGAAGGGCAACTCAACACAATATCTTCTGAAGGACTCAAAGTGATGCAGAACCTTTGCCGGTGAGTAAATGCACGTACTCCTAGAAATGAGGTCCAGGTTGAAAAAAAGAGAGTTATCCTTTAAATTAGAGGTCACCTATTCAGGCCAATTCACCTTCATTCATTCTTTGGACCAGCGTTATGTGAAAACTACCAAACCAATGGTCTAGAAATAATGATAATATTATACTTAACCAATAATAATACAATAATAGGTCAGAAATGTTTTCATCCATTTTTATAAATCAATGCAATTCTCTAAAGCTAGGTACACACTACAGGATTCCTGAGACCTTCATAGATGTAGAGACCACACACTTGATGATTACAAAAGACAAATCACCCAAGATTTGCCTCTTCTGATCATAAAGTGTGGGGTGTACACGACGGAGAACACCCCACACTAACTGATTCATCAGCAGAGAATCGGCTCCTTCACTGTCAACATCCCAAATCTCACGATATCAAACGAGACTTGGTGATGAGATTTCACAGCGAAACTTTAGCATAAACAAATGTAGCGGACTTTTCAGCCTCTTACATTGTGGGAAAAAACACGCATACATCGGAAAAAACATTGTGGAAAAAGTCATAGAGAGTGATAAGAATTTTTTATTCACCTCCACCTCGCAAGTTAGAGGTGAATAAAAAATGGCTACAAACATTAGATAGCTCGGAGAGCAGGGCTGTAAGCTAATGGCTGTGTGCTCTTTGTTTGTGTTTACTTCCTTTTCCGTCAGTCAGCTGTTAGCTCTTGCGTTTTGATTGGCTGTTGTTCCGGGAGCCTTCACGTGATTCCCCAATGAGAGCAGCGTTTTTGATTTTGCACAGCTGTGAACACTGTGCGTGTTCTGGTCCTCTCGAAATAACACACACACCTTCTAGTCGCAAATATTAAACATGTTCATTATCTACGATCTCTCCTTCCGAGCGGATCGGATCGGACAAAATCAGTCGTAACTCACATCACACCATGAGAAGATCAGATGCGATGTTTTTTGCAAACATCCGACAATTGGACCTCTGCTGGCTTTGATCGTAAGGGGAAGATCGGAACATAAATCAGGCTGATTTTCCTGTAGAGTGAACCTGCCTTAAATATGGCAACTAATTACAAATTACCACCCAGTTGTCCTAAAGATATTCATTCTCTCCAATTACAAAAAACGCTAAATTCACAATAGTAATCAAAATAACAGGAAACGAAAGAAAGTAATGATAAATAAACATTTACCAAATTAAGTTTCAGTGAGGTAAAATATTGCTTTTGAATTGTGTTTGAAAGTAATAATTTTAATAATAAACCAAACAAAACTATCCAAGACACATTAGAGCATCTTTCCCACATGGACCAACATACCTGTCGGCAGGTGCAGACGTCTTTTTGAACGTTAGAGAAAACACCTGATTGCAGTGATTGTCTCAAAGTGTTGCTCAGTGACATTTAAGCTTCAGAGCCCCATCATGCTTGTTCACTTGTTTTAGCTGTTTGTGTTTAATAATTCTGTTAAACCACAATTCAAAATCAATGTCATGATTTTCATAGAATTTTTATGACTTATTTAACTGGCAGCTGGTTTTTTTTTTTTTCCTTCTTAAATTGGAAGGTTTGAATAATTTTGAGGACGACGGTATGTATGTGAATATGTAAAGGTGTAGAGAATTGTAGAAAATTAGATGTGATCCCAATAATGAATAAAAATATTCTTTTTTTTTTTTTTTTAATGCATAAACAAAGAAGCTGAAAATCTGCAGCCTTTAACACAAACATGGTCTATATATGTGTCGACTGTTAAGTGTGAGCAGGCAGCAGGTCTGAGGTGGATGTGCTGGGTGCAGCATGGCTGGTCCAACAGTGACATCTTTTGGTGGTTGTTGCTCTGCAGCTGTCAGCGCAGCCTCCAGGCCAGCCACTCTACAGTAAATAAAGCCTCTGATCACATCATGTAAATGACTCTTCCATCTGTGCACTGACAGCTATTTGAGTCCTGGAGGCGTCGGGGAGTTGGACCGAGGCTGGAAGTGACGGGACGTTTTGTCCTGACACCAGAATATATCTTATTGTTTCAGGTGCGGCACGCTGGCTGAGCATGAAATGAGCTCTCAGATGTGAGCAGGAGCAGAAAGGGAAGAAAATCCTTTATGTGAAGAGCTGAAATCTGCTCGCCTGGAAATTAGCTCTGATACTCCAACACAAAGGAAATGATTGGATTCAACTTTTTTCATCATTTAGAATAATCTTTTCCTTTCCTGTTTTTTTTTTCTTGTAAGAGGTAATTCAGAATATTTTGTCTGTAAAATATCCAAAAAAACAAACAAACAAACTTTTCATTTCCACACTGTATAAAATTACAGTTGCTTATCAAGATACCATTGCAGTATGGGCCGAAAGTTTACACACTCCCATTAAAGCAAAGCCGTCATGGGAGCACAAACTGAAGCTATAATGTTGTTTACTCACCTTTTTTCTCTGTAGTTAAATTTTTTAGTGTCTTTCAGTTGATCTGGATCGTTTGCTGATGGCAGAATAATCCATAACAATCACTTACAGTGTTTGAATTTACCGCGACCGTCTTCGTCCTATATCAAAACAGCGGTTGTAGCGTCATTTGACGTCATGTCCGCATGGCAGACCTGGAAAACTATAATGTTGTTTACTAAGCTTTTTCTTTGTAGTTACAACTTTTAGTGTCTTTCAGTTGATCTAGATCGTATTCTGACGGCAGAATAATCCATAACTATCGCTTACAGTGTTTTTATTTAACGTGACCGTCTTTTCCTGCATCAAAACTACGGATGTAGTGTCATTTGACGTCACGTCTGCAGGGCAGCACGGGAAATTCGGACACCGAATTGCAGCGCATTTTGCAGCACACAGCCTGTTCAAGGCAACGGAGAGAAACATGGGTGGAAACGTTATTTTTGGTATTTAGCGCTTCATCACCCATTTGTATGAAAAAAAGGGACATTCATGTTTGTTTGTTTTTTAAATTCCTGCCTCAAGTCCCTTTAAAAAATCATTTGGAAAAACCAACAAACAAAGAAAACTTCCCAAATTAGAGCACCTTGCTCATGAAGAGGAGCAAGGTGGACCAACATACCTGTCAACAGGTGCAGACGTCTGATTGGACGTTACAGAAAACACCTGATTGGAGTGATTGCCTCAAAGTGTTGCTCAACAATATTTTAGTTCAGGGGTCTGTTGCAGGAAGCAGGTTTAACCCTTTGAACCCGAGAGGGACCTTTTAAGGTCCTCGTGATAGTTACTCAACAACAACGGTGATAAACGACGCATTAATGACAGAGATTATAGCAATGTGACACATCAAATTAAACTGCAGAAGCCAGGCTACAAGACAGCACAAACCTTTTCAAAATGTGCAAAACACAACTGAAGTTATATCCAAATGAAATAAAAGATGTAAAATGTAAATACACGGCATAATAGCAACCTACGTACAACATTTCGGTCTCTACAGCCACAACACCGCATCAGAACAGCACAAATTATATACCATATGAAAGCTCAGACTCTGTAGAATCCAAACATGTGCTCCCCAGTCGTCTACACCAAAGCATTGCAGAGATGGAGGCCACAAAACAGCAACAGCAGAAAGCGCTCAGCCAGAAACTAGTTTCAAAGTTTTCTCTTACCTTTGCTGTTTCTCCGTGAAAACTTTTTTTTTTTTACCGGTAAATCCACTCATGGTTGTTTGAGAATGATCTCTGGCGCTAGACAGAAAACCCTATTGGTTTATCCGGAGGGCTTTAGGACCCACAAGCCTGCTTTACATTCCACCTATGCAGGTACGTACCTATACTGCATGACTGCTTTCTGCTGGCTATGATTGGCTGGAAGTACTGTCAATCTTTCCCACCTGGGTCTAGTTAAATTCTATTGGCTCTAACGAATTGATTGATGTCTCATTCACCAAAATCAACCAATCCATTGTGGAGTTATGGGCCTGCGCAACGACACAGCGTGAAGCTGCTAGGGCGTGCGTATTCAGAGCGCACTGATGACGCAAAGCTGAGGCTGCGAAAGCTGCGGTCTGAGGCTGTTTTTCCAAAATATTTGTTCTACAATATTATAAAAACTGAAAAAAACATGTTAAAGAAGATGTCGAAGAAGCATTACACTGCTGAGGAGTTTTTAAAATTATTAATGGAGGACAGAGGCGACTGTTTGCCTGGAGGATTCCTCCTCAGAAGAGGACGACCTCATACATCCTGACAACCACAACAGTGATGCAGATTTTTGTCCTCCAACATCAAATAGGTATGTGTTATTTGCAAATATTATGACTATAAATTTATTTGTGTCATATTTATCAATCCAACTGAAGTTGGCAGCTTTGTTTGGGAAACAAAATACGTGTTTGTTTTATCAGATATGATACTTTTGTGTAACTGTAAATGAGTCTGGAAACACGTACATTTGTACACACATATGCGCATTCCCTTTTGAGTTTTTTGTCTTTTTACCACTTTTGCTTTTTGGGGGGGGGGGGGGGGGCACTAAATGAATGTGTAAATCATAACAGTTGCCAAAAACTGTTGTATTTAGCTCTACTCATCACCATTAGTGATCTAAAAATGAAATATAAAGATTTGCCCATGAGAAAATGCAGATGGCACAAATGGTGCCAATTGTGCCAAATTGGCCATTTTGGTACTCCTGGAACTTTTTGTAAGAAAAAACTCTGTAATTTTGGTCTGCTTCACTTTAGAAGGGAAGGTCTTTGCAGAAACAATGTCAACATATTGTACTTTGGATTGAAAGAGATAAATAGCTTCTACATCATCATTTCAGAGAGTTACTGATGCTGAAAGCATGTTTTTTTTTTTTAGGCGAGGTGTGAAATTTTGCTGTGCCATCTTCATTTACTCTTCACCAGTAACAAATATACTTATATTTACACATCTCCACAGATCTCACAAGTGTTTTCTGTAATTTGACACCAAATTCATTCAAATAGACCTTGTGGTTGCAGATATACTGTACACTCATTTTAACTAGAGTGTAATTTCAACAAAAATGGGCTTAGAGTAAAAAAAAAAAGTGAGTTGTTTAACCCTGAAATGAGGGAAACTCTGAGTTTTCCGTAACTCAAAGGTAGGTAACTAAACCCAGGGAAAGAGGAGTAACTCTAGCCTGTTTCACGAAGAGGGGTAGTTGAAACCCTCGGTCAGTTACCATGGTAACAGACTCTGAAACTAACCTGGTTTGGAGCAGGTTAATGTGGAGAAATCTTGAGTTTCTCGCTGTCTCCGCCCACTTTCAGCCACAGTCGCCGTTTCATTTCCTCATTCATTCGTTCAGTCAGCGGTGAGTTTTGGCTGCTGCCGTCTCCAATAAAACATGTTATAAATAAATCAGTCGTTAGTTTACAGACGTGTTCTTTCCATCAGGATTTCATTGATGAAGATGCAGCATGACTGCAGAGAGTTAAACATCCAGGGATCGTTATCAGACCGCGGATAGAAGTTTCATTTCCCGACAGTTGCCATTTCTGACGTTACAGATTCACATCACAGTCAGTTATCTACACAAGCTGATGCATCCATATATCTGTGACATCACCAGCCATATGTGATGGTTGGAGGTCCTGTCTCTGTTTCTGAGAGATGGTTTTTGACCATCAGCCTTCCAGGTGGGAGGCAGGTGTGCAAACTATTTGACTAGACAGACGTCTGTGCACAAAATCACCTGGAATCATACTGACAAGATCCTAGACTGTGGCGTTACCATTAACCAGTTTTACCTTATAACGTCATTGTGATTGTAAAGGACAGCATTTGAACTTAAATCTTCTCCCACACCGTCTTTCTTTTTTGCAGCAGCAGCAGGAACAGCAGCAGCAGCAGCAGAAGTTCAAACTCGGCATATGAGGCTTTAGAAGTTATAGTTCCATTCAATGGTGAACATAGCCCCTCTATCGCGTCTATGTTGCCATGGGGACTTGTCGAATCAGCGCTCCATTGATGCTGGCTTTTTATCATGGTAGCGCATGTTTAAAACCCCGGGTTGAACTACCCTGAGTTGATTAAACCAAATCAGCTGTTCTGGGACCGAAAACTCAGAGTTTCGTATCTCCGTGTAGGGTTCAGGGTTACACTCAGAGTTTGTTGAAGCTGCTTCGTGCAACAGACCCCAGGAGGCACGTCATGCTTCTTTACTTGTTTTATTTGTTTTTTGTTTTTAATTTTCTGTTGAACCACAATTCAAAACCAATGTCATGATTTTCATAACTGTAATTTTACAGTTATTATTAATATTAATTATTAATTAATATTAATATTACAGTAAAAAAAAAACTGGCAGCCTATATACACACACACACACACATATATATATATATATATATATGTGTATATATATATATATATATGTATATACTACTCACAAAATTTTAGGGATATTTGGTTTTTTTCATGATGTCAGAATGAACCTAAAATTCACTGCGACCTGTCCAAGTGAACTGAATGGGCTCTATGCACGACTCCACTAATTCCTGAACTTAATGTAGCTCCTTTGTTTCCTGTCTTTCATTACTGGATGAACTGATTAGTCAAGGTGTGTCTGATCTCAGTCCTGTGTGAAAAAGTGATTGCCCCCCCCCCCCACCCTCCTTAAAACATAAATTAACTGTGGTTTATCACATCTTTGGGAAGCAGAGTTCAATTTCTCTACCCACACCAAGGCTGGATTACTGCCACACCTGTTCTCAATCAAGAACAGGTACGCTCACGGTGAGTTGCAAGCACGCACCCATGGGGAGGGTGGGAGGGGGACAAACGGCAGTTCAGTTTGATGGACATAATAATCTTTCAATCAATAAGTTTTATCAGTCCTGTACGTTCCACATATGATTAATTTTTTTCATTTTTGTGTCAGAACATTTAACTGATTGTCTTCAATCGGGGTGTGAAGAGGACTTTAAGCAATATGGGAAAAAATGCTCCTGGAAAACATCATCCACCCTGCTTTTAACTGGAGGGTATGAGGACGACTGGATATATAAAATACAGTGGATACAGGAAGTATTCAGACCCTTTTAAACTTTTCACTCTTTGTTTCATTGCAGCCATTTGCCAAAATAAAAAAGTTCATTTTATTTCTCATTAATGTCACTCAGCTCCCCATCTTGACAGAAAAAACCAGAAATGTAGAAATGTTTGCAAATTTATTCAAAAAGAAAAACTGAAATATGACATGGTCATAAGTATTCAGATCCTTTGCTCAGTACTGAGTAGAAGTACTTCTGAGCTGGTACAGACATGAGTCTTCTTGGGAATGATGCAACAAGTGTTCCACATCTGGATTTGGGATCTTCTGGTTCTTCTTGCAGATCCTCTCCAGTTCTGTCAGGTTGGATGGTGAACGGTGGTGTTCAGCCATTTTCAGGTCTCTCCAGAGATGCTCAGTTGGGTTTAAGTCCGGGTTCTGGCTGGGCCGGTCCAGAATGGTCCAGAGTGGTTCTGATCCACTCCTTTGTTATTTCAGCTGTGTGTGAGGGTCATTGTCTTGTTGGAAGGTGAACCTTCGGCCCAGTCTGAGCTCCTGAACTCTGGAAGAGCTTTTCTTCCAGGATCTCTGTACTTTGCCACATTCATCTTTCCTTCAACTGCAACCAGTCGTCCTGTCCCTGCAGCTGAAAAACACCCCCATAGCATGATGCTGCCACCACCATGTTTCACTGTTGGGATGTTATTGGGCAGGTGATGAGCAGTGCCTGGTTTTCTCCACACATACTGCTTAGAATTAACTCCAAAAAGTTCAATCTTGGTCTCATCAGACCAGAGAATCTTATTTCTCTCAGTCTGGGAGTCCTTCGTGTGTTTTTGGCAAACTCTATGCGGGCTTTCATATGTCTGCACTGAGGAGAGGCTTCCATCGGGCCACTCTACCATAAAGCCCCGACTGGTGGAGGCTGCAGTGATAGCTGACTTTGTGGAACTTTCTCCATCTCCCTACTGCATCTCTGGAGCTCAGCCACAGTGATCTTTGGCTTCTTCTTTACTCTCTCACCAAGGCTCTTCTCCCACCAATGTTCAGTTTGGCTGGACGGCCGGGTCTAGGAAGAGTTCTGGTCGTCCCAAACTTCTTCCATGTAAGGACTATGGAGGCCACCGTGCTCTTAGGAACCTTTAGTGCTGCAGAAACTCTTTTGTAACCTTGTCCAGATCTGTGTCTCTGACATGCACTGTGAGCTGGAAGCTCTTATGTAGACAGGTGTGTGTCTTTCCCAATCAAGTCCAATCAGATCTAACCTAGACCAAACCTAACATGCATGTCTTTGGATGGTGGAAGGAAGCCGGAGTACCCGGAGAGAACCCATGCAAACACGGGGAGAACATGCAAACTCCACACAGGAAGGCCACTGTTGGAGTTGTTCGAACCTTCTCCCCAGCATCTAACTGGCAACCTTCTTACTGTGCGGCTGCGGTGCTAACCACCACGCCACCGTGCGTGTGATATTCCATGTGATATTTCTGTTTTTCTTTTTTAATAAATTTGCAAAAATTTCTACTTTTCTGTTTTTTTCTGTCAAGATGGGGTGCTGAGTGACATTAATGAGAAATAAAATGAACTTTTTTTATTTTAGCAAATGGCTGCAATGAGACAAAGAGTAAAAAGTTTAAAGGGGCCTGAATACTTTCCGTACCAACTCTATGTTTGCAAAAGAATCCTTTCAGATGTTTTTCTCTCTACGTCAAAGTCAATGTCTGAAATAAACAGCAGCTGTAATATTTGTCTGGTTATGTTTTTTTTTATCTGTTTCATAAAACCAGCTGAACAAACAGCACAATCCTCTGAAAGTCAACATACGGTCAGACGTTTGGAAGTTTTACACATTAATTTCATAATAATCTTTCAGTTTCCAACTGAAGTTGACTTTGATATTGATGTCATTCAAAAGTTTGACAATAGAGTGTTGAGGAATAGAACAACACTGAGGTCAAAGGTTTCTTCAGCAGACACGTTACAGACTCACCATCTACTAATCTGCAATATGAATGTAACTACAGACACAAACAAACAAACAACCTTTTGGATTTTCCCAGTTTTCCAAACTCTCTACAAGCCCTGGGAATGGTTTAGACTGAAAGCTGCTTAGATGGATGTCTGCATTTTCTAAAAGGAGGCAACCTACAAACACATGATCCGAGTCCAGGTCAACGTGGAATGACAAGAAGAACTGAAAACTAGAGGGAAAGACTGAAAGGAAATACAGAATATTCATACCCTCCAATTAAAGAAAACACCAAATTCACTACAGTAATTCAAATAAGAAACTAAAATAAGTAATGATAAATAAAAATGTACTAAATTGTAATTTAGTAAAATAAAATATTGATTTAGAATTGTAGTTGAAAAGAATAATTTAAAAAAAACAAAAAAACAAACAAAAATGTCCCAGACAAATTAGAGCACCTTGCTCATGACCAGTGGACCAACATACCTGTGAACAGGTGCAGACGTCTGATTGGACGTTACAGAAAACACCTGATGGCAGTGATTGTCTGAAAGTGTTGCCCAACAACATTTTAGTTCAGGAGCCCCGTCATGCTTGTTTACTTGTTTTATTTTTGTTTGTTTTTAATATTCCTGTTGAACCACAATACAAAATCGATGTCATGATTTTTGTAAAATTTTCATTTATTATTACTTTTGTCAAGTTGAACTTATTTCACTGACAGCTGATTTTTATTTTTATTATTCAGTGGGAGGGGATGAATCATTTTGAGGACGACTGTATCCTACATTGTGGACCAAGGACAGATGTTCCCATCAGACTGATCTTTAATTCATGATGATTAGAGTTGGGCACCGAGAACCGAGAGTTCTTAGAAGTTTGAATTTTGACTCTTTTTTCCAGTTCCTGAATGCCGGCACTTGCTTGTTTGTACGTCTCCGCCCAGCGTGCTCTGCTAAATTTTGCTCATCTGAACATGGACCACAAACGCCACTTGAATGTCTGTCTTCATTTTATTTTGAAAAAGGATGGATTTGCACAGTTCAACACCTGTGATAAACTTTTTACTGCCAAAGGAGGATGCACAACAAACATGACAAAACACCTTCGCCTTCGCCTGGTATAAAATTAACAAGCGTACTGTGTTTAGCGCGTTGCGTTGCGTCCTCCACTTCGGACCGTCAACCATCAGTAGGAACTCCTCGTTGGAAACGGAATTGGGTACATGAAAGTTATGACTGTTTTATTCTTAACAGTCTAGATTAAGTTTAAATAAACTACCAGTTGCAAAAACTTTGTCCAATCTGTTCCCAATTACTTTGTATCTATCAAAATGGGAAGCAGCGTGAATATCTGGATTTACAACGTTGGACAGTCGTCTAAGGATATGATAACTTAGGTATGTTATCTGGAGTTCTCAGAGTTATTCTGACATATTATCTTTTACATCGGAGCATTAATTTAATCTATTGTTCTATTCTTTAGCCATCAATTGGCTTTAATCACAAACCACACAGGAATAACACGCACATCTCGTGATTACTTATCAAAGTTGAAAGGTCGTTACTTTTCTATTTTGTCATATCTTGGGTTTTGGTGTTGTTTAAAGACTGTATCACGCCTTCACATCCTGCAGATGAAACTAAAGGCTGCAGGACACCGTTCATAATGTTGCCCTGATCAGAGCAAATAACGTTATATTTTATGATATCTCCCAGACCACAGCTGTCTCTGTTAGCATTAGCTAGCATAATAACCTTACGTGTTGCGTCACTTTCGGGAGCATAGATACGTGAAATAAAGTGTCAGATTACTGAGTGTTCACCATAATTCACTGTGTTTTTGTTGTTGGTGATTAAATCCAGTGTTTTCTCCACCGTGGCAGCAAGTTATTCCTCCTCTGCTCTGTGTGTCCGATATTCCTCCCCGATACGAACATCAGCAGCACCGTCCACTTTTGTCACAGACCAACAATCTTCATGTAATAAATGTCCGTGATCCTATCGTTCTCTTATTACCACAATTAAAATTCCAACAACAAAGGAATGCCCAAGTCCTTCCAGATTTCCTCCATGTTGTTAAGAAAGTTGTCCAATTCTCATCTGTTCTAATTACACATGTACAGAAAGGCTCCCCAAGCAATGGCGGATGGTCTAGTTGTGGCGTTTGGCTGGATTAGTCTAAAGAATAAAAACAGCTAGAATTTGCTTTTATACATTGGTTAATAATTATATGTTGAAAATTAGAAATAAATCTGGTATTCCCATATAAACACACACAAAAGTACTCAAACTTGATACCGTTGTGTACCGGTACCAATGCCCAGGTAGCAGAAATTGGAACTGTATCTATTCAAAAGTGAACGGTACCCATCCCTATCACTGTCGGGCACAAACCTGCCATCTCCATTTTACATCAGTCAAAAACCCTCAACTTTATATGAGCCTGATTTAGTTTTAATATTCATAAAGTACATTTTTTACAAAACCACACTTTTTTTTGTCACTTCCTGAAAAATAAGTTTTAGACATACAGTCGGAGGTTTGCATCTGACAGCAGCGACACCTCAAATTACACGAGTCATCCTTCTGCAGTTCCACTTCTGAACTGAAAGAGACAAAACAGGGACATCAAGTTAAAACTCAGTGTGCAAGAAAAACATGCGAAAAGATTGGACAAACAAATGAATAATTGCACAGTTAAATGAAAAATATAGTATGGAGGGAATGATTCAGTCCTGGTTTCATGTTTTCCAGGTATAGAGATAATATACAAAGTTGCTTCTTATTGCTTCAGCTGGAACACAATGTTGGATTTCTGACTCATGAAGGAAATGAGGAACCTCAGTAGCCCTGATAGTCCAGCGTGGTGGGAAATTATGACTGTTTGTATCTCTGCCTCCCTCTCTCACATTTCCCATGTGGCTTTGTGAGTATTTGCATTGCAAATGTTTCCTGTTCCTCCTGTAAAGGCATCGGACCTGTAAAACCGCACCGGTGTGGCTGCTGGTTGTTAACCAACAATCATCATGACCGATGATTCTGACCTGACTCTGCCTCAGTTCAGCCCTGGTCCTCCCAGCTGTGGCATCAGGGAGTGACTGGCAGCTCTGATCTGGAAAAAGTTTCAGCTTGATCAATATACAGGAAGTGCACTGATGAGTCGCCCAAATAAAAGCCTCCATTTCTTTGAGGCAGAATAAACACATCCTCTGTACAGAATGTGGGGAAGTTACCGTTCTCTGCTTTCCAGTAACACCCCCCACTGCCATTGCTTCCCTGTTCTGTACTAAATCTGTTAAATAAAGGAGTGAATAAAGTCTCTGTGTCCACTGTTATAACCATTTCATGCATGGTGGTCACCTCAGCTGCTGACTTATGCATGTGTGAGGAGGGCAGATTTATAAATGAGCAACTTCAGTGGACATTAGCAAGTCATCCTGCCACTCACTGCAGAGCAAATAGATATTCCATAATTTAACATATAAATTATAATTACGCAGTTTGCACCAGATAAAAAGAGAAAATGATACAGCAACATATTTTATAGATTGACTGTTTACATACGGAAATATGAAATATAAATATATGAATATTTTATGGAGTGATTGAAATAAATCAAATAATTCAAGAAGTGAGACAAAATTAATGAATTAGAGACAAAGAATAAAATATTGTAATATATGTGACATAGCCCCTTTTATTGAAAAAAAAAAAATCAGGAATGAAAGGGTTAAATTAAATGCTTAAGAAGTTATTGATACACAATATTGTCAAAAGTATTGTCTCACCTGGGAACTCCTGATTCTCATCATTTGGATGGGTGAGCAAATACTTTTGACAATATAGTGTATCATCCATCAAGTGCTGAACATGTGAAGTGCTTCTACCACTGTCTGTTAGCTTCTCCAGCAACTTTTTGGAAGTATGCACTTGGCTCTAAATGTCCAAGAAGACACCAAATTTTTACACGAACACGTTTAATGTAAAACTCAACAATAATGGATTTGGTTTAGTGGAATAATAATGAAAAAAAAAATATTTTGATGCATCTTTAAACCTAGATTAAGTTTGTTTGTTTGTTTTTTTTGGTATTGTATTGTCTCAGTTTTGTAAAGCTGCAAGTTTGAAATAGGAAAAATTATGCTGTCTTAAAATTATTATTATTATTATTATTATTATTATTATTATTATTTTGTTATTATTATTATCATCATCATCTATTTATTTTTTATGAGTAAATAAAATCATCTTGATTTTCATTGATTTCCTCTTATTTTGAAATGCCTGAGCGGAAGTTCCTCGCGCAGCCGCGTTGCGTTTTTTGTCTGTGAAGTTGGAGCGGAAGTTTACCTGAGCTGTACTTACTGAGCTGACTTCATTTAAAAGTGAAATGAGTGGACAGACGGTCCCTGCGGACATTCCTGGACACATGTTGGATCTGGACGAAGAGGAGGACCTGGAGGTCTTCAGTAAGGTAAGCTTGAACTGGTTTAAACCAGCCGGCAGCCTCCAAACTCCCAGCTTTGAACTGGTCTTCTAACGTCGTGGAGTGGCCGACTGTCGACCCGCAGCGACCTGGTCCGGTCCAGCAGTCCGAGCTAAATAACGAGACGTTTGCTTCAGTGGGTGTGGACAGCAGAGACATGGACAAAAACTCATAAAAGGACGGAAACCAAATGTCTCCGATCAGCTGATGAGCTGACCTTAGGACCCGACTGGAGTAGTCTGAAATGAAAATCTGCGTACCAGACTCCGTTCAGTATTTTAATGATTCTGAGTTCGTTGTTATATTTTTCGTTTTTTGATTAGTTTTTAAAGTTAAAAGTGATAAACGGCTCTTAACCTTTAGTTCGGCGTAATTTAAAAACATAGTTAATAAATATTTTTAGGAGATTTTGAGCTTTTTGTCTCCAAACGTAGTTCTCAGTGATTTATTTCCAACTCTGGATGTATGAAGAGTTGGGCTGCCAGGATGGTCGATTAATCATGATTATCTCGACTATCAAAGTAGTCTGCAACTAATTTCATGACCGACTAATTGCTTGCTTACTTAGTTTTTTCATTTTAACGTTGCCACTGTACCTTACTTTGCCTAAAACAAGTTAAAGATCCAAACAAAGGTAAATTTTAGGTTAGTAAACCTGAAACTTGATACTCTCCCTGCTGGGAAATGGCTTTTCCATCAGAATCTGACTCAGATTTCTCACCAGTCTGCATCACCAGCTGTGCATGTCTGCTCAGGTCATGACATGTTGACTGGGGTTCAGCAGGTTCAGTGTGGAGGTGAAAGCATCAGACGTAAAACTGCATCTGATTTTTCTGTTCAGGAGATTTTGTGGTGAAACATCCACACCTGGTCGTACCTGGAGCTTTGACCACCCTCCAGTCTGACTGGGTTATTACTTTATGATGTGAACTGCTGACCACGACTCCCACCCGATGGCCCGTTTCCCACAGTTGAGACCAGCTCATCTGTAATCCCCACAGACACCTGGCATCTGATCAGGTCTGGTTCTCGGTGATACGGCCAAAAATTAGAGATGGACCGATCAGGATTTTGGTCATGATCACAGCATCAAATCCATAAATTCTCCAGTATTGTTGTCTCATGTACATAACATTGACATTATGTTATTAAGGATGAAAATTAGGAGATGGGAAATTGACTGTTTTATTGCAGGCTGAGTAATAATCTGTAATATTTCACACTCCAGTAGAAACTCTTGGAGACAACTTGGACTCAGTTTACATAGAATAAGTGTAGCGGACTAGCTTAAGCTTTCTTGTGGCAATAATTTTGTACAACACACGAAGGCTGCCCGATTATGGGAAAAAATCATTATTACAATTATTTTGGCCTGAGTATAGAAATCACGATTATTTAAACGATTATTTACACGATTTATTTAGCATTTTTCTAAGGTTTTTAGCACTGAAAATAAATATAGGCTCCAAATATGTACCTTACAGCTGTTTTCCAATATATAAACAGTGCTTTCCACAAGCGCCGGCTGCCGGCTATATAGCCGACTACTCAACTAAGTCCAGTCGGCTACTGGTTGGTATTCTGCACAATGGTGCGTCACGTTTACGCGCTCTGTGGCGCATGCAGCCAAAACGCAGCTTCCACATTCAGGCTTCTCCACCGTAGTTTCCCTCATAGCTACGTCGGTGAGTCCCGCTGTGACACCGTTCTTTTCTCCACCGTAGTTTCCCTCATAGCTACTTCGGCGAGTCCCGCTGTGACACCGTTCTTTTCTCCACCGTAGTTTCCCTCATAGCTACTTCGGTGAGTCCCGGTGTGACACCGTTCTTTTCTCCACCAGAATGCTGAGGAGCATCTGTGGTGAAATTATCTCCCAACTCGTTAGTTTCACTTTCAAACTCCGCTGCTCCGTCGCAGAGTAAACTATCAATCCATTCATCCGCTTTGAAACCAGTGGTATCGTGGGGCTCTTGTCCCGTGCCTCATATATTTATTCGTATATTTCTGCATGCTTCGTATTATAAGGTTATGAAACGTCCTCTTTTACCCGGACATGTCGTCCCTTTGAAAGGTAGAAAATGCGCCGTGTTTTTCTAAATCATCTGGGAAGGAGCCGCAGCGCAGAGAAGCCAGTTTACCTGGTGACGTCACTTGTTAGCGGCTGCACGGAACAATGGGAACACACTATAACCGTGTTAGTGCGAAATACAGAGTTTGCACCAAACTCTCGAATTGAAAGGTTTTCCATGAAGGATGCGAAGCTGTTCAGACTTTCCTGGAGAGATCACATCTCCATCACCTCCACTGTTTAGCAAAAACACCGTCAGACGAGGTGAAGTCGAGATTCATGTTCTGACTGATGCTTTGATGGTTTGGGGAAGAAGAAAATGCAGAAACATAAATGTAAATGAAAATAATTCCCGTTTTCATCTTGGTGGAGAGGCATGAGAAGCTCAGTGCATGATGGGAAGCAGGAGCTGGAAGTTCTCATCAGTTCTGCATAAACAGACTTTTTTTTTTCCTTCATGTCTGCTGTTTCTATGTTTATTACATTCTGAAGAGAAAAACACCAGCAGAAAGACAGGTATGTTTTCACTTGGCCCTAAACTTCATGTGATCTTTGGTCCCCCAAAACACCAAAATATTGTCTTATGTAAACAACATAACAACATGTCCTCAAAATTATTCATCCCCTCCAATGAAATATGAAAAAGTCAGCTGTAAGTGAAATAAGATGAAATTGACAAAAGTAATAACGAATAAAAATTCTATGAAAATCATGAGGTTGATTTTGAATCGTGTTTCAACAGAAATATTGAAAACAAAAACACAAAATTAAAACAAGTAAACAAGCATGATGGGGCCCCAAAGCTAAAATTTTTTTGAGCAACACTTTGAGACAATCACTGCAATCAGGTGTTTCTCTGATGTTAAAAAAAAAACGTGTGTGTGTGTGTGTATGAAAATGAATAAGGTACATATTCAGTGCTTTCCACAAACGTCGGCTGCTGGCTATGTAGCCGACTACTGTATGTGTGTGTATGTATATATATATATATATATATATATATTGTATATGTATATATATATATGTATATATATATGAATCTGAGCAGCTGCTCGGCTTTATTTGCTCCACGAGGCCAGAGAACATTGTGGCGTCTCTGATCCGTGTCTGGATTCATCAGATAATTCAGAGGAGTTCTGAGTTTGGTGAGTTTCACCGTTTCCTCCAGGAGCTGCACGCTGATAATGGCTCAGCTTTCGTCTGATCCGGCCCGGTTTAACCACCTGCAGTCCCGCGTCGGGACGCATGATAAGCCCATTATATCCCACCGGGACAGAAGGTCATCAACCCACCGTTTGGAAACCCAGGACTGGACGCAGATCAGTTTATCCTCCACTGTCTCCGTGGAGTGAAGAGATTAGGGCTGGGCAATATGGACCAAAAGTCCATATTGCCCAGCCCAAGTACAGGTGAATCATAGGCGAAGCACCACGGATAGTAGCAAAGGCAGCACGCATGCGCAGCATCTGGTGACAACCCTGCACATGCGTGCTGCCTTTGCTACTATCCGCGGTGCTTCACCTCTGTACTTCCGCGGCATATAGTTCCCCTATTGAATGCTGCCTGTCAGTCTTTTCATGTGAAATCGGCTTCTCGTTTGTACTCGATCAGAATGTGCGGGTCATGAAACGTAATTGGAAAAAATGTAGCGTTTATTAGTTCACTTTTGCCAAGTGATGCTATTGGAAGCACCCGATTACAGCAACTATGCTAAGCTAAGCTAAAGTCAGTGCTGCCAGATTCAGAGAATGACTGGGTCGGCTAGAAAACGCTTCTGCCCACTTGTCCAACTCAGGGGACTGCAGGGGGAGGCTCAATTCCACCCAGAGGTGGCATACGCCTTTTAAAAAGGACAAAGTAGAAATTTAGACCCATTTTGCATATTTTTGAAGATGCTGGGGATATTTCTATAAAACCACAATAAAAATGATATATATATATATATATATATATATATGTAAATCGTACAGTAACTTCTGTTTATTGTGTTTTTCAGTAGTTTCGTTGGGGGGGGGGGGCGCACAGAGTGATGCGGAGTGGTGTGGGGAAAAGAGTTTAGGAATCGCTTGCCTTTTCATCATATTTGATTTTAGGGGGCACAGAGTTTGTTTGGGGGGGCAGTGCCCCCTCTTGCCCCTGCCTGACGCCGGCCTCATCACTCTGCCTTGTCCTCGCTCACCTCTCTGGAGACAGCAGAGGGGAACTAACTCTAAAAGTTAAATGCTGAGGAGAGCGTGGATCTGCCGGCAAACCTACAAAGTCTTGTTGCCTCGGTAACCGTTAGCTTTTCATTTAACCAAACAGACTAGAAGGTTTCTCTGTGCAGCTCGTTCGGTGCGTAAAACTGGCAGCTTAAAGTTCTTGCGCATAACGACCAACGCCACATTAAAAAGGTGCATCGAGTCTCGCGTTTCACGCATCACAGCACGGTTCTGGTTGGATCGCTCAGCAGAGAGCACGTGTATGATCGGGGGGGACTGATGGAGGCTGCAGGGCCACAAAGTCCAACAGCAGGAGCCCAGCAGAGAGCCGGAGCTGACCCCCGGCTGCAGATCCACCGCCTCCTCTCCACGCAGATTATCAGCAACATGAACATGGAAATTTTCCTCATACAGTGAAATTCTTGTAAATCAGTTGCCGGTCTTTCAGGAAAAACTATTGAGGAAGATTGTGAGATGACAGAATGCGCGCGATGAGGTCAGAGACGCTGAAAAACCAGCAGCGCGGCCGAATGTGGAGATTTTATTGAATTATTAATCAATGTACATTTTTTTATCTAAAGCTGCTGATTTGACTTTCGCTGTTTAAATAAACTAGATTTTAGGGATGATTTTCAAGGATTTTCTTTATGCTCAGCCAACATCCCATCATAGGACGGGCTGTGAGGAGCCGTGGAGTGGAACCATAGACCGCTAATAGACCGCCAGGACAAACCCCACACCATGTGTGGGGTTTGTCCTGGACTGTTTGGTTCGGGGGGTCTCTCTGGCAGTGCTCCCTGTGGCTTCAGGCTGTGGCGCCTCTCGGCGTGGAGGGCCCCCCCCCCCCCCCTATAGGTTGTTTTTCCTCACCTGGATCCTCAGTGCTTTGCGATGTTACCGTATCTGTTACTGTATTAGACTTTTTTCTTTTGGCTGGGTGCTCTGTGCGTGTGTGTGCATGTGTGCGTGCATGGATGTGTGCATGTATGTGTGCTTACAGTATGTATATGTTTGTTGGTCTTTTTGTGGGGGTGGGAGGGATGAGGGTTTCATGTCTTTTATTGTCTTTGTTTTTGTTAAGCACTTTGAGTTGCATTTTATTTGTATGAAAAGTGCTATATAAATAAAGTTTGATTGATTGATTGATTGATTGATAATAGAGAGGGATGAACCCTACGCTACCTCACCCGTTGGTGTCTGAAGAGCTAAAAGTGGAGCCATGTGGGCGTGTCGTGTCCCACCGTCACCATCGTGGCGTGTCACGTCTGTCGTCACTCCCGGAAAATACTAAAATGTAACACGCTGATTTCTCTGTCGCCTCTCCGTGTCTGTGGGTGGTGCGGTGTGGCAATTAAGGGGGGCGGGACCGCACGCAGGGGGGCCGCCCCGCCAATAACATGGTAGGGGAAACACAGACATGCTGTTCAGTGCACACTGAACCATTGAAATAGTGGCTGCAACATTCAGATTACCTGATCTGTAAAACAGTGGGGAGTGAATGGGCCAATTTAGCTATGGTAGTAGTGGGTGAGGGGGGTGGAGGTGGTTAAGGTGGTGTGGGGGCAAATCTGAAAATTTCTGGGAGTGCTGGTGATAGATAATCATAGTAGGGCTGGGAAGAAAATCGATACACTGAAATATCGCGGTATTTTCATATGCTGATATCATATTGATATGTAAAAATGTGGTATCAATCTATTTTACTAATGAAATCTCGCGAGATTTCATTGTTCACGAAAACTTGCGGGTTTTCGTGAAATCTCCTGAGATTTCGTTGGTAAAATAGATCAATATTGCATTTTTGAATCTCTATATGAAATCTGCATATGAAAATATTGCGATATTTCAGTGTATCGATTTTTTGTCCCAGCCCTAAATCATAGCATATGGGGTAGTGAACCCAATTTTACTGAATATTGCAAAAAATATTGAAATAAACATCTTCTATAACGCCTTTAAGAATTAAATCCGTCTTTCCCACGTCTCAGAAGACACTGCATCTTCCAGGGGTGTAAAAAAAATATCAGTGTACTGAAATATCGCAATATTTTGTGTTGCGATTTAAGCACTGTATCAATATTTTTTTTACAAATGAATCCTCGTGAGATCTCGTTTTCTCACAAAATCTCGCAAGATAAATAAACCCTGACATGTCTCCCTCTGACAGAGGACGCTGCAGCAGAGCATCCCAAAACTTTCAGTCATGTAGGATGAGGGTAAAACCCGAGGAGTTACCACAGTGCAGACCGCTGGGACCGAGTTCTGGGAAAAGATTCTTCAGCCAGATGGAAATAAGATGAAGTTTTTCCAGAGCGGAGAAGGAGAGAAACACCGCTGACCCCAAACCAACCACGTTGTCTGGAAATGACGGTGGAATCGGAGCTGTTTACTGCCCACGTGTCAGAGCAGCGGACCTGTCTGAGGACGGAGAGAAACCCGGTCCGGTTTCAGCCGCTTCCTGCTGAGCTGAGAGGACGGAGCAGCAGCAACGCTACAAAGTCTAGAGTCAGGAAATGCTCCTACGGAGGTCGAGTCAGTCACCTGACCTCGACCTCATGCAGGGAGATAGTCATTCAGAGTCTGAACTGAAGGATCCAGAAACCAGCTGTTCAGTTCAGCAAAAACACATGAAGGGAAACTGGTGCTGGAATGCTTGAATAAATGTAATTACATTTGCCCAATTACCTTTTAGTCAGTGAAAATAAAGAGCCTTTTATACTGGTTCAGAGGACAAAAACCTCTGAGACTGCTTATCAGAAACATTCTGTCCAAAAACGAAGTCGCATTTGTCTAAAGTCGCCTCTTACAACAATCGCAGCTTTGTCTACATTAACATTGAGTCGTTAAAAACAAAAAAAACATCAGCTGTAAAGATATTTGTGTCAGTAAGATCAGCATTTTAAGTAAAACATCAAAAGTTACCACAACTCCCAGCTTCCGTCAGTAGTAATAATAGTAATACCTAAAAAATAGAGATGTGTCTCCTAGATTTAGCCTGTTACCATGACAGCCAGTCATTTGCAGTCAGCTCCTTCACATAAAGTTTAGCATCTCTCGGTAGCAGGCATCCTGTCAGGCTGCTGTCTGAATGGAGCCGTGGAAAAAGAGACAGAGTGAGACCTCTCTGATACATATCTGTGTTTTTCTGCTGATGCGAGTATTTTCTCGACTGTTTCTAGAAGAAACAAAGCTGCAGGCAGCGTCTGGCGATGCCAAATTTTTTTCTGCCGATACGATACCAGTAGTTTATGGCACTTTTTTATTAAAATTGAAAAGAAATGCTTTTAAATCAATGATAAATTATATTGATAAAGAAATTAAATAAATTTGATTAAAAAGTTCTTTTAATTGTAAAATAACTTCAGCACAGGTTAATATTTAAATTAATTCAGTGGAAAATGTTCAAATATAAAATGTAACAGTAATATTACAAATCACCATCACGTGAGACAGAAGCTAGAATCTGATAGGCTACCGCCATTATGTGATACAGAAGCTAGAATCTGATAGGCTACCGCCATCATGTGACACAGGACCTAGAATCTGATAGGCTACCACCGTCATGTGACATAGAAGCTAGAATCCGGCTGCTTCATCATTTCATTGCCTTAAACTCTCAGAAGTGGAAACAAACTGCATGTCTTGTATTTGTACAGTGGTATCATGATACTCAAAAGTATTTATTCTGATATTTGTCAGGTTGGTATTGAAGTATCGGTTCCAAGGTAGCGATTTGCCCATCCCTAGCATCTGCTTGGCTGATGTTTGCTGTAACCTGGCCGGAGATCAGAGCCGCTTTAACTGCAGAAGATGTGGTTCATGGATGTTGCCCAAAGAAGCTGTTATCGTGGCTGTGGGATATTTGGAAGCAGCTTTCTGAGTTTAAGTGGATATTTGATCTGATCTGAGACGAGCTTGTTAATTTTGTACCCTACTCAGGAAGTTCATAAAGCCCTTCAAGCTTTATCACAGAAAATGCTCTGGACCTGCTGCAATATATCCTTACTGTAGCAGCGGAGCCTTTTACAGCTCTCTTTGTAACCTCACAATGGGGAAAATGGAAAGCTGTGTAGGTTTTTCATTTTCATTTTTAATAATTAAAGACCAAAATATAATCTCAGTGCGAGCCAGAACTCTTGAGGCACTAATGAGTGAGCAAGTAAAGGAGTTTTATATCCCAGTGCCATAAATATAGTACCATCAGAGCAGCAATGAAGGTTGTAAATGACGTCATAGTTAATGTGCTAACCACTTTATTTGTTTTTATTATCTAAGTCAGCTGCTACTGGTGTCTGACATCTTTACATGAGAAAACAAGTCTTGATGAAACTTCATCCTGACACACTCCGCTTGTTTCACAGCATTATTTCATTTTAATCTTTTTATTTTAAAAATATATGTTTAAAAAGTGGTTAGATAACTTTTGTAGTGGCGGAATCACGGCTTTGCTACTAAACAGATGACATTTACTGTATATCATCAGTTTTTACCAACTTGGTATAAAGAAGTATATTGCTGTATCTGCTGACTCTTTGAGCTGCATCAGTGTAATAAGTGGTTTTGTTGGTTCCTTCTTCCAGCTCTGTTGTCTTCTCTCTCCTCTACATAATCTCTTGCATTTGATAAAGTTCTGTTAAAATCAAAGTAGTCTTGGGGAGGACGGAGCTCGGACAGCTGCCCAGAGAGAAAGATAGACGATGCAGAGGAAGGTACAGCGGCAAGTTTGAGAGGAAGAACGAAGCTTAAAAACAATAACGATTAGCTGATTATGAAATTAGTCGTTAGTATTTGATAGTTGGCAACAAAGTTCAATATTTATAATATCAGTATTTATAATGTCAGTATTTGCTTTGCAGGTCTGTTTCGGTGTGCACCCCTAAATCTTCTGTTTGTGCTTCTAAAATTCGAAGCCCTGTGGTCCTGGTAAACACAGTTAGTCTGGAGGCCTGGTAAATGTTACAGTAATTGCTGCTGTCTATCGTGGTCAGGACTACTTTGGAAAAGAAGTTCTTCACCTCCGTGGGATTTTAAATGAGGTTAAAATAACTCCTCTCAGTCCTGTGGATGCATCCTACCGCAGCATGGTTACTTCTAATGTGACCAGCTCGTTCTAAATAGGTGCATTCGGACAGAGAGGTTCTAGGAACGCAGTTCCTATAACTACCTGTCTTGGAGTTTAGTTATCAGAACTACTCTTCCCCATCAGTTTGCGTTCGCACATGAGGGACGACCTTGATGGGGACCATGGTTCACGCAATCGACAACGAAACAAGTTAATGCCCCAACAGATCTGATACGAAACTGAGGTTTCTCACCCCTTTTTTATTAAAGCTATTATAAAACCAGCTAATAGGGTTGGGCATCATTTGAATTTTAACGATTCCGGCTCCGATCGATTCTCGATTCTGATTCTTTTAAGGGTTCGGTTCAAAAAAAGTTTACATTTTCTTTTTTGTAGGCAACTACATCAAATAACAGACAAGGACATTAATGTAGTAAACTCCAGCGCTATTTATGTTCTTACCAAAAGCATTTAATTGCATTTCAACTAAGAAAAAAAAAAAGAAATAAAAATGATCCCTGGCCAAACTAGACCTAATCATTTCACCAGTTCACCATTTTAAGAACTTTAACTGTTAAACTGGCTGTTTTCTAATGAAGAGTGCACTACATGTTACAGTACCTAAAATTAAATGTTTCTGTCCACATTCTTCACTTAGAGACATTAATATCTGATCATCAGGAGCAGCTTTGAGTTTTTCAGTCTGGTTTATGGAGCAGAGGTGAACATCATCTGTGTCTGACACTTCCTGCAGCCTCTAGTAGTGTGTGCTGTGAGAAGGGGGAGGGGCCACGTCAGCGCACAATAAACGAAAGGTTTCTTTCACGTCAGTCTCAAAAGTCTCCAATAAGACCAGAAAGTGTCTCTAGACTGGTTGCTAGTGGTTTTATTAAAAGAAAGTTAACGGAGGGTCTGAAAACTCGCTAAATATAGCGACAAATAAACTCGGTACTAACAAACTTTCCGTTTCCGGCAGATTCTATGGTGTTTGGTGGACTTGGCATCGAAAATAGGAATTGAAATTTAAAAAAATTAATGATTCCGGGAGAATCGGAGTGTTGGTCCCGGTTCCCATTGTTGCTCGATTCCCGATGCCCAACCCTACTAGCTAACCACCTTTCCCTCATCACGGTCATATGTATCACGTAACGTCTTGTTAACATTTTGTTGAAGTGTCTGGACACTCCGGGCGGCAACCGCAGATTCTACTGCCACACTTTGCAGCTATTTTTGGGTTATTAAATTAAAGGGGAACCTCAGTAACTTTTTTACCTCAATAAATGCTTTTCGGAATCCCCGTGGGGCTAAACAAAGTGTTTACGGAGCGATTCAATGTTTCCCCCCCTCCCGCCGGGGCGTCTGGCCTGCGAGCAGCTCTATGCAACTTTGCCTGCGCCGACCCGAGCAGAACTTGTGACAACAGAAACCGCTGTACGGTACTCAGGTCCCCTATCTACCGAGCTGCTTCCAGCTCTGATTTGAACCAGACTACCAGCACTAATTCGAAGAAAACATTTCTTTAGCTTCACACCACCTAAACACGGCTCCTGGCTCTCATAACCAACTCTTTGCTGGACCAGAGTGATTCACGTAGCTGCGCTGCCTGGGCGCCGGGTGAAGCATCACTGCTTCAGGCTCAATAATCACTTGTCACGTCCGCAAAAAGTAAATAAAAGTTCGTATTCTTACCTGCTACTCGCCAACACCAGTGAAAAATATAATCCACGGCATATTTACCCGCAAATCGCGGGTAAAACGTCCCGTTTCAGAAAATACAGGACTTTGCTTTGTGCAGAGGGAGACGAGGTGCTGCTACCAACGCAGCAAAGTAGCATCAACAAGCTAGTAAACGCTTAGAAATATAATCAGGGATCAAAATAGAAGAAAGACAGGTAGAGAAGCCGTCTGTGTGCTGTGGGGGTGCAGGGGGGTTGAACTTTATGACAGTGAAAGGACGCCACTAGGGGGAGCCCCGAGCTGAAGTTACTGAGTTCTGCTTTAATATGAAAATAATTGCTTTTGGACATTTCAAAATAGTTATCGATTCAGGAAGTGACCATTGTGATCGATTTAATAATGAATTGGTACACTCCTATTGTAATAGTTCTTGTTGTTATCTCGGTAAACAGGTAAACAGCTGTGGGACTTTTTAAATATGGCAGGGCCGGAAGAAGCGCTGACCACGCAGGGGGCGCGGCTTGCCAGTTCTACCAATCATCAAACACCAACGTATTTCAGTTCCTATGGAACCCCCAAAAGACCCTGCCTCAGAGTAGGAGCTAAAAAGGTTCAGGAACTGAGGTCCGAGGTCCCTAGTTTCTATGTGTCCGAATGTGCAAAAAACGGCCCGGTTCCTGAAAAGGTTATAGGAACTCCAAAAGGTTCCTACAGTCCGAAAGCGCCTAATGTTAGTAATTCAAACATGTGGCATGATAATGGAAGGATTCCTGGAGTTAAAAACTCACAACAGGACTTGTGGTGACTATCATCAAAAATTAGTCACTGAGAGGAGAGAGCAGGGATCTGTGGGACACGCTGAATCCAAGGAGGACACATAAGAGCATCACTGCAGTTCAGAGGTGTTTATTCTACCCTTTCCGTCAAACATGTGGGATAGGATGTCCCATTTCAGCAGCCTGCTGTTTCAGGAGGCTGCTTCGGCGTGCGTGGACTCCGTAGCTGATGTAGTCTGCGCACTTTCATGTTGCATTCTGCACACTGCCGACACAGCTACCCACTAGGGATCGACCGATACATACGCCAGCCGATATTTTAGCCCGATATTTGCGGTTTTTGCTAGTATTGGCATCGGCCGATAAACAAGACTTACTCCCTCAGCATTGTAGAGTAATCAGCCCTGATGCTGATGTAGAAGTTTTTTCACCTGAAGTAAAACTGAGAATGACGTCAAAATGAAATCAAATTTTTAAAAAAAAACTGATATTTGTTCAGATTTATCTTCCAGCTTAATCACACTTCAATGTACACATGGATACATGATGAATTATAAATAATATTTTTTTACAAAATTATGAAAAGTGGTACAGTAACCTGTTTACTGTATTTTCCAGTTGTAGAAATCGTAATAACACTAGATAGAGCGATAGATAAAGATTTATCCCAGACATAATATCATCAGTACAGATTTTAACTGCAGGTAAAGTCAGGAACATTTTGGACTTTTATTTTAATCATCCGCTGTTTAGAAAGTCAAAATACTTTGATTTGAAAAATTATTAGAAAATCCTGCTGGGTATACTATACGGGGCCGATACTGGCAATGCAGTATCGGCCCATAATATCGGCAGGTTGTATCGGCTGAGGCTGATGAGAAAATATCGGTATCGGCCCCAAAAAAGCTGTATCGGTCGATCCCTGCTACCCACACACACTTAGAGCTCCGCCCACACACAGACACACATCCACACACCTCCAGACATGCACATTACCCCTGGTAACAAACAAGAACAAATGCATCCTTGCCTCTGCAGGAATCATCATCATCTGCTAACAGCAGCTTTGTCTCTGGGTCTAGAACACCTCCCTGGCAGATGGCAGCCCCATGCCAAACTCCCCCAGCTCCATGGTCAACCAGTACAGACTGGAGGATGAGGAGGGGCAGCAGGATGGAAGCCCTCAAGACATCTTCATCACCGTGGACAACCCAGAGAGCCACATCACCGCCATAGAGACCTTCATCATGTACAGAGTCGCGACCAAGGTGAGGAAGTTCACGTGTGCACCGTCAGAGCTGCAGGCAGTGGTTTGTGGGTAAAAACTCCCCAGTGGTGTGTTTGGGTGGGCTGGTTTCCATCATCATTCACGTCACCACACTTTCACACGGAGGCTGAATGACTCAGCCGCAGGTGTGCTGGTTTGCAGGGGGGGCCGGCTGATAACGTCTGCAGGAAATCACTTTCTCTGAGATAAAATGAAGCGGGTCCAGTTCCAGGAGAAGGTAACGGGTCGGGCAGTTATCGCCAGCTCATGTCTGTCAATTCAACTTTGTCTTTATAAAAGGACAAATTCCTGTTTAATAACTCAGTATCTGCTCCATAACCAAGCAGGCTGGGTATAAAATACCATAAAAAAGTATCTTCCTCCTACTAAAGAAGAAAAAAAAAACTGTAAGTTGGATCCTGCTGGTACCAGCTGTGGCAGGTTCAACCAACATTTCTTCTCTGAATAAAAAAAGTCGTTTTTTTAATCTCAACCAATAATAACCAGGTTATTTCGTATTTATCAAGAAACGTTGTCCATGGCAGGATGGGGCTGTACACGTAGCTTGTATGGAGCTAAATCAGGGCCATAATGTTGTTTTATTGAAAGAAATATTTTATTTTTAAAGAATGTGAACTGAAAATGAGAATCGTGCTTTTACTGTGAAATTTGAAAAAAAAGATAATTGGATTCAAAATAAAACAAAATAATGTCTATATCACATTTGAATTTAAATGGGATTACGTTTTTGTATTTTTATAAATAAGCTTTACTTATAACAAATTTGAAATTTATTTATTATTTATATATTAAAGGAGTGATGACATAGCAGTTAAAAACTAGTTTATGTTGTTGGCATTACTTTATATGTAAATACTCCAAAGAAAAAAACGGCATTTTTTACAGTGGAGTATTGTTTTGAAACGCCAGACCTCACTTCCTCAGTAATACAGTTGGGTCCGGTGATGATATGGAGCTTTACCCGGAGACCACGTTGACTTCATTTTGATTGGCTACACCTTATTTGGCTATTACCTTATTTGGAGAATCTAGGTCAAGCTGCGGTCGGAGTTTGCTAAAGGCTAACTGCTAGCAACATGGGCAGTTTAGACAGTGTGAGCTACGTTTATCAGACAAGACAGCATTTAGAAAATAAATAAACTTACAGGTAATGACAAGGTTGTGGCCCCCTCCCTCAGTGTTGCTGCAGAAGTTTGCTTTTAAATCCATTTGTTTGAAAATCCAGACCTGACTGCACAGAAGTTACTACTAGCTCCATACACGCAGCTGAATCAGACAGGGAGGGGAGGGGGGAGTGGACGGTGCATAAACCGTTAGGAGAGAGAGAGAGGGGGGGGGGGGGGGGGGGCTGTTTACTTGATAGTGTGCTCTTATTGGAGCAATTAAATTACGTAGAATGATAGCCTGCTGTCTGATTCAACTGTTTCTGAGCAGAGAGACAAAGCTGACAGACCATAAACAGGAACTTTGATTCTCACTCTGAACATTCACATGGCCTCATCAGTGCACAACAGATCATATTATACCCCCAAAACCCCAGAAAAGTGAAATTTGATGTCATGGCACCTTTAAGAAAGATAATACTGTATATACTTTATTAATACCAATTGGAGACTCAACTAGGAAATTCATTCTCTGCATTTTAACCCACCTCAGGTTGAACCTGAGAGCACTGGGCTAATGCTATATATATATATATATATATATATATATACATATGTATTTTACTCATGAAATCTTACGAAATTTCATCATTCTCTTACGAAATTTTGCAGGAATTCACAAAATATTATGAGATGTTGTAACAGAACAATGAAATCTCACGAGGTTTTGTGAGTAAAATAGATCGATGTCGCGTTTTTAAATATCGATTTGATATCGGCATATGAAAATATCGCAATATTTGTATCAATATTTTTTCCCACCCCTATTTTTCAAAGTGAAACTGATAACAAAACTGCTATTTTCAATGACTGCTTATTTTTTCAGCTTTAATATCATCTGGCCGATATCTGTTATCTGCCACATGAGTTTTAAAATATCGGAATAAGGGATATCGGCCAAAATTCCAATATCGCGCTTCCCTAATCTATACTGTATATAAATAGATAGATGCTGCATATATGGGTATATGTATGTATATGTATGACAGCATTTTTGTTAGATTTGAAGAACGTCCTGTTTCATCATCACTACATATGAAGCAGGACGGGATGAGAGCAGGATGAGCTGCAGCTGGAGGAAGGTAAATGAACGTCTGTGTGATGCTGCTGTGAAGAAGATTAAGATGCTACTGCAGTTCCTTAAAGGAATAGTTCACCCACTGAACGATGTAACTTTATTTTCCACTTCCCCTCATGATGAGCAAGACTCTGGAGCACTTTTTTAATATCTCAAATGCAGCCGGCGATCAGGAAGGCTTCATGTTTTCCCCCCAACTTTCATATAATGAAAGAGCCAAAAAGTGCTCAAAACTTGTCAATATTCCTCTATACTGCTCGTCCAATGTAATCCAAGTGTCCTGATTGGGTAGTGTCCAAAATTTACTCGAAACAACGTCATTTAGTAGATTTTTAGAGCCTAAACAGTACTACATCGCATCTGTAGCAAGCACGCCGATGCGCATTCACAAAACTACGGAAGGCGCAGCAGACGAGATCGTGCGTTCTCTTTTTTTTCTTTCTTTGTTTTAAAGGAGCCCTATCATGAAAAATGGACTTTTAAGAGCTTTTCAGCATGTCAGTGTGTTATTTCCTCATCAAGAAATGATTTAAATCGTTATTTTTCTTCATTCATGCATATTTGAGTAATCTACATGAATATTTAAACCAAGCGCTACCTCCCTGCAAACGGCTGACTACCCACCGCGTTACGTATGAACGTGGCACCAATCACGAAAGTCCAAATGCGCACGCTCAGTATCGTAGCAAGACGCCCTCTGTTGAACAGAAACTCAGAGAATCCTATACACACTCTCTGAGGAAGAAACTAACACCTGCAGGAAGATTTCCTCAGAGACAAGCAGCCATCAGCTAACAGACGTTTGCTCCAGAGTTCAGGAGAATTTTCTTCCTTTTTTTTCTTCTTTTTTTTAAGCTCTAGAGGACAGCAAGTTGGGAAAATGCAGTTACGTTCAGCGTGGTTACGTTCAGCGTGGGAGTGTATTTGTTGTACTGGATGAATCGACTTGCCAGAAGTGGTTGGATTATAACTTCAGGAGCAGGAAAAAAAAACTCAACTTTGTGTGTGAACTTCACTCCTGACAACTTCATGAATCTCTGGCAGTAAAGTGTTTTTTTCTCTGGGATTACTTCTGAAACATGACGCAGTTCCTACTATAAAAACGCGCATGGACAGACAACAACACTGGTGAGTCAAACACATCTCTCAGCTCAATGCTAACTGTTAGGCTATGATTTGTTCGCTAATTTACTTACCTGTCAGGGGTCTCTGTGGTACTTCTGTGGTACTGCGTATACTTCAAACTCCATATCAGACTCTGGGTCGAGCGCATACAGCTCCATAACAGGCTGCGCCGTTTGATCCCGTTGATCGGAGTCCGATTATCCATCAATGTTTACAAGATCCATGTGAGTGCTGCTTAGCTCAGCGCTAACTGTTAGCCTATGATTTGTTCGCTAAATTACTTGCTTGTCAGGGGTCTCTGTGGTACCTCTGTGGTACTGCGTGTACTTCAAACTCCATATCAGACTCTGAGTCGAGCGCATACAGCTCCATAACAGGCTGGTCTGTTTTATCCCGTCGATCGGAGTAATTATCCATCAATGTTTACTACTAACATCCACATGAGAGCTGCCGGTGCCGGTGCTACAGACAATTCTGTGACCCTTCAGAATAAGTGTCTCTTCCGGGGCGACGTCATGAAATGGGCGTAAAACATGCTGCAATTGGTCGAGAGCTCCGCGGTTCAGCACAGTCAGCCATCTTACTTCCGTGTTGGAAATTAGATGCATCGAAAAACTAATATTTAACACCAAATTAGTTTCTATAGTAACGATGGGAACATATCTAGCTTACTAATGCCTATATTTGATTTTTTTTTAACATTTGGAAAGCATGATACAGCTCCTTTAAATCAGTATCCAACCCCTCTTGGACCCTCTTGTGTTTGTCCTGGTTTGTCTGCAGCTCTGCCGCTCTTAGCACAATGTAAACAGCTAATTTCTTCTTCTACACTTGTATTATCGGCAGAGTAGGCTCCAAATGCCGCGGCTTCCGTAGTTTTGTGAACGCGCATTTGGGTGCTTCGTGAAAGTAAGATGTAGTCTTGTTTAGGCTACAAAAATATACTAAATGACGTTGTTTGGAGTAAATTCTGGACGCTACCGACACCTGGATTACATTGGACGAGCAGTATGGAGGAATATTGACAAGTTTTTGTGGACTTTTATGGACCTTTTTGGCTCGGACCCTGGCGAACTCCATGAAATGAAAGTTGGGGGGAAACGAGAAGCCTTCCTGATCGCCGGCTGCATTTGAGATGTTAAAAAGTGCTCCAGAGTCTTGCTCACCATGAGTGTAAGTGGAAAATAAAGTTACATCATTCTGTGGGTGAACTATTCCTCTTAGAAGCCGTTTGTATGCAGAACCAGATTGGGTTCCTCGTTGTGAGGCGTTGATATTGATGAGTTTCCTGCTTCTTCTCTGGGACTGTTCCTCCAGACCACGCGGAGTGAGTTCGACTCCAGTGAGTATGAAGTACGTCGACGCTACCAGGACTTCCTGTGGCTCCGAAGCAGACTGGAGGAAAACTACCCAACACTAATAGTTCACGTATGTACCATCACCTCCATCTGTCTGGTGTACGTGTTGGCTGCTCTACCATCGCAGAGGAAAGTCTCTCTCTAAGTTTTTATTCAGCTTTATGACCCAGATGGTCTCTGCTCTGATAAGAACTAGAACCAGGTGAAATCAGATAACTCTGCTGTGGAGGATCTTCCTTCCCATCATGTTACCGTTCGTTTGTCTGACATGTAACTGTTGCTGTGGCTGCAGCCTCTTCCTGAGAAGTTTGTGATGAAGGGCATGGTGGAGCGCTTCAACGACGACTTCATCGAGACCAGGAGGAGAGCCCTGCAGCGCTTTCTCAACAGGATCAGCGAGCATCCCATCCTGTCCTTCAGCCAGCACTTTAAAGTCTTCCTCACTGCACAGGTGGCTGCCTCACACACTGACACACGACCGTCCTGCTGCAGCGCTTTAACCTCGTCTTCTCTGTGCGTGTAAAATATGGATGGAGACAGAAATCTGAACAAACTCCTGAGTGTTTAGCATCACAGCATTTCAGTCGTTTCTGGAGAATTCGTCCATGATGAGGAAATGCGATGTGATTTTGCAGCTGAGCGTAGCTGCAACGTGATGTGTGAATATTTAGGCACTATGCTGCAGTATCAGTATTGGCTAGGGCTGGAAAAAATATCGATACATTGAAATATTGCGATATTTTCATATGCAGATTTTTTATAGATATTTAAAGATGCGATATTGAGCTATTTTACCAACGAAATCTTGTGAGATTTAATTGTTGTCCTAGAATTCTCATGAGATTTCACAAAAATCCGTGAAATTTTGTGACTGAACGACAAAATCGCGAGATTTCATTCGTAAAAGCATATGAAAATATTGCAATATTTCAGTGTATCGATATTTTTTTCCTAGCCCCAGTATTGGCCGATAAAGGCTTTATCAATGTAGATATTTTTTTAAATTTTACTTGTTTGACAGGGACAGAGCATATTAAAAAACAAAGAAAAACTTCTAAATATGCCAGATTTAGTAAAAAGGTTAGTTTCCATCTGTCGTTCTTAGCCAGGTCTTAAACGGCTCCCTGAAATAAGGAAATACAGAAATATCAACTTGTAAATAAAACACAGGGTTCTTGAAGGGTCTTTAAAAGACTAAAAATGTCTAAAATTCTGAAATTTTAATTTGAGGTCGTCAAAGGTCTTCAAACGACCAGCTTTTCCTCCAAGGTCTTAAATTTGATTTTGACAAGTCTTCTTTTTTTTTTTTTACTTTCATTCATCCCAGAGAAGCGATGCATGGAAGAGGATTAGGGCCACCGAAGAAAGAAAAATTTAATTCTTAGAAAAAAGTCAGAATTCTGACTTAAATCTTAAAATTTAGACTTTTTCAGAAATTGAAAAAAAAAATCTCCTGAAATTTTTATTTATTTATTTTTCCAAATGTTCTGGGAAACAGTCTGAATTCTGCCTTTTTCTCAGAATGTTATTTTCTTTCTTCAGTGGCCCTAATCCTCCTCTGTAGCGTTGGTAACATAGATTATGCCAGATTAAACAATCAGAAGTTGACTCTGTCTTTCTGGGAGGTTCAGATAGCGACGAATGTTGTTCTGTGGTGATTAAACTACATATCCTGTGATACTCCAGGCAAGAGGGCCACAGTCCTGCAGGTTTTTTATGCATCCCTGCTCCAACGTGCCTGCCTGAAATTAATGAGTCATTGTGCAGAACTTCATAGGCTGTTGGTTCATTTCATTTAAGCCAGGTGTGTGGAAGCAGGAAGGGCAGGAAAACTCGCAGGACTGTGGCCCTTGAGGACTGACTTTGAACACCCCTGATTTTGTCTCTTTTTTTTTAATGCAAGAAAATTTCTTCTTGTTTATTTTTCATTAATTGCAGTCGGTCCTTGGCAATAATTCTCAGCCTATTTAATGATCCAGCATCCCCAGATGAACTGAATCCACCTGTCAGAAAGAATCAGAAGTCAGATCCTCCATCCTGATGAGTTGATCTTATTTCCTCTGCTCCTCCGTGTAGAACATGAGTGCTCATGTCCTCCGCTGGACAACTGAAGGCTGATTTTTCTCCTCACATTCACACGTTAGCAGGTTTAAACCTCGTCTTTGTGTCCGGTCCTGACCTACACAGTTAATATTTGAGCATAACTGGAGGAGTTGACTCTGATTTACACCTAATTTGTCCTGCAGGAGCTGGCGTCTCACAGGAAGCAGGGTCCAGGGTTCCTCAGCAGGATGGGGGAGACCATGAGGGCCATGGCCAACTCTGTCCGGGGCCTGAAGAGCCGGCCGGAGGAGTTCACCCACATACAGGACTACGTGGAGGACTTCAGCACCAAAATCTGCTCCGTGGACAAAGTCACGCAGAGGATCATCAAGGAAGAGCGAGGTACCACAGCAGCCTCGGGGGCCGAGCAGCGGATGAGGGTCCTGGTTCTGATACGAGCTGTTAGCGAGCAGAGAGCAGCATCCAGCTCAGTACTGGCTGCAGTTTTACCAACATGCTGTCTGATGATCTGGAGATTTCACCACAGCTGTGAGTGGAAACCTCTCCCACTCTGGTTTCCCCTCCAGACCACATCTGCAACCTCTGTGCACTCGACTACTCGGCTTTAAAAACTCGTCGACGTCAAATCTGGTTGTTGACGCGAAAAATGTCATGCCTCCTGGCCACGGAGATGCCCCAACTGGCGCACCTCTTTTTCCTCTGCGTGGTTTTCTGGTCATTTCCGGTTCTATGATCAGCGGTTAGTTTGATTCTGCCTCATATGAACCACCGGAGTCTCGCAGCAGCTCAGAGCTGCATGATGCAGCATCATCGGGCAGGACAGGGTTAAACGTAATGCAGCAGCAGCTGTTCATCCAGACGGTAACTACAGTTAAGGCGGCTGTAGCGCTGAACTGAGACGCTTCCATTTGTAAAAGCATATGACAGTACACTCAACATAATATGTAACACACTGTTCATATTTAAAGGAGTGATGACCTCACAGTAAAAACTGGTTCATATAGTTGACATTACTGCATACAGTATATAAATATTTGGGTGCGGTAATGATATGCAGCTTTACCTGGAGACCAAGTTGACTTAATTTTGATTGGCTACTCCTTATTTGGCTGTAACCCTATTTAGAGAAACTAAGTCAAGCTGCCCTAGCAGTCAAAGTTTGCTAAAGGCTAACTGCTAGCAACATGGGCATTTCAGACAGTGAGCTACGTTTATCAGACAAGACAGCATTTAGAAAATAAAAAAAGTGACAGAATGACAGAATAAAGACAGACTGTTAAACTTTGTTTGCCGTTACTGAGTGGGTAAAACCGAAGCTCACATTACATTATCTCAGTTTATTTCAAATCTGCTGTGTTGGTTTTATTTGCTGTCCAACAGATAAAGAACCGAATGTTCCCGTGATTCAGAGAAATGGAGAAAAAACCAGATAGTTTCCTTTGTGATTTCCACTGACATTCATGATCAGGGCTCCAGACTGATGCCTATTAGGTCGCATATGTGACCTAATTTCTTTAAGGTGCGAGTCGAACTGTATATATTTCATATTTTCTCACCCCCTCCATCAGCTGTTTGTTAAAGCTACCTGTTTGAATGGTAAACGCCCCCGTTTGAACCATAATAAGTTACAAAGACCAGCAGATAAAGGAGGCTTAGGGTTGCCAAAAATGTTGTATTACTACTATGCTTTTAACCTAAGGCATCTGGCCCATTGGTCTCTTCCTCCTGAAAGGGCCCCCCATGGTACTGTATGGAACAAGCTGTAACAGCCCCTCTATTACCCATACAAGTCCTGTCTATTAAATTAAGTAAAAAAGCAAACACACACCCAATAATTTCTCATCTTAAATTAATCTGGACTAAGGTTGCTTGAATATTTAAGTTTGATCCGTTTTTAAATGTTTCTTCAAGTATTTGGTTAAATCCTAAATTACGAATCGGCAAATTCCCCATTTATTGGAAAATATGGCATGAAAATGGTGTTGTCACATTGGGGGATCTATATTGTGATGGTTCCTTGAAATCTTTTGGGGATCTGGTGCGGCAGTTCAATATCCCCATGTCTCAATTTTTAGGTACTTGCAACTACGACATATGCTGGTGGGGATTTTTGGGTCCGTTGCGGCAGTTCCCCAAAATGCAGAATTCTTAGATAAAATTATGAAGACTTATGGAAAGGGGCATGAGGCGGCTGCTTATTATTCTGTGCTGATTCAGACTCTTGGCGGGGGACCCATCTCAGCTTTGCAGAAGGTATGGGAACGGGATCTGAACCTGGCATTCAGAGATGAAGACTGGAATAGAATTTGTAAAAGCGTTAAAAATGTCTCAAGAGATACAAGAATTCGTCTCATTCAATTCAAAATCATACATCGTTTTTATTGGACTCCTTCCAGATTATTTAGATTAGGGCTGTTACCCACATCAGATTGTTGGCGATGCAAATCTGAGGAAGGTAATTTAGTTCATGTTTTATGGTCATGTGATAAAGTCCAGCAATTCTGGAGCAATATTTATGATCAGTTGTGTGAGATCACAGAGATACAAATACCATTTAGCCCTAGATTATTTATTCTGGCTGATGATTCAGTTCTGGTAGGAGAGGATAAACATACCAAAAGCTATATCCAAACCAGTCTCATGATTGGTAGACAAATACTTATCAGAAGATGGAAGACTGAGGGGATGCCCCCTCTTCAAGAGTGGGTTGTGGAGATGGCACGAGTTGCAGCATTTGAAAAAATGTCTTATAAACAACTGGGTAGATTGGATCTATATGAAGCAAAGTGGGGCAAATATGTAAAATTTTTGAAGGGTTCCTGATAAGGGTCATATGGTGGAGAGAAGCAAGCTGTCATTTTTGTGGTTAAATACAGAACAGTGCTTATTTGTTTGCATTTTATTCAGCTACTATTGCTTTTACTTCTTCATTTACTAACCACTTATCTCCTCAATGTAGTGATTACTTTGTCTGGAATAATTCTCAGTGTCTAATTCTGTTATAATTATTTTGTGTTTTTGTGATATACCTTTGTGTTTTGTCTACATTGATGCAGACTATGTAGCTGTAATAGCTGAATGTAGAGAAGAACACAAACTGATGTAGGTAACCAGAAAGGGATCAGCATGGATGGTGGTGGCTTGGGTAGGGTTTGTTGGGGGTACTGTACTGTTGTATTGTTGAAATACTGAAAATAAAAATGTTAATCATAAAAAAAAAGCTACCTGTTTAACTTTGCATCAGCGGAAATGTTGAAGTGACAAGTTTCCACTTCCAGCTCAGCTCTAACTCAGTACTTCTCACAGCCCCATGACATGAACGCTCTGCTCAGATAAATATGATCACGTTCTGCTCAGAGACTGATTACGTTAGATCAGGTTTGCTAGAACAAGGAAACATGGAAAAAAATGCAGGACGAGGGTCAAAGTTCTCCACCGGCTATACATGATTCTGCTCAGGATATGCAGCCCAGTTCCACTGGAAACGATTTGGCTTAAACTAACTGTCAGCGAGAACTGACACTTGATTTTATACAAAGTTCTAACTTTAAAGCACATTAGAATCAGCTGCTTGTTAAAGTCAAAAGAAATTGTAAAATTTCAGTTGCAATAAAGTTGTGCAATTTTCAAGTATTTTGTATCGTGTCCATCATATCACCAGTTATATCTTTATCGCAATTTTTTTTATCATTTATATCGTGATAAATATTGCCCTGCTCTATTGATGATAAAATACAACTGTTATAATGATAAACTCATGTATTAGTATCGTGTTATACGAAGAAAAGGTGGCGCTACCAACTGAAAAGATAGATGGCACCAGTGTTACATGTGACAAAGTTAGTCTGGAGCCCTGTTCATAAAAGATCAATTCCTCTTTAGTCTGGTGTACAAATGTATGCTAAATATACAGTATATATATATGTGTGTGTCTATATATACTAAATGTGATTGGGAGATGTAATTGATTAGAGGAGGTGTCATAATAAAGTAAAATAAGAATAAATAAAAGAAATAAAATATAACAATGTTAGAACTCCTGACTCCTCAATTCCACCTTCAAGCTATGATTTGAAATTAGATCTGATCCTAATCAGATCCTAATCTGATTCAGGATCAGATTAGTGTGTTGATACCAGTGTTGTTTTCGTTAACGATGACGATGACAAAATCATTTCGTGGACGCCCCTTTTTTTCATGATGATAACGAGACGATGACGAGCTAAACGTGTCTCTATGATGACTAAAACATGACGAGACGTGTGTAAATTTTTGTTGACGAGACTGGATGAAAATGTTAATCTCTGGTCTGTCAGATGTTCGTAATGCAGGAAATGTCTACCTATTCTGCATTAATCTGTCTGTCAAAAGTTTAAAAAGTAGTTGCATCCTCTTGGGCACGCCGACCATCACTTGCGTGGTTGCCGATATTCTAAAACTCATGTGGCCGATAACCGAAATCAATACCGATGCTAAAGCTGAAAAATAAATGATGTGATATTCATTCCTTGTGCAAAATTAGAAAAATACCTCAACTTGTGTTATGTATAACATGTCAAACTTGATGACAGTTGTTCAAACAAAACGAAGAGGATATTTTCATTATATCTTAGAACCACCTGGATTTTCTTCTCCATGAGAAAAAACCCAAAGCAAAACAATACCCAAAAAACGGGGGATATTTGGTTATTTACACAAATGACCGTGTATAAACTCTGTTCACGCGAGGGGTGGGAAAAAATATCGATATACTGAAATATCACAATATTTTCATATACCAATATCATATTGATATTTAAAAACGTGATATCGATCTATTTTACTAACAAAATCTTGCGAGATTTCACAGTTTTTTGTGAAATCTCGCAAGATTTTGTTGGTACAATAGATCGATATCCCCTTTTTGAATATTGAGATGAAATCGGCATATGAAAATATTGTGATGTTTCAGTGTTTTTTCACACCCCTAGTTCACACAGAATATCCAGAGAAACTGTCTTTAGAAGTTTTAAAGTCTGTCAAAAAGAAGTTTTTGAAGAAGTAGTTTTGGGTTTTTTAGACTTTGGAAACAGCGCCCTGATTGGTTAAATATCGGTGGGGTGGCTGATGTCCGATACTCAGTTTTGATGCCGATATAAACCGATACTGGCCCGATTATGAAATGAATGAAATGAAATGAAAATGAAATGAAAAATACTTTATTCATCCCCGAAGGGAAATTCAGTATTGTAAAAGCTCACTTTTTTTTTTTTTTTTTTTTTTTTTTATAAATAAACAAAAGTCAGTTAGTCTTGTTCTTTAGGGTGATGGTTGCTGGCAGGAATGAATTCCTGTATCTCTCCGTCTTACAGCGAACTTGACGCAGCCTCCCACTGAACACACTCTGTTGATTCTTCACCGTGTTGTGGAGAGGATGGGAAGTGTCCTCCATTATCTTCATCAGCTTGTGAAGCATTCTTTTTTGAACGATCAGCTCCAGCGGCTCCAGAGTTATCCCCAGCACAGAACCAGCTTTCTTGATCAGCTTGTTTAGTTTCTTCAAGTCTCTGGTTCTGATGCTGCTGCCCCAGCAGATGGCTGCAAAGCTAATTGCACTTTCTACCACAGACTTATAGAAGATATGCAACATCTTTTTGCAGACATTAAATGATTTTAGCTTCCTTAAGAAGAAGAGTCTGCTCATACCTTTCTTGTAGATGTAGTCACAGTTGCATTTCCAATCAAGTCTGTTGTCCAGCTGAACTCCAAGGTATTTGTAGTTCTCTACCACCTCCACCTCCTCTTCCAGGATGTAGACAGGACTATGCTGCTTATTCTTGCTCCTCCTGAAGTCAACAATCATCTCTTTAGTCTTGCTGGTATTTAAGATGAGCTGATTGTTACTGCACCATTTCACAAACTGATTGACAAGTTCCCTGTATTCGGCTTCTTGTCCATCACTAATACACCCCACAACAGCAGAGTCATCAGAATATTTCTGCAGATGACAGGACTCAGAGTTGTACTGGAAGTCTGAGGTGTACAGTGTAAAGAGGAATGGTGAGAGTACAGTCCCTTGTGGTGCTCCAGTGCTGCTGACCACCATCTCAGACACACAACCTTTCAGTCTCACAAACTGTGGTCTGTTTGTGAGGTAGTCGTAAATCCAGGTGGTTGTGGAGGGATCCACCTGGAAGTTATGGAGCTTCTCACATAGCAAAGCAGGCTGAATAGTATTAAATGCACTTGAAAAATCAAAGAACATGACCCTCAAAGTGCTGCCTGACTGGTCCAGATGAGAGTGGGCTCTCTGAAGCAAGAAGATGATGGCGTCTTCAACCCCAAGCCCATTACGATATGCGAACTGTAATGGGTCCTGAAAGGTGTTCACTTGCTTGTTGAGGTGAGCCAGTAAGAGTCTCTCCAGGACTTTCATGATGTGAGATGTCAAAGCAACTGGTCTGTAGTCATTTGGTTCAGCTGGTTGTGGTTTTTTAGGGACTGGAACAAGACAGGATGTTTTCCACAGCACAGGAACTCTGTTCTGTCTCAGGCTGGTGTTAAAAAGGTGCTGGAGAACCGGACATAGTTGTTCTGAGCAGGTCTTGAGAACTCTGGGACTGACACCATCTGGACCTGCAGCCTTGTTCCGGTTCAGTTTTTCTAGTTGTTTCTTGACCTGGTCACAGGAGACAGTCAGGCTGGAGGTGGAGGCAAAAGAGGTCTCAGGTTGTCCTGATGTGGAGGGAGATGAGGCTGTGTTCAGGTCCATGACTGAGGTGCAGGGTGACAGAGTGGAGGTGGGACAGGAAAGCTGTGAGCTCATGGAGGGTGTGTGGTGTGTTGGGTTGTCGGCAGGGGGGAACTGAACCTATTGAAGAACATGTTCAGTTCGTTAGCTCTGTCCAGACCTCCGTCAGTCTGGTCCCCCTTTAGCTTGAAGCCAGTGATTTTCTTCATTCCCGACCATACATCCCTCACGTTGTTCTGCTGGAGCTGGCTCTCCAACTTCTTCCTGTAGTCCTCCTTGCACTTCTTAGTCTGTGTTTTCAGTTGTTTTTGTGTGGTCTTCAGTAACTCCCTGTCTCCATCCCTGAAAGCTTTCTTTTTGATGTTCAGCAGCTTTTTCAGGTCACTGGTGATCCAGGGTTTGTTATTGGGGAAGCACCTCACTGTTCTTGTTGGAACGATGTTGTCCACACAGAAGTTTATGTAATCTGTCACACACTCAGTCATGGTGTTGATGTCATCTCCATGAGGTTCACAGAGGACATTCCAGTCTGTGGCCTCAAAGCACCCTCTCAGAGCATCTTCAGCCTCAGTAGACCAGGTTTTAATCATCCTCCTAATGACTGGTTGCTGCTGAACGATGGGCTTGTAGGTGGAGGTGAGAAGAACCAGATTATGATCAGATCTTCCTAGAGGAGGCAGGGCAGAGGAGCTGTATGCATTCTTTGTATTTGCATAAAATAAGTCCAACATCTTATTTTCTCTGGTGGAGCAGCTGACAAACTGCTGGAAAGTTGGTAACGTAGCAGAGAGGGAGACGTTGTTGAAGTCTCCAGAGATCGCTATGAATGAGTTTGGATGCTGTGTTTGTTTTTTTTTTTTTTTTTTTTTTTTTTTTTTTTTTTTTTTTTTATTATTGAACAATAACAGTCAGGTACAAAGCAATTGAAACATTGACAATAAAGTCTATCAGAATTTAGAGCTAACAGGATTAAGAATAATACAATAAAAAAAATAAAAATAAAAAAAAAAAAAACAATAAGAATGAATGAGCAAAAGTAAATAAAAGTACAAACATTGGAGACAGTTAAATACATTAAAATTGAGCAAACAAGTTCAGTCAGAGGATGGAAAAAACAATTCATAATGAGCAATAATTTTTATACTTTTGCTGTTTTCAATAAGATGTAGCAATTTCATAGTGTTATTAAATTCTAAAAGAAAAGTCTTAAGATTGGGGTGAGAATTGGCAAATCTCTGTTTGTGGATATGAAATTTAGCTTGAAGTATTACAAAATTCATTAAATATTCAAGTTCTTTGTTGTCTTTATTATTGTAGTAGCAAATAATATCTTTTAAGGGAAGGAATATTGAATATTGGCTGGGATGAGAAAATGAAAATAAGATCCAACCAAAAAGCTTTTGTGACTTTGCAGTCAAAAAATAAATGGAAATGGTTTCACTAGAAATGTTACAAAAAGAACATAAATCATCCTTTTCTGTAAATTTGGCAATGAAGCAGTTAACGGGGTAGATTTTATGTAAAATTTTGAAGTGTATTTCTTTGATTTTATTAGATATGAATATTTGTGTGGTAAAAGCCAGGTTCTTTGCCATACAATGCCTGAGATCTGAGAACTCCAAAAGAATTACCTCTAGGTAAGGTGTTATTCTTATTCTGAAATATTTGAGAATGTGTTTGTTGTTGCATTTTTTGTCATTCAGTGTTCGACCATCCAACATTAATAAAGGATGAGCAGTTCCAACTCCATTGAAATTCATATGATTTTTAACAGCCTGAGACAACTCCTTAGGAATAGCCTGGATCACAGCATTGAATTCTTTGAAAGGGACAGGAAAATTATGTACAGACATAAAACGTTCATATGTAAACATATTTCCATTCTCATCGAAAAGATTAAATAAAAAAAGGATTTCTCTTTGGAACCAGTTAGGAAAAACAGGGATTTATTCCTTCTAAGTATATTACAGTTGTTCCAGAGAAAAGTTTTGTGCGGTGAAAAATTGTGGACAAAGGCTAATTTCCATGCTAAAAGGCTTGTTGATGAAAGTTGGACAAATTGATTGATAACTTATTGGGCAGAAAGTTGCATTTTAAGAGAAAAGAAAGGCCACCAATTTGGTTAAATATATGGTTTGGTATAAAGTACCAGATTGAGTCAGGATCCAGCAAACATCTTCTTAGCCAATTGATTTTAAAGGTATTAACAACATCATCAAAATTTAATATTTCAAGGCCACCTTCGGCTCTTTTCTTAGCGAGGACTGCATTTTTAACTTTGTTAGGTTTGTTTTTCCAAATAAAATTTAGGAACATTTTATTAATTTGAGAGGCTGTTAAGTTATTAACGAATAAAGATAGAGAGGGGTATATCAGGCGCGAAAGACCTTCAGCTTTGGACAGTAGAACTCTTCCGTAAATTGAGAGATCCCTTTGCAGCCAAGGTTAAGGATTGATGTTGTTTTTTAATTCTGTTTGAAAAGTTGAGGTGTTGTCTGGTTATATGATTTTTGGTGATATAAATGCCAAGATATTTAATTGTATGCTACAGGGATGTTTTCAATTGAAGAGTATTCACACTCATGGATAGGCAAAATTTCACATTTTGATATGTTTAATCTAAGGCCAGAGGCACAGGAGAACTGGTTAATTAAGTTGATAGAAGTGGATATTTGGTTTTTATCTTGTAAGAAAATTGTGGTATCGCAGCCAATTGGGAAAGTTTTAATTCTTTGTTAAAGACTGAGATTCCTTTTAAGTTTGTATCATTTTTGATGTGGATTGACAATAACTCTGTGACTAAAATGAATAAAAAGGGTGAGATGGGGCAACCTTGCCGCACACCTCTTTTAATTTGAAATCTCTTTGAAGTGTTCTGATTAATAATAACTGAGCTGTTAATGTCATTATAGAACAAGGAAACCATATTGATAAACTTATGGCCAAAACCAAAGGATTGAGGGAATGTAAGAGGAAGTTATGTTCAATCGTGTCGAAAGCTTTGTAGAAGTCAAGAATAAAATGAGAGCTCGGGTTTACTGCATGGGAATAATCTAAGAGGTCTAGTATGAGTCTAATATTGAACTAATATGTCTATTTTTCATAAATCCGGTTTGAGTTTCGCTTACGATCTTGTCTAAACCTGTTTTTAATCTATTAGCGTATGCTAAGGCAGAATTTTGTAGTCAATGGTTAAGAGGGTGAGGGCGCCAGTTTCTATGAATGTGGGGTCTTTTTCAGGTTTGGGTATAAGGGAAATTATGCCTTGTTTCATAGATGGAGTCATTTCACCTCGAGGATACATTCATTATACATGCATAATAATGGGACTTGAATGAGGTCCCAGAACTGGGTATAAAATTCGACGGACAAACCGTCAACTCCAGCGATTTCCCTTTTTTCATTGAGAACAGGGCATTTTTAAGTTCAATGGCCGATAGGTCAGATTCGCAAGGATTTAAAATCTTGAGAGATTACAGGAATATTTGTTTTAATGTTTTCTAAGAAAGTAACACATCTTAAAATTAAAGTTGGACTTGTAGAGGTTTCCGTAAAAATCAGTGACAAAGGGAAATTAATTTGGGTCTTTAGAAAGAGTACCATTGATAATAAGAGCAGATAGAGATTACGTTTAATATTTCTTTTTTCAAGAGCAAAAAAATAATTTGTGTTTTTTTCACCTTCCTCTTGCCATTTCGCTCTTGATCTTATAAATGCTCCTTTGGCAAGATTTAAGTAAAACTGGTCTAATTGCAACTGAATGTTTTTAAGCTCAGTTTCATCCTCTTGAGAGTTATCGTTTTTAGAGAGCAGTAAGTTGAGTTTTTCAGACAGCTCTTTTTCATGCCTCTCTCTGTTTTGTTTAAGTTCCTTGCTTCTTTTGATTGCACAACATCTCACTTTATATTTGAAGAATTCCCATTTTTTACAATAGTTGTAATTCAGGCCATCGTTGAGAATCTCATTAGCAAATTCTCAATTGTATTATTGAATTGAGTATCTTTTAGGAGAGAATTATTAAGTTTCCAGTAACCTCTTATGCCAACAGATTTCTGTGATGCCAAAAGTTTTAACGTTATTTGTTTGTGGTCAGATAAAGGGGCATACAGGTGATTAACGTCTTTAACCAAATGGAGGATTGAGGAAGAAATTAAGAATAAATCAATCCTTGATCTTAAGGACCGTCTATTATTACACCATGTGAAATCATTGGTGTTAGGGTTGAAAAACCTCCAAGCATCAGTAAGGAGAGGCTGGAACAAAAACGAGATGAGATTTGTACTTTGTGAAACAGGACAAAATTTAGGTGGATATCTGTCGATTGTGTCATCTGGGCATTCATTAAAATCTCCACAAAAATTATATCCGAGTTGAGTATTTATCTTGTAGACTCTTCAGAGTAGAGATTACCTCGCCAAAAAGGACCTTTTGGAGATTTGAGAGTTGAAACCATATATATTACAGACAATAAATAGCATTTTCTTATTGACAACCAGAACAATCCATCTACCAGAATCAGAGGAAAAAATTCAAGAGTATCTCCTTAATCTATATGAAAAATTAATACACCAGCAATGGTTTGAGCCATGGCTGAAGTAGCCATATTGCCCCATTCGATATCCAGAATTTAGTATCTGAATGCAGATGTTTCTTGAGCAGGATTAGGTCTGCATCAGATTCTTACATGACAAAAAAACAGCTTTCTCTGGTGTTATCTCTAATACCTCTACATTTAAAGACATGACATTGAAAGGGTGAACATAAATTCCATATATAAAAAAATAAAAATAATTAATAATAATAATTTTTAAAAAGAAAGTTGACAAGGTGTACCTGAGAAGGAAATAACGATTTGGAAAGTGCTGATGAAAAAAAACCACCAAAGAAGAGAGGCGGTCAACAACCAGAACAAAGTTTGTCATGCAACAACTTAAATATAAAACTGCAGTATTCAGTGGTAAACTTTTAGGAAAAGGAGGAACAATAACAGAATATGCCAGCTAAATCAAACAAGTCACTAAATAACTAATTTTATCCATTCTCTCCATTTTTAAAGTGCTAATCCTTATTTCTTCTCATCATCCCCATTTTAAGGAACAAACAGCAAAAAACGAGAGCAAAAATAAAGAAAAAAAAAAAGGAAAAGAGGAGAGATCCTCTTTTTCCTCCTCCCCTATCATTCATCAATATTTTTCATAACAATAACTTTTCTGAGTGGGGAAATTAGACAAAAAGAAAACAGCCAAAACAGAGCAAACAGTAAGAACCTCTACGGGTCAACTTTTTTCCCATAATGAAACGAAAGGGCCACGGAAAAGCTTTTTTCCCTCCTCGCTTTCGACAGGGCCACAGCCTCTCGGCCGCCTTTTCCCCCGGTGACAACGCCCAACTCACGGTTTCTACAACTTGAGCCTTTGGCGTCCCTCACGCGCTCGGGTGCGCCATGCAAAGAGAAAGACTGTTCGCCCGTTCTGCCTCCGCCGACGCAAACAGTCAACCCATCTTCCGCCTGCGGCTGGGCGGTTTGCTAGAGTCCACAACCTTCTCTATTCTTCTCCTTCTTCTTCTTCACTCCGTGTATTTCAGACACCACTTCTTGTACGGGCATTCTGCAACCTCCGCTTCACCTTATTTTCTTCTTATTTGGGATATTTTTTTCCACATTTACCACCCTTGCTTTTCAATTGACACAAGAACCCGGGAAGGAGCCTCCAGCTTTTGGGTAGCCTCTTTGCTCTTTTAATTCGGAAGGAGCGAAAGTTTCATCGTGTTTCTCTACACACCCGAGGCGGGATTCTCCGCTCTCTCCGCCGGGCCGGCCGCACTTTCTTTTCGGGGGTTTCAAGGAGGCCGGGAGAGGAACCGGCAGAGCGACCATAGTAAATTTGTGCAGAACAAACCAACCTCTTGATTATTTGGGTTTGTATACCGTCTACTTCACGCCATCATTCTTCAGCCTCCCCAAGGAGAAGTAGTCTGTGACACCTCCATCATGCACTTAGGATTTTTTCGTTCTTCCTTTTCCCCATTCACAAGAATCAACAGAACACATTTGTTGCTCCCATCACAGTCTTAGGTTGTGTAACCGCAAAATCTCTAGTTTCCAACACGCAAAAACGCTTACCTACACCGCCCCATCTTGCCGACCACCCTGAGCTTGTTTGTATTAGCCACACACATACACACAGCTCTCTGTGCGGTACCTGGTATTATATAAACCCACCAAAAACACAGCAAACTCTCTGGGAAAAAATGGACAAACCACACAACATCAATTCTCTTTCAACTTCTCCTTACAGGACGTGTCCTGGATGACACCAGCGCTACTACCAGCACTCAATTCCGCCTCCCTTCCGCTTCCCGCTAGCTTATATTTCGGTCCGCACACCGTCTTACCGTGTACAACGCAACAGTCCGGGATGTGTTCATGCAGCCAAGTCTCAGTGAAACACATGATACTGCATTCTCTTACTCTTTCTAGACCTTGTTAGCACTTCGAGCTCGTCCATCTTGTTAGCTAGCGACTCACGTTACCCATCACAACAGTTGAAAAACGGTTTAAATCTCCACCGTTTCTCTCTCCTTACCCCTCCCTCATCCTCTTTCTTTCTCCTTCCCACTATTACGTGTATTTCGCTAAAATCTTGATTTGAGAGTTCAGTTACACGGTGGAAACATTTCCGTTGCTATGGAACACATCATAACAAGCAGAAAAAAGCCAATATACGAGGAAAAATCTCCCGAATTGCACACCGTTGAAACCAGCATAAAAAATCCTCCAAGAAAAACCTAATCTGACGAAAATGTCGAAAAAAAAGACAACTATATTAGAAAAAAACACAAAAGTTAAGGAGAGCTTTCACAAATTGCAGCTACCTAGCACGCATCCAAATTTTTTTTTTTTTTTTTTTTTTTATATCATGCATCCCTAGTTTGTTTTTAATATTTCTTTTGAACCACAATTCAAAATCAATGTCAGGATTTTCATGGAATGTTTTCAGCTAATTTTTTTCCCTTCTTTAGTTTGAGAGTATGAATAATTTTGAGTGTGTGCGTGTGTGTGTGTGTGGTTGTTTTTGTTCAATCTATCTTTTTCGACACGACCTTGGCATTGTAAAGGGATCTGTGTTTTTGCCAGTATGGCCGTGAAATAGGCATTAAATTCTCTTTTAAGTTGTCTTTAAAAGGTCTTAAAAAGTCTTCAATTTAACTTGTAAAATCATGTATAAACCCTGAATGACAGAACACTTCCACTCGTCCCTGCAAAGTGTGTGTTTGGGAAGCAGCTGATCTGGTTCTGCCTCTATGACGTCTGCTAGCTAACGCTGTTCCACTCAGCTGTACCCAGCCTTTTAGAAGAGTTGTCACCCTGATGTTCCAGCCGGTTGCTTTTCAGTGGCTTGGTCCAGGCTGGGGTCCAGTCCTCGGTGCTGTGGTGACCGGAGTCCTTTCTGCTTCCAGAGTACCTGGATGAGCTGAAACAGTACAGCCCGACCTACTCCCAGTGGGCCGAGTCGGAGCAAGAGCTGTCGGAGCCTCTACGGGGCGTTTCCAGCTGTGTGGAGCGGTGCGGCAAGGAGACGGAGGAGCAGATCCACCACCTGTCCGAGGTCCTGGTCCCGGCCCTGCACGAGTACGTCCTCTGTGCTGAGACGCTGAAGGTGAGAGCGGGTCACATCTGATGACTGCCCAGAAGAGATGTACTGGAAATTTGGCCAACAAAGGTTTTCTGCCAAAAATGACCCAAAAGTGCATTTTCAGTTTTTGGCCAAATGACATAAATCACCGAAACGGTGCATCCAGCACGTGACTTCTGCACTTTGTGTTTTTGTGTGAGAACGTGTAATTTCAGTCTTTCGGCAGCCTGTCAGTTATCAGCCTGTATATTATTATTTGTTGTAGTCCTACAGAGAAAAATTTAAAAGGCATTATGTAATGAGTGGGGTCAAACTATTTTCTTTTTTTTAATTTTAAATTATATTGTGCATTGCTGTAATGTCAGTGATAAATGAATATTTTGATACTTTTGTATTTAAGTTATTGCAATGCTTTGATTTTAGAGAGGTTAGTACACACCGTAGCCAAAAATGCTTTGCCTCTAATAACTGACACAATTTCTTTCAGTATTTCAGTTTTCAGCCTTGGTTTGCTCATTTTTGGTTTCGGTTTCCATCTGGGCAGGGGCTCAAACTTGGCTTTTGTGGAGGGTCCACTTGGGTTTCTCACATTATAACACCAATATGGGCTTCTAAAGTGGGAGCACTATGTAACCCGCGGACAATCCGATATGGGGCCCATTTTTAGCCCATTTCCAACCTTTATGGGCCCAACATGAAAATGTTTCCTCCCATTCTGGATGGAAACGGTAGCATTTTGCCTTCTTTCGCAGACCCTTCGCCATTCCAGTTCTGTGAGACAATGCCGGGTAGTGATGTGCGGATGGATACTGAAATATCAATACTTCTGATACCAGATTTTAATGTTCTAGAATCAATTTTCATGTCAGAATATCGATATTTTTGTACTTTTTTGTAAATAAAGAGTTTTTCCCAAACTAGAATACAGTAAAAAGTAACTATAATATCAGAATCTTGTCTAAATTTAACCAACTGGTAGGAACTAGTTTTTCTTCTACCTGCCATTGTCATATGTGCAATGAGGCTCAGCACAGCAGCACCGTAATGATCCCTCACTCAGTTTGTAGCAGCTACGTGTGGAACAATGATGGCGTGCTGCAGTATATGGTGTATGTAAGAAGACAGAGGTACGATAGCAACACCACAGACCTGAGTCAGTTAGGTAAGGGATAATGCCGTAACATGGGGCTTCAAACTGATGGAAAACAACGAGGGTCTGAAGCGTGATTGATTTAATTCCTTTTCCCTCAGTGAAGCCCAAAGTATCGGATCGGTATCGCCGATACTGGCTTGAATTTTACTTTGTATCAGATCGGAAGGAAATTCAGTGGTATCGCACATGACTAATGCCAGGCTATCACCATGGTGACGATGTTCGCGCTAGTCATTGGCACTCTCCTATAGTGTTGGCAAAAAAATCGATTCTCAGACACTAATCGATTCTAAAAATTAGTATCTAGTTAGATACTAATTGGCACGGGTATCAATACTTAAATGCCACTTCGCCGTTCTCAGAGTCTCTGAAAGTATCAGTCGGCTCTGCCCTTTTAAACAGGCACTGCTGCAGGCAGCCCCGCCTGTACAGCATCTCCCTGGAGGACCCATTGTTTATAGTGTGTCTAACTTAGCGACTTAGACCTCTCTATTAATTTTTTTGTTTCAAAAAGTGACTTACGAAAAATCCAGTGACTTTTTCTGGTGTTATTGGAGACTCATGTGTACGGAAGAGGATTAGGGACACTGAGGAAAAAAAAAATTTCTGGAAAAAAAGTCCGAATTCTGACTTTTTTTAAATTGAAAAAAATTCCTGGAATTTTTTTATTTTTTTAATGTGGGGGTGGGGCCTGCAGAAGCAGCCGCGGATCGTTGAGAACAGTAAACGATCCGCGCTTTCATGTCGGCTACAATAGATGCATGATGCATGGCCTATTATAGCAATAGGCCATGCATCATTTCCAATAACTAATATTGCAGATGTTCTCTGCTCCATAAACACCTGAAACTGCTACTGATGATCTCATCCTGGCTTACAGTCACATATTGATGCCTTTTAATATAGATTGTAGACAAGATGTTTAATTAATTAATCTAGTTTAAAAACTAGTACATCCTAACTAGTTTGTCTGTTCTATTGTTTACTTGATTTGGTCTCAAGTATTGTGAAGAAAAGGGACACGTAAATAAGTACATAGACTAGTAGTTGAAGTTTTTTAGTTTGTCTCTTCTGAATCACAGAGAGCAGTTGTAGAAGACGGTTCAAGAAGGTATTAAGACTGTATCTCCACACAAATTATCTTAAAAATAATGTATTTGTTTTCCATTTGTAAGGTCTTTTCTCATATTTTTTATATATATATTTTTGTTGTGTTGTTTGGATTGTTATTTTTTTTTTTAATTAATTTAATGAATTTTTTTTGCTGATTTTTCTCCCCTTGAGTATCAAATAGTATCGAGTATCGACCACCATCTTTAGTGTTGGTATTGAGCATGAAATTTTAGTATTGTGACAACCCTACTCTCCTATCTCATTGATTACTTAAATGCAGCACCCGCCTGCTACTCTGAAATAAATAACAAATAAGCTGTATTGAAAGGCAGGTGCTCGCTGAACTGAATGTCAGTCAGGCATACAGGGAGTGCAGAATTATTAGGCAAATGAGTATTTTGACCACATCATCCTCTTTATGCATGTTGTCTTGTATAGGCCCAAAGCCTACTACCAATTTAGCATATCAGGTGATGTGCATCTCTGTAATGAGAAGGGGTGTGGTCTAATCACATTAACACTTGTTTTAATCCAGATTTTACTTTATTGCAGGATCGTGAGAGATCGGCGCAGACACAATGACAACACAAGACAGTGACTTTGCTAGAATAATGTGCTCTTTATTCCCTGCAATCAGTCACATACAGTTAAAACAATCCGTTTTTCATACCAAGAGCTGATACATAAAAAATGCTGACCATAGCACAGAACCGGAGAGCCCAACAGTTTGAGTAAGACAGAAAGTATCAGCTGGCTGGGCGATTGATCAGATCCCGCAGCAGACTCTGACTCGATTGCAAAAATGCACACTGTTTTATCAGGTTGGGTTGTGTTATCACTAAGCTGGCCAAACTCAGTGATGAGCATCCCTCCCTACTGACTCTCATGCTTGGTGCAAAAATGTTGTGTTAGAGCAGAATCAAAACAAGTTATGTTCTCAGGCTTGGTAGAAACATGTTAGAGAAGTATCAAAACAAGTTATATAAGCCAATTATCAATATATAAGCATTAAAATGTGCATAAAGGCATAAACATAAAGCTATTCCATATCAACACCCTATATCAGGTTTATTAGGCAAACATAATTATTAGGCAATTTCCTTTCCTTTGGCAAAATGGGTCAGAAGAGGGACTTGACAGGCTCCGAAAAGTCAAAAATAGTCAGATATCTTGCGGAGGGATGCAGCACTCTTAAAATTGCCAAGCTTCTGAAGCGTGATCATCCAACAATCAAGCGTTTCATTCAAAATAGTCAACAGAGTCGCATGAAACGGGAGGAACAACAGCAGTTTTGCCATATTTCAGAGCTGCAACATCACTGGAGTGCCCAAAAGCACAAGGTGTTCAATACTCAGAGACATGGCCAACGTAAGAAAGGCTGAAAAACCACCACCACTGAACAAGACACACAAGCTGAAACGTCAAGACTGGGCCAAGAAATATCTCAGACTGAGTTTCTAAGGTTTTATGGACTGATGAAATGACAGTGAGTCTTGATGGGCCAGATGGATGGGCCCGTGGCTGGATCGGTAAAGGGCAGAGAGCTCCAGTCCGACTCTGACGCCAGCAAGGTGGAGGTGGGGTACTGGTATGGGCTGGTATCATCAAAGATAAGCTTGTGGGGCCTTTTCGGGTTGAGGATGGAGTCAAGCTCAACTCCCAGTCCTACTGCCAGTTTCTGGAAGACACCTTCTTCAAGCAGTGGTACAGGAAGAAGTCTGCACCCTTTAAGAAAAACATGATTTTCATGCAGGACAATGCTCCATCACACGCATCCAAGTACTCCACAGCGTGGCTGCAAGAAAGGGTCTAAAAGAAGAAAAACTAATGACATGGCCTCCTTGTTCACCTGATCTGAACCCCATAGAGAACCTGTGGTCCCTCATCAAATGTGACATTTGTGAATGTTGAGCTGTTATATTGGTTTCCCTGGTGAAAATAAATAATTGAAATGGGTATATATTTGTTTATTGTTAAATTATAATAATAATTATTCTTCTTGCCTAATACACCTGATATAGGGTGTTGATGTGATTAGACCACAGCCCTTCTCATAACAGAGATGCACATCACCTGATATGCTTAATTGGTAGTAGGCTTTGGGCCTATACAGCTTAGAGTAAGACAACATGCATAAAGAGGATGATGTGGTCAAAATACTCATTTGCCTAATAATACTGCACTCCCTGTAATGTGTTTCTGAAGCGACAGGACAAGTTTTCAAGATCGACCAGTGTTGGCGACCACTGATCTAAACCTTTCTGTTCCCTTCTGTCTGCTGGACATTTCCTGCAGACCTCACATCCATCTCAGACCTAAAAGTTGGTCTCTGATAGCTTTTCTCTGTTGGTCACATTTCATAGACAGCTGTTTCTTCATGTGCTCTTTGATTTGACGTTTGGGGAAGAAATAAAGCACATGGGCAGATCTGATCAGAGGTGTCTCTGCTTGCCTGTTCTAGGCTGTGATGAGACGGAGAGACAACATCCAGGCTGAGTTTGAAACCAAGAACGAAGCCCTGCTGTCCAGAAAAACTGAACAAGACGTGGTAAGTTGACTTCCCAGCAACCAGTCAGTCTTCTGGCACTCATCTTCTCATCGGGTTTAATCAGGTGTCTACGTGGGCCGCCCTCAGCTCATATTGTGGTGGAGGATTAGCTTCGTACCTAGGCTCGTCGGAAAGGAGGTGGTCAGAGGGACGTAAAGAACCAGACCTGTTAAAGGAATAGTTCACCCACAGAATGATGTAACTTTTTTTTCCACTTACCCTCATGGTGAGCAAGACTCTGGAGCACTTTTTTAACCCTCCTGTTGTCCTCATTTTCTGTATACACCCTATGTCCTCCGGGTCAAAATGACCCGTCGTCATTAAACCCCCAATATAAGCAGTTTAATTTAATTTTAAACATAAAATATTATATTGCTTGAAGAAACAACTTAACATTCACCACAAATTGTGTGAATACTTGTGTTTTTCCTCGTCATCTGGCAGAAAACTGTATTTTATTGAAGACACCACTACCATTGTCAGTTGTATTATTGTTTCCTGTATAGGTGGTAAGTAATATTTGTATAGTATTTCTATAACAGAAATGTGCAAAAAGGAGTTTTTAATGCATTTTTCATTCATCCCAATGAGTCAGTTTTTTTTTGAACATGTGAACCAAACAACAAACATTTCATTCAACAGCACATGTAGGGCAATATACAAGTGCACAGCCTTTGCAGATAAATTTCTTACACCTGTAGCACACAGTATGTGTTTTACAGTCCTTCTTTGTTGGGCAAAACTGACACCTCTTCTAGGGCGGGGCGATATGGACCAAAAGTCATATCTCGATATATTTAGGCTGAATATCGATATACGATATATATCTCGATATTTTTATCGCAAGGTGAGATCAAATATTTTGTTATAGTCAGAGCCAAATATGACATTACAAGTAGTTTAATTTAACCAGACCGGATGAAATAATGCTCAGCTGTTCAAAGAATGATCAAATGTAAACAGAAATACTGTATAATACTGTATGTAATAATACTCGCAGATGCAAGTAAGGAACATTACACAGAATTAAATGTAACAAACCCTAGTAACGTCAGCATTTATATACAAAGACAAAACAAACACACATTGAACTCTCGATATGGGCGATATGGTCCAATTCCATATCTCATTTGAAAATATATCGATATATTTTTCATATCGATATATCGCCCAGCCCTAACCTCTTCGTCTTGCTTGCACCAGCGTGGGCAGCGGCTGTGACAGCTGGCTCCTCAGGTCGATCAGGAGATGTGGCACTCTGAATAGCTTTCACAACTGCTGCAGAGGCTTCTGTGCGGGGGACATGCTTCCTTCTTTCAATAAGCGGGGTTACAAGCGCCTTTCCGAGCTGCTCCAGGAACACCCTCCTCTTGTTCGCTTACTAGACATGATCTCTCTCCAAATTTCAAATGCATTGTAGGAGGAAACATCAATGATGTTGTGGAAGATGACCAGGGGCCAGCGGCCGTCATCCTTCTGCAGCTGTAGGTTCCAATCACCTTATCCAGGTTGTCCACATCTCCTTTGTTGCAGTTATAGTCAAGGATGATGGTTGGCTTCTTGTCCTCACGATCACTAATGTCAGCATCTGTGTGCAGGGTGCTACTGATTGATCTGAGACTAAACTAAAACATTCTCGCATTCTGTGGCGTGAAACTAACTCTGTGACTTTGATTTCAACTGAATTTGACTGACGGGTCATTTTGACCCGAAGGACATCTTTGTACCTTTTTTTGTACAGCTTACATGAAAGTGTGACTATAGGCAACAGTTCACTTTTTCTAATGTTTGGGTCAATCTAGAAAAAGTCATGAAATTTCAAGTTGAAAAAATATTGTTTAGGGGATTTTTGTAAGTTTTTAACACAGTGACGGGTCATTTTGACCCGAGGACAACAGGAGGGTTAATATCTCAAATGCAGCTGGCGATCAGGAAGGCTTCTCGTTTTCCCCCAACTTTTTATACAATGGAGTTCGCCGGGGCCTGAGTTAAAAAGGTCCATAAAAGTCCACAAAAACTTGTCAATATTCCTCCATCCTGCTCGTCCAATGTAATCTAGGTGTCCTGAGTGGGTAGCGTCCAGAATTTACTCAAAAATACGTCACTTGGTACATTTTTAGAGCCTAAACACTAGTACATCTTACTTTCACGAAGCACCCAAATGTGCGTTCACGATGCCACAGAAGACTCGGCGTTCAGAGCCTACTCTGCCGTTAATACAAGTGAAGAAGAAGAAATTCTCTGTTTACATTGTGCTAAGAGCGACAGAGCTGCAGACAAATGGGGACAAACACAACAGGGGTTGGATATTGATTTAAAACGTCTGCTGCGGCTTCCGTAGTTTCGTGAACGTGCATCAGCATGCTTGCAGGAGATGTGATGTAGTACTGTTTAGGCTCTAAAATATACTAAATGACGTCGTTTCAAGTAAATTCTGGACGCTACCCACTCAGGACACTTGGATAACATTGGACGAGCAGTTTGGAGGAATATTGACAAGATTTTGTGGACTTTTATGGACCTTTTGGCTCGGGCACAATCAAACTCCATTATATGAAAGTTGGGGGGAACGAGAAGCCTTCCTGATCTCCGGCTGCATTTGAGATATTAAAAAAGTGCTCCAGAGTCTTGCTCACCATGAGGGTAAGTGGAAAATAAAGTTACACCATTCTGTGGGTGAACTATTCCTTAAAAGCTGGTTTTGGTTTGGAGGCAGTGACTTGACTCACCATCTGAGACGGGAACGGACACACTGAGTGGTTTCCATCTGATCTGCAGGGTGTGCATCCCTCCCACATAACCAGGTTAGATTTTAATGCTGAAGTCAGATTTCCCCCGTAGACCTGTAATATTTCTGTTTTTAATTAGCTGCGTGTGTGTGTGTGAGCCTGCTTTCTCCAGCTTTTAATGTGTATCAGCCTTTTTCTGTCCTCGGCAGATGTGCCGTAATGAGGAGGGAAATGTCAGATGGAGCCGTTGTTTCTGTTTCCATCAGGGTTTTGTTATTGGTCGACATGGTCGCGCTGAGCTGAATGAGCTTTTATTCACATTCACTGTAAAGGTCTCCATCATTAGATTTTCAGTCATGTAGAAAAATGTTGATTTGTAAGGAGGACTTAATGAGTGGGGCTGAAAGTCTGCATGTCTTTACCCGGGTCCAGGTTGCTACATGTTTTGGCCTGCTAGAGTGCAGCTAATGTGTGTTTTAATAATTCTAACTTCAGAAGAAGCTACTCCTGGTGAGGAGCTTTTGATGGAGGCAGCGTCTGTGTCCGGAGGAAGGCCTTTCATTAGTAATAATCCAACACCAAGCCCAGGGAAGCTGGACAATAATGGTGTTTGCTGACGTACTACTGCCATACGGAGGGCCGGACGCATTTTTCGTGTTGTTGATTGTAGGGATGTGAAATCGGCCCTGTCTTCAGATCATGCGATCGTGGACACTATCAATCGCCGATAGGTGATCTGATCGTCTGAGAGGCTGTGCACAGTTACGTCATCATCATCAAAAAAAAAAAAAAATTTCCTGGTGGTTTTGTGCTACATCTGCACGAGTCTCCTCTTGGCGAATAATTTCCGCTATCGGCTCCTTGTTTTAAGTGACAACTATGTTGGCAGCTGGAAGCAGCCGCTTATTTCAGTGATTCGCGGGCCGACCCACGGGTCACGGGTCGGGTTATCATATAAGTGCAGTGTGCGTGCATCTGTAACCTGCGACCTTACCTCAGCAACGCAAACAGCACCTGCCATCTCAACAAAGGGATAGCAAATATTTTCAAGCATTTTCAGCCAATAAAGTTCAACGAGGCGCGCCAGCTCCGCCTGAGATTGGAATTTCATTTTGTTTGCTAGCTAGTTACACTCTTTAAAACTCAATTAAAATATGTATTTTTAAAGTCAATTTGCCGAAATATGGACCTGATTATGAAGTAACCTTTGGCCAGACTCTTGTCTTTGGTGAGTGCGCAAAGTCATGTTCTAGTTTTCTTGAGTGAGACAGTGCTGGGACGGATTGTTTTAATCGTTAAAAACGTGCACGGATGAATAAAAGTGCTTCTGACGGTTGGAAGCAAGTCAGGTAAGAGTGTGTTTTATGTGGCAGCAGTGTGTTGATTAAATGTAGATTGGAGACCAGGTACGTACTGATTGCCTGTTTTTATCTATTTATGCTCATATGTGCTTATTTATATTTTGGGTGTGAGATCTAAAAAGGCTTTTGTTGATTTAAAAGCTGCAGTGAATCTGGTAGATTTTTGTAATTGAGGCTGTGGTGTGTGCGCATGCGTGAAACGCAGCGCTGTGACGGCGTTATCTGCAGCAGCTGTTGCTTTTTTCTTCAACAGTGTTGCACTGCGGTTAGATTCTTTCTGGAGAAAGTAAACAAGACCTGAATGGTATCAATGAATGCTGAATGGGTGATACAAGCATGTGTGTTTGCATAGACGGTTTGTGCATCATGGGTGTTTGTGTTGCATTAAATCAGAAGTTTAACAGCTCCATTAGTGATGTGGTCAGCACCCCTGTGCATCTGCAGAAAATATAGTCTGGCGTCGCCACAGAGTGTAAATAATAGCAGAGGGTCGGGGCGGGTTATGAAAATTGGTTTGATTGTGCAAGGGGGCAAGATTATTGAAATATGCAGGATCCACAGGTTGGAAAAAAACCCACCCATGCATCACTAACTTATTTACTTACTCTGTGTAAGATATGTGTCTGCAGCTCAACATTTTATTTTGGTTTGGGTTTTTGTAAGAAGTAGGCTATTTCATTTACGCTGATGTCTCAATTTAATAAAGTTAATGTTCAAATAAATCTGTGAACTGTTTCTTTTGTGACTAAAAAGTCAGAAAATATAGCACCACTTGTGGGAGGGAAGTGTTTGGTAAACAAGTAAAGAAGATGAACAGAGGAGACAGAGAGCCTGGTGTAAAAAAGACGCAGCATGGTGTAATTTAGGGATGCACCGATGCATCGGCTGGACATCGGTATCGGCCGATGTTTGCCTTGTTAACTGCCATCGGCCATCGGCCAATAAAAATGACATTTGCCGATGGCAGTGGCCGATTATTATATAGTGTATATACATACATATATATATATATATATATATATATATATATATATATATATATATATATATATATATATATATATAAAGATAGATAGATAGATATGTGTGTATATGTATAATGATTTACATGTGTCATCAACACTGTTCTTAAGAAAAACTCTTTTTTTTCCCCCTCTTTTTTGGGCGGGTGGGGGGAGATAGTGGTAGAAGGCATCCACGCACTTTCCTCAGTAGAGAAACGAAGATGGCGGCGGTCGTGTGGCAATATTTTACCGTTTCAGAAAAAGATCAGCGTTATGTAGTTTGCAGTACATGCTCCACAAATAGTTTTTTATTGGGCCATGAAAATAATCTTCTCACTGAGTATGTTTTTGTTTATTAGGCTAAAACCACTCAATTTTGTTGGGCAATATACTGAAGCATCTTTTTAGTGATTATCAGTCCCAGGTTTTTGAAAGGTTTTCAGAAAAGAGCTTGTTATAACTAATGTCAACCACAAAGGACATTAAAGTTTGTTTCTGTTTCATAAATTGGTCTGAATTTGTGTTCATTCAATGATAGACTGATGAAGAGCTGAAAGACTTGTAAATTTCTGTGGCACAAAGGAAGTAATAAATAAAAATAGAAAACATCGGCCATCGGCCAAGTTGTTATGTTAAACATCGGTATCGGTATCGGCCCAGACTTTCACAATCGGTGCATCCCTAGTGTAATTAAGAGTTTAATATTCACTCCCCAGTTGCACAGATCAAAGGGCTGCAGACATGGTGCTCCACATTTATGTAGCCTACACAGTACAGCGCAGTTCTGGAGAGTTTTTCTTTAATTAATTTACTGCCATAAGATCTTAAAGATCTCCATTTGAAAAAAGATCATGATCTCCCCTTCGATCGCTGATCGCATGGATTATCGATCCGATCAATGATCACTCCATCCCTTTTCCATGCTGTCCTCTTCACCTGCAACGACAGAAAAATTTGTAGGATTTCTCAGTTTGTCATTTCCTGGAAAATGATGAAAGGTGTCAGATGCAACTGTCACATGTAACAAAACACCAGCAGGACCGGCGCTCCTGGTCAGGCTCGTGGATCTGACGGCGTACTGGGGGGGGGGGGGTTGGGCCGCCTTGTCTTCTGGTGTTACAGGAAACCTGTGAATGAGTGGAAACATGAAGGAGCCTTGACCAGAAGGCTGCTGGTCTCCCAGACAGCGTGGTTTTCTCCCCAGTGAGCGGTCATGAGCGGCTTTATGATCTGGTTTTACTGAACTCCGGGGAAATGGGATGTGCTGTGTGAAGCCAGATCTTTATGTGCTTGTCTTGCAGCTGCAGGAGGAGGTGGACGAACTGGCGGACCGGCTGGAGCAAGCCAACAACGCCCTGCGTGGAGACTGGTCCCGCTGGCAGAGCAGCATGAGAACTGACCTCAGATCAGCCTTCGTTACTGCAGCAGAGAAGAATGTGGAGTACCATGAGAAGGTGAGCTCAGTGTTAGACAGTATTACCTCTGCAACCTTTGTTTCTGTTAAAGCTAAGAGGTGCATCCACACCAGGACAGTCTGATAGACTCGGTCCGACTCGGGACTGTTCAGTCGGGGGTGCAGCATGTTTCTGGATGAGTTTGCTTTCGCACTGCATCATTCAAACCAATCGGACCTTTTAGGTAACGTGTACAAACGCTGCAAAATGAGTCAGTGAAGGAGAAGCCAAGACAACCAGTGAAGAAGAAAGCTGACTCATCTACAGTATTCATAGATATCCATATACAGTATAAACTCTCGAAAGGACATGAGGACATTTCCAAGGTCTGCACTGGCGGCTGTCATACAAGTCAGCTATCCCACTCATTACATTGATTTAAAGGGACACTGTGTAATCGGGAGCAGCTCCCTCGTACTTTTCATGCTGCATTCGCGTGAAACCGGGCAGACCGACGACATCCGATGCATGTAAAGTTATCACCAGCCTCTATGTGAAGACGTGGTCCGTCAGTTACAGTGACATCAGTCCACATCTGTTCGGTTGTCATGGCGATGTCGTATTGTTTTCCCTGACCCATGTTTTACCGTCTTTCGCTCGGCTTCATTGATTAAAATGACATCTGGTTTGTTACCAACGGCCGTCTGCCCGACTGCACGTGAACCCAGCGTCAGTGAGACGCTAGTCTCTCCCCCTCTGCAGCGCGGTGACTTTTCAAAGGCATTACCTCGAACTGAGCTGAAAACTCCGGTGTGTCCGGTGAGTTTCTGTGTTTTCCTGCCGTCACGCTTCTCCCGAACGCAAAAACATGGCGATACGACATGGCAGCCTTCACCGAGCCGCCCCGCTCGATGTGTAAATGAATGATACGAACGGCAAATTTAGAACTTAGAGGAGCACTTCAGTTTGTTGATGGGAGTGATTACTGATTAATGAAAAAACACTTTTGAACCAAATAATCAGTTTTTGTGAATGAAACACAGGAGAACTTACACAATATCCCTTTAATGGTAGGTGTACTTTTTAAACACCCACAACTTGCTCAGTTTTCTACCAGTTTGGTTTGTTGTAAATGTCATAGATGTAGTTATGATACTTCATATGTTATGGCCATGAGTTGGAAAAATGGCTTCAATCAAGAACGGAAGTGACAGTTCAGCTCTCAAGTCAATATTAATGACTAAAATCAGAGCGGTACTTCCCCTACAATGGCATCACTGTAATGTTCTGCCAAATAAAAGGAAAATAAATAATATACCTCCACAGAAAACATGTTATAAAGACACAGTAATCACAAACCTAACAGGACTGATGCACCCCTACCCCTCTGTCCTAACAGGATTGAGACACCCCTACCCCTCTGTCCTAACAAGACTGAGACACACCTACCCCTCTGTCCTAACAAGACTGAGACACACCTACCCCTCTGTCCTAACAAGACTGAGACACCCCTACCCCTCTGTCCTAACAAGACTGAGACATCCTTACCCCTCTGTCTTAACAGGACTGAGACACCCCTACCCCTCTGTACTAACAGGATTGAGACACCTCTAGCCCTCTGTCATAAAAATGACAGAGACACCCTGCCCCTCTGTTCTAACAGGACTGAGACACCCCTACCCCTCTGTCCTAACAGGATTGAGACACCCCTACCCCTCTGTCCTAACAAGACTGAGGCACCCCTACCCCTCCGTCCTAACAAGACTGAGACACCCTTACCCCTCTGTCCTAACAGGATTGAGACGCCCCTACCCCTCTGTCCTAACAGGACAGAGACACCCCTACCCCTCTGTCCTAACAGGATTGAGACACCCCTACCCCTCTGTCCTAACAAGACTGAGGCACCCTTACCCCTCTGTCCTAACAAGACTGAGGCACCCTTACCCCTCTGTCCTAACAGGACTGAGACACCCCTACCCCTCTGTCCTAACAAGACTGAGGCACCCTTACCCCTCTGTCCTAACAGGACTGAGACACCCCTACCCCTCTGTCCTAACAGGATTGAGACACCTTACCCCTCTGTCCTAACATAGCAGAGACACCCCTACCCCTCTGTCCTAACAGGATTGAGACACCCCTACCCCTCTGTCCTAACAAGACTGAGACAGCCCTATCCTCTGTCCTAACAAGATTGAGACACCCCTACCCCTCTGTCCTAACAAGACTGAGACACCCCTACCCCTTTGTCCTAACAAGACTGAGACACCCCTACCCCTCTGTCCTAACAAGATTGAGACACCCCTACCCCTCTGTCCTAACAAGACTGAGGCACCTCTACCCCTCCGTCTAACAAAACTGAGACATCCTTACCCCTCTGTCCTAACAGGACTGAGACACCCCTACCCCTCTGTACTAACAGGATTGAGACACCCCTACCCCTCTGTCCTAACATGACGGAGACATCCTTACCCCTCTGTTCTAACAGGACTGAGACACCCCTACCCCTCTGTCCTAACAGGATTGAGACGCCCCTACCCCTCCGTCCTAACAGGATTGAGACGCCCCTACCCCTCTGTCCTAACAGGATTGAGACACTCCTACCCGTCTGTCCTAACAGGACAGAGACACCCCTACCCCTCTGTCCTAACAAGACTGAGGCACCCTTACCCCTCTGTTCTAACAAGACTGAGGCACCCTTCCCCCTCTGTCCTAACATGACAGAGACACCCCTACCCCTCTGTCCTAACAAGACTGAGACACACCCCTACCCCTGTCCTAACAAGACTGAGACACCCCTACCCCTGTCCTAACAAGATTGAGACACCCCTACCCCTCTGTCCTAACAAGACTGAGACACCCCTACCCCTCTGTTCTAACAAGACTGAGGCACCCCTACCCCTCTGTCCTAACAAGACTGAGACACCCCTACCCCTCTGTCCTAACAGGATTGAGACGCCCCTACC
>JALJCO010000309.1:10000-69658 GCA_023101725.1 Atherinomorus stipes | reverse complement strand
CATGTTTATGTTCTACTGGGAATAAAACATGTTTATGTTCTACTGGGAATAAAACATGTTTATGTTCTACTGGGAATAAAAAATGTTTATGTTCTACTGGGAATAAAACACGTTTATGTTCTACTGGGAATAAAACATGTTTATGTTCTTACTGGGAATGAAACATGTTTATGTTCTACTGGGAATAAAACATGTTTATGTTCTACTGGGAATAAAACATGTTTACGTTCTACTGGGAATAAAACATGTTTATGTTCTACTGGGAATAAAACATGTTTACGTTCGACTGGGAATAAAACATGTTTATGTTCTACTGGGAATAAAACATGTTTATGTTCTACTGGGAATAAAACATGTTTATGTTCTACTGGGAATAAAAAATGTTTATGTTCTACTGGGAATAAACATGTTTATGTTCTACTGGGAATGAAACATGTTTATGTTCTACTGGGAATAAAACATGTTTATGTTCTACTGGGAATAAAACATGTTTATGTTCTACTGGGAATAAAACATGTTTATGTTCTACTGGGAATAAAACATGTTTATGTTCTACTGGGAATAAAACATGTTTATGTTCTACTGGGAATAAAACATGTTTATGTTCTACTGGGATAAAACATGTTTATGTTCTACTGGGAATAAAACATGTTTATGTTCTACTGGGAATAAAACATGTTTACGTTCTACTGGGAATAAACATGTTTATGTTCTACTGGGAATAAAACATGTTTATGTTCTACTGGGAATAAAACATGTTTATGTTCTACTGGGAATAAAACATGTTTACGTTCTACTGGGAATAAACATGTTTATGTTCTACTGGGAATAAAACATGTTTATGTTCTACTGGGAATAAAACATGTTTACGTTCTACTGGGAATAAAACATGTTTACGTTCTACTGGGAATAAAACATGTTTATGTTCTACTGGGAATAAAACATGTTTATGTTCTACTGGGAATAAAACATGTTTACGTTCTACTGGGAATAAAACATGTTTATGTTCTACTGGGAATAAAACATGTTTACGTTCTACTGGGAATAAAACATGTTTATGTTCTACTGGGAATAAAACACGTTTACGTTCTACTGGGAATAAAACATGTTTATGTTCTACTGGGAATAAAACATGTTTACGTTCTACTGGGAATAAAACATGTTTATGTTCTACTGGGAATAAAACATGTTTATGTTCTACTGGGAATAAAACATGTTTATGTTCTACTGGGAATAAAACATGTTTGTGTTCTACTGGGAATAAAACATGTTTGTGTTCTACTGAGAATAAAACATGTTTATGTGCTACTGGGAATAAAACATGTTTGTGTTCTACTGGGAATAAAACATGTTTACGTTCTACTGGGAATAAAACATGTTTATGTTCTACTGGGAATAAAACATGTTTATGTTCTACTGGGAATAAAACATGTTTATGTTCTACTGGGAATAAAACATGTTTGTGTTCTACTGGGAATAAAACATGTTTATGTTCTATTGGGAATAAAACATGTTTATGTTCTACTGGGAATAAAACATGTTTATGTTCTACTGGGAATAAAACATGTTTATGTTCTACTGGGAATAAAACATGTTTATGTTCTACTGGGAATAAAACATGTTTATGTTCTACTGGGAATAAAACATGTTTGTGTTCTACTGAGAATAAAACATGTTAATGTTCTACTGGGAATAAAACATGTTTATGTTCTACTGGGAATAAAACATGTTTATGTTCTACTGGGAATAAAACATGTTTATGTTCTACTGGGAATAAAACATGTTTATGTTCTACTGGGAATAAAACATGTTTATGTTCTACTGGGAATAAAACATGTTTATGTTCTACTGGGAATAAAACATGTTTATGTTCTACTGGGAATAAAACATGTTTGTGTTCTACTGAGAATAAAACATGTTAATGTTCTACTGGGAATAAAACATGTTTATGTTCTACTGGGAATAAAACATGTTTATGTTCTACTGGGAATAAAACATGTTTATGTTCTACTGGGAATAAAACATGTTTATGTTCTACTGGGAATAAAACATGTTAATGTTCTACTGGGAATAAAACATGTTTATGTTCTACTGGGAATAAAACATGTTAATGTTCTACTGGGAATAAAACATGTTTATGTTCTACTGGGAATAAAACATGTTTATGTTCTACTGGAATAAAACATGTTAATGTTCTACTGGGAATAAAACATGTTTATGTTCTACTGGGAATAAAACATGTTTACGTTCTACTGGGAATAAAACATGTTTATGTTCTACTGGAATAAAACATGTTTATGTTCTACTGGGAATAAAACATGTTTGTGTTCTACTGGGAATAAAACATGTTTATGTTCTACTGGGAATAAAACATGTTTATGTTCTACTGGGAATAAACATGTTTGCGTTCTACTGGGAATAAAACATGTTTATGTTCTACTGGGAATAAAACATGTTTATGTTCTACTGGGAATAAAACATGTTTATGTTCTACTGGGAATAAAACATGTTTATGTTCTACTGGGAATAAAACATGTTTATGTTCTACTGGGAATAAAACATGTTTACGTTCTACTGGGAATAAAATATGTTGTTTAGGTTCTTCTGTTTTGTAGATTTCACACAGAGACCCGAGTGTTTTGGACTTGGGTTCTGATTGTTTTCATCATGGTATCTTACACAACCAGAACGCAGGTTCTGTTTAGTTTTATTAACATGTTCATGTTTTAAGTTGAACCTGTGGAAACATCGCAGCGGTTGCCATGGCAACCAGTGACTCTGAGACGAGACATGAGCAGAAAAATCTGCAGAGAAACAGAAACAGTAAATCTGTAAAGCAGAGAGACCGGGAAGAACTGATGGGAGGAGGAGGAGGGAGAAGAGGAGGAGGTGCTTCCTCCTCAGGGGAGGTGTTGACCTGTCAGAGTAAATGTCACCTCTGCAGGGAGATAAAAATCATATTTAAAGATCAAACTTTAATTCCCAGAACTGTTCCCTGTTTGAAGAACCGACAAGGAGACTGAGGAGGAGGAGGAGGTCTTCATCACCAGATTCTGATTTATTCTGACTTTCAACAACTTTATTTAAACAGACGAAAAGTTCTGCAGTGAGATTCCAGCTCAGCTGTGGACACCAGCGAGAAACCGCAAATCATTCTTTGGTTTTTATTCGATTCATTCATCCGGTTCCCACACGATTCATTCATCCGGTTCCCACACGATTCATTCATCCGGTTCCCACACGATTCATTCATCCGCTTCCCACACGATTCATTCATCCGGTTCCCACACGATTCATTCATCCGGTTCCCACACGATTCATTCATCCGGATCCCACACCGATTCATTCATCCGGTTCTCACACGCATTCATTCATCCGGATCCCACACGATTCATTCATCCGGTTCCCACACGATTCATTCATCCGGATCCCACACGATTCATTCATCCGGTTCCCACACGATTCATTCATCCGGTTCCCACACGATTCATTCATCCGGTTCTCACACGATTCATTCATCCGGTTCCCACACGATTCATTCATCCGGTTCTCACACGATTCATTCATCCGGTTCTCACACGATTCATTCATCCGCTTCCCACACGATTCATTCATCCGCTTCCCACACGATTCATTCATCCGCTTCCCACACGATTCATTCATCCGGTTCCCACACGATTCATTCATCCGGTTCCCACACGATTCATTCATCCGGTTCCCACACGATTCATTCATCCGGTTCTCACACGATTCATTCATCCGGTTCCCACACGATTCATTCATCCGCTTCCCACACGATTCATTCATCCGCTTCCCACACGATTCATTCATCCGGTTCCCACACGATTCATTCATCCGGTTCCCACACGATTCATTCATCCGGTTCCCACACGATTCATTCATCCGGTTCTCACACGATTCATTCATCCGCTTTCCCACACGATTCATTCATCCGCTTCCCACACGATTCATTCATCCGTTCCCACACGATTCATTCATCCGCTTCCCACACGATTCATTCATCCGGTTCCCACACGATTCATTCATCCGGTTCCCACACGATTCATTCATCCGGTTCCCACACGATTCATTCATCCGGTTCCCACACGATTCATTCATCCGCTTCCCACACGATTCATTCATCCGCTTCCCACACGATTCATTCATCCGCTTCCCACACGATTCATTCATCCGGTTCCCACACGATTCATTCATCCGGTTCCCACACGATTCATTCATCCAGTTCTCACACGATTCATTCATCCGTTCCCACACGATTCATTCATCCGCTTCCCACACGATTCATTCATCCGCTTTCCCACACGATTCATTCATCCGCTTCCCACACGATTCATTCATCCGGTTCCCACACGATTCATTCATCCGGTTCCCACACGATTCATTCATCCGCTTTCCCACACGATTCATTCATCCGCTTCCCACACGATTCATTCATCCGTTCGCACACGATTCATTCATCCGCTTCCCACACGATTCATTCATCCGCTTCCCACACGATTCATTCATCCGCTTCCCACACGATTCATTCATCCGGTTCCCACAATTCATTCATCCGCTTCCCACACGATTCATTCATCTGGTTCCCACACGATTCATTCATCCGGTTCCCACACGATTCATTCATCCGGTTCCCACACGATTCATTCATCCGCTTCCCACACGATTCCATTCATCCGCTTCCCACACGATTCCATTCATCCGGTTCTCACACGATTCATTCATCCGTCCTCACACGATTCATTCATCCGGTTCCACACGATTCATTCATCCGTTTCCCACACGATTCATTCATCCGCTTCCCACACGATTCATTCATCCGGTTCCCACACGATTCATTCATCCGGTTCCCACACGATTCATTCATCCGTTCCCACACATTCATCCATCCGCTTCTCACACGATTCATTCATCCGCTTCCCACACGATTCATTCATCTGGTTCTCACACATTCATTCATCCGCTTCCCACACGATTCATTCATCCGCTTCCCACACGATTCATTCATCCAGTTCCCACACGATTCATTCATCCGGTTCCCACACGATTCATTCATCCGCTTCCCACACGATTCATTCATCCGTTTCCACACGATTCATTCATCCGCTTCCCACACATTCATTCATCCGGTTCCCACACGATTCATTCATCCGGTTCTCACACGATTCATTCATCCGCTTCCCACACGATTCATTCATCCGGTTCTCACACGATTCATTCATCCGGTTCTACACGATTCATTCATCCGGTTCCCACACGATTCATTCATCCGGTTCCCACACATTCATTCATCCTCCCACACATTCATTCATCCGGTTCTCACACGATTCATTCATCCGTTCCCACACGATTCATTCATCCGGTTCCCACACGATTCATCCATCCGCTTCCCACACGATTCATTCATCCGTTCCCACACATTCATTCATCCGCTTCCACACGATTCATTCATCCGCTTCCCACACGATTCATTCATCCGTTCCCACACGATTCATTCATCCGGTTCCCACACGATTCATTCATCCGTTCTCACACGATTCATTCATCCGCTTCCCACACGATTCATTCATCCGGTTCCCACACGATTCATTCATCTGGTTCTCACACGATTCATTCATCCGGTTCTCACACGATTCATTCATCCGGTTCCCACACGATTCATTCATCTGGTTCTCACACGATTCATTCATCCGGTTCTCACACGATTCATTCATCCGGTTCCCACACGATTCATTCATCCGGTTCTCACACGATTCATTCATCCGCTTCCCACACGATTCATTCATCCGGTTCCCACACGATTCATTCATCCGGTTCTCACACGATTCATCCATCCGCTTCCCACACGATTCATTCATCCGCTTCCCACACGATTCATTCATCTGGTTCTCACACGATTCATTCATCCGTTTCCCACACGATTCATTCATCCGCTTCCCACACGATTCATTCATCCAGTTCCCACACGATTCATTCATCCGGTTCCCACACGATTCATTCATCCGCTTCCACACGATTCATTCATCCGGTTCCCACACGATTCATTCATCCGCTTCCCACGATTCATTCATCCGGTTCCCACACGATTCATTCATCCGGTTCTCACACGATTCATTCATCCGCTTCCCACACGATTCATTCATCCGGTTCCCACCCGATTCATTCATCCGGTTCTCACACGATTCATTCATCCGGTTCCCACACGATTCATTCATCCGGTTCCCACACGATTCATTCATCCGGTTCTCACACGATTCATTCATCCGGTTCCCACACGATTCATTCATCCGGTTCCCACACGATTCATTCATCCGGTTCCCACACGATTCATCCATCCGCTTCCACACGATTCATTCATCCGCTTCCCACACGATTCATTCATCCGCTTCCACACGATTCATTCATCCGCTTCCCACACGATTCATTCATCCGGTTCCCACACGATTCATTCATCCGGTTCCCACACGATTCATTCATCCGGTTCTCACACGATTCATTCATCCGCTTCCACACGATTCATTCATCCGGTTCCTACACGATTCATTCATCCGGTTCCCACACGATTCATTCATCCGGTTCTCACACGATTCATTCATCCGGTTCCCACACGATTCATTCATCTGGTTCTCACACGATTCATTCATCCGGTTCCACACGATTCATTCATCCGGTTCCCACACGATTCATTCATCCGGTTCCCACACGATTCATTCATCCGGTTCCCACACGATTCATTCATCCGGTTCCCACACGATTCATTCATCCGGTTCTCACACGATTCATTCATCCGGTTCCCACACGATTCATTCATCCGGTTCCCACACGATTCATTCATCCGGTTCTCACACGATTCATTCATCCGGTTCCCACACGATTCATTCATCCGCTTCCCACACGATTCATCCATCCGCTTCCCACACGATTCATTTATCGGGTTCTCATGTGATTCATTCAACGGTTCTCAAGCAATGAATTCATGCTGCTCTGATGCGATTTATTCATGTGTGAGAACTAGATCTAGGAATTCATCTAGATCTATGTCTACGTTCCAAACCCAGAAACCTGCACAAAGGGACAACATTCTGATCTGAGCAGAACCAGAACCAGAACAAGGACCAGAACCAGAACCAGAACCAGGACAACTAACTATTTCTCCAAATTGTTTCAACAGAGATTCTTCTAACATCAAAATGTTCGATCGTTGCAGATCCAGCAGACCTGAGGACACGAATCCGGACCAGTCCAGTTTACATCAGAAGGACCAGAACTGGAGGGACAGGTCAGAAGCGGACCTCCAACCGGACCGGTCCATTCTGAACCAGACTCAGAGTATTTGTCTGCAACTTTTCAGACTTTAGTTCTGATATTTATCATCACTGCAAACGACTTCTTCATCGATCCTCCACACACCTGCTGGAGCTCTGCTCCCATTGGCCGAGCCCGGCGGTGGGTGTGGTATCGATCACAAACACCAGCAGCAATTATACCACTTCACACTGAGCCTGGAGCTCATCACCATTCACCGTGAAAACACACACACGCACACACACACACGCACGCACACACGCACGCACGCACACACACACACACACACACACACACACACACACACACACACACACACACACACACACACACACACACACACGCACGCACACACACCCACGCACACACACACACACACACACACACACACACACACACACACACACACACACACACACACACACACACACACACTCTTTGATTAATGCTAATTTGTGTGTGTGAGGAGCGCCTTAATCCTCTTCTCTAATTGGTCTTTCATTACGGCTGCAGGGGAAATCAGGGGGGCGTGTCCATGGCCCTTCATTAAGACGGCGTTACCGTGGTTACCATGACCTGCTGTGCAGGGATGCAGCTGGAGCGTTAACAAACAGCAAAGTTTGAAATCCAAATGAACAAAGTGAAGTGAGACATGCAACATTTCCATTGGCAATGACACAAACCATATTTGTACATTTGCAGCTTCATTTAACAGCAACATTTTCCGCAATATTTGCTATAACTTTTATGGTAATGGATAAATCTATTGCAAAATTTACAGCAACAATGACAGTTAGGTCCATGCAACTAACTGCAAGTAAAGTATCAAATAGCTGCAGTAAATATTGCTGATAGTTACGGAAAATTTCCAGTAAATGTTGCCATAAGTTACAGGAAATATAGCAGTTGCAGGAAAGTTATAGTAAATGTTGCCGTCAGTTGCTGTAAAGGTTGCTGATAGTTACAATAAAAGTTGCAGTAAATGTTGTATTAAATGTTGCCATTAGTTGCAGTGAAAAATAATTCAGTTTACTGAAATAAAAATAAAAACAAAAATTTAGAAAAAAACTAAAGAGAAATAGAAACTACGAAGAAGAATCCAAAACGAAGTCAAACTAAACTGAATCGTAGATAAATTCAGTTTTCCTTGTTTGGTTTCTCCTGATCAGACTGAGATGTCTGTCCCGCGTTAGCTGCTGTTCTTCCACTTTTCCTCCAGGGGGGGCAGCATAGCCGCTATAATCTGCAGCACCTGAACTAGAAGAAGCTGCTTAGCAGACAGAAACGGCTGAAGCTGCAGCAGGTGGAAACGCCACGGCCCCGTCGTGTAAGTGTGTTGTGATGAAGCCTGATGGGAACATCTGTGGAAGCAACTAAAAGGGAAAAATCCAACAAATCTCAAAGTTCATCTGTGAAGTTCTCACAGAGACGCTGATGAAACGTTCCTGGTTCCACTGCAGATACGTGGTGAGACTGGATGTGGGCTGGTTTTACAGTTCCTGTTTGGATAAAGGCCTGTTAAACGTTGAAACAAAAGTTGGATTTACATTCAAATAATTTGAATAATTGTGGTTCAGGAATTAAAATAAAAGGATTTGATCATCCAGATTTGATTGTGTCTCACATTCTTCCGTCTTTTCTAGCATCTACATTTTAAGACTTTCTCTTAATTTCTGAAAAACCACGGCTAAGACTAAATAAAAACTAAACTAAAACAACGAAATCATTTGTTGAACTAACTAAAACTAAACTGAAGTAAAAAAGCAAACTGAAAAACTAAATAAAAATAAAAACTAATGAAAATTTCAAAACCATAATAACCTTAAATTGGTTGTAGTAAATGTTGCTGAAAGTTACAATAAAAGTTGCAGTAAGTTTCAGCAAAAGTTGCCCTTAGTTGCAGTTAGTTGCAGTAACTGTTGCTGATAGTTGCAGTAAGTTGCAGCAAAAGTTGTCGTTAGTTGCAGTAAGTTGCAGTAACTGTTGCTGATAGTTTCAGTAAGTTGCAGCAAAAGTTGTCGTTAGTTGCAGTAAGTTGCAGTAACTGTTACTGATAGTTTCAGTAAGTTGCAGTAAAAGTTGCCATTAGTTGCAGTAAGTTGCAGTAACTGTTACTGATAGTTTCAGTAAGTTGCAGCAAAAGTTGTCGTTAGTTGCAGTAAGTTGCAGGAACTGTTGCTGATAGTTGAAGTAAGTTGCAGTAAAAGTTGCCGTTAGTTGCAGTAAGTTTCAGTAACTGTTGCTGATAGTTGCAGCAAAAGTTGTCGTTAGTTGCAGTAACTGTTGCTGATAGTTGCAGTAAGTTGCAGCAAAAGTTGTCGGTAGTTGCAGCAAAAGTTGCAGTAACTGTTGCTGATAGTTTCAGTAAGTTGCAGCAAAAGTTGTCGTTAGTTGCAGGAAGTTACAGCAAAAGTTGTTGCTAAGTAGCAGTAGGTTGCAGTAAAAGTTGCAGTAAGTTGCAGTAACTTGCCGCAATAGTTGCAGTAAGTTGCAGCAAAAGTTGTCGTTAGTTGCAGTAAGTTGCAGCAAAAGTTGCAGTAAGTTGCAGTAACTGTTGCTGATAGTTGCAGTAAGTTGCAGCAAAAGTTGCAGTAAGTTGCAGTAACTGTTGCTGATAGTTGCAGTAAGTTACAGTAAAAGTTGCCGTTAGTTGCAGGAAGTTGCAGCAAAAGTTGCAGTAAGTTGCAGTAACTGTTGCTGATAGTTGCAGTAAGTTGCAGCAAAAGTTGCAGTAAGTTGCAGTAACTGTTGCTGATAGTTGCAGTAAGTTGCAGCAAAAGTTGCAGTAAGTTGCAGTAACTGTTGCTGATAGTTGCAGTAAGTTGCAGCAAAAGTTGCAGTAAGTTGCAGTAACTGTTGCTGATAGTTGCAGTAAGTTGCAGCAAAAGTTGCAGTAAGTTGCAGTAACTGTTGCTGATAGTTGCAGTAAGTTGCAGCAAAAGTTGTCGTTAGTTGCAGTAACTGTTGCTGATAGTTGCAGTAAGTTGCAGCAAAAGTTGCCATTAGTTGCAGTAACTGTTGCTGATAGTTGCAGTAAGTTACAGTAAAAGTTGCCGTTAGTTGCAGTAAGTTGCAGCAAAAGTTGCAGTAAGTTGCAGTAACTGTTGCTGATAGTTGCAGTAAGTTGCAGTAACTGTTGCTGATAGTTGCAGTAAGTTGCAGCAAAAGTTGCAGGAAGTTGCAGTAACTGTTGCTGATAGTTGCAGTAAGTTGCAGCAAAAGTTGCAGTAAGTTGCAGTAACTGTTGCTGATAGTTGCAGTAAGTTGCAGTAACTGTTGCTGTTAGTTGCAGTAAGTTGCAGCAAAAGTTGCAGGAAGTTGCAGTAACTGTTGCTGATAGTTGCAGTAAGTTGCAGCAAAAGTTGCAGTAAGTTGCAGTAACTGTTGCTGATAGTTGCCGTAAGTTGCAGTAACTGTTGCTGATAGTTGCAGTAAGTTGCAGTAACTGTTGCTGTTAGTTGCAGTAAGTTGCAGTAACTGTTGCTGTTAGTTGCAGTAAGTTGCAGTAACTGTTGCTGATAGTTGCAGGAAGTTGCAGGAAGTTGCAGCAAAAGTTGCAGTAAGTTGCAGCAACTGTTGCTGTTAGTTGCAGTAAGTTGCAGTAACTGTTGCTGATAGTTGCAGTAAGTTGCAGCAAAAGTTGCAGTAAGTTTCAGTAAAAGTTGCCGTTAGTTGCAGGAAGTTGCAGCAAAAGTTGCAGTAAGTTGCAGTAACTGTTGCTGTTAGTTGCAGTAAGTTGCAGGAAGTTGCAGCAAAAGTTGCAGTAAGTTGCAGCAACTGTTGCTGTTAGTTGCAGTAAGTTGCAGTAGCTGTTGCTGATAGTTGCAGTAAGTTGCAGCAAAAGTTGTCATTAGTTGCAGTTAGTTGCAGCAAAAGTTGCAGTAAGTTGCAGTAACTGTTGCTGATAGTTGCAGTAAGTTGCAGTAACTGTTGCTGATAGTTGCAGGAAGTTGCAGCAAAAGTTGCAGTAAGTTGCAGTAACTGTTGCTGTTAGTTGCAGTAAGTTGCAGCAAAAGTTGCAGTAAGTTGCAGTAAGTTGCAGTAACTGTTGCTGTTAGTTGCAGTAAGTTGCAGTAACTGTTGCTGATAGTTGCAGTAAGTTGCAGTAAAAGTTGCCCTTAGTTGCAGGAAGTTGCAGCAAAAGTTGCAGTAAGTTGCAGTAGCTGTTGCTGATAGTTACAGTAAGTGGAAGCAAAAGTTGCAGTAAGTTGCAGTAACTGTTGCTGATAGTTGCAGTAAGTTGCAGCAAAAGTTGTCGTTAGTTGCAGTAACTGTTGCTGATAGTTGCAGTAAGTTGCAGCAAAAGTTGCCATTAGTTGCAGTAACTGTTGCTGATAGTTGCAGTAAGTTACAGCAAAAGTTGCCATTAGTTGCAGTAACTGTTGCTGATAGTTGCAGTAAGTTACAGTAAAAGTTGCCAGTTAGTTGCAGTAACTGTTGCTGATAGTTGCAGTAAGTTGCAGCAAAAGTTGCCATTAGTTGCAGTAACTGTTGCTGATAGTTGCAGTAAGTTACAGTAAAAGTTGCCGTTAGTTGCAGTAAGTTGCAGCAAAAGTTGCAGTAAGTTGCAGTAACTGTTGCTGATAGTTGCAGTAAGTTGCAGTAACTGTTGCTGATAGTTGCAGTAAGTTGCAGCAAAAGTTGTCGTTAGTTGCAGTAACTGTTGCTGATAGTTGCAGTAAGTTGCAGCAAAAGTTGCCATTAGTTGCAGTAACTGTTGCTGATAGTTGCAGTAAGTTACAGTAAAAGTTGCCGTTAGTTGCAGTAAGTTGCAGCAAAAGTTGCAGTAAGTTGCAGTAACTGTTGCTGATAGTTGCAGTAAGTTGCAGTAACTGTTGCTGATAGTTGCAGTAAGTTGCAGCAAAAGTTGCAGGAAGTTGCAGTAACTGTTGCTGATAGTTGCAGTAAGTTGCAGCAACGTTGCTGATAGTTGCAGTAAGTTGCAGTAACTGTTGCTGATAGTTGCAGTAAGTTGCAGTAACTGTTGCTGTTAGTTGCAGTAAGTTGCAGCAAAAGTTGCAGTAAGTTGCAGTAACTGTTGCTGATAGTTGCAGTAAGTTGCAGCAAAAGTTGCAGTAAGTTGCAGTAACTGTTGCTGATAGTTGCAGTAAGTTGCAGTAACTGTTGCTGATAGTTGCAGTAAGTTGCAGTAACTGTTGCTGTTAGTTGCAGTAAGTTGCAGTAACTGTTGCTGATAGTTGCAGTAAGTTGCAGCAAAAGTTGCAGTAAGTTGCAGTAACTGTTGCTGATAGTTGCAGTAAGTTGCAGCAAAAGTTGCAGTAAGTTTCAGTTAAAGTTGCCGTTAGTTGCAGGAAGTTGCAGCAAAAGTTGCAGTAAGTTGCAGTAACTGTTGCTGTTAGTTGCAGTAAGTTGCAGTAACTGTTGCTGATAGTTGCAGGAAGTTGCAGGAAGTTGCAGCAAAAGTTGCAGTAAGTTGCAGCAACTGTTGCTGTTAGTTGCAGTAAGTTACAGTAAAAGTTGCCGTAGTTGCAGTAAGTTGCAGCAAAAGTTGCAGTAAGTTGCAGTAACTGTTGCTGATAGTTGCAGTAAGTTGCAGTAACTGTTGCTGATAGTTGCAGTAAGTTGCAGCAAAAGTTGTCGTAAGTTGCAGTAACTGTTGCTGATAGTTGCAGTAAGTTGCAGCAAAAGTTGCCATTAGTTGCAGTAACTGTTGCTGATAGTTGCAGTAAGTTACAGTAAAAGTTGCCGTTAGTTGCAGTAAGTTGCAGCAAAAGTTGCAGTAAGTTGCAGTAACTGTTGCTGATAGTTGCAGTAAGTTGCAGTAACTGTTGCTGATAGTTGCAGTAAGTTGCAGCAAAAGTTGCAGTAAGTTGCAGTAACTGTTGCTGATAGTTGCAGTAAGTTGCAGCAAAAGTTGCAGTAAGTTGCAGTAACTGTTGCTGATAGTTGCAGTAAGTTGCAGTAAATGTTGCTGTTAGTTGCAGTAAGTTGCAGCAAAAGTTGCAGTAAGTTGCAGTAACTGTTGCTGATAGTTGCAGTAAGTTGCAGCAAAAGTTGCAGTAAGTTGCAGTAACTGTTGCTGATAGTTGCAGTAAGTTGCAGTAAAAGTTGCAGTAAGTTGCAGTAACTGTTGCTGTTAGTTGCAGTAAGTTGCAGTAACTGTTGCTGATAGTTGCAGTAAGTTGCAGCAAAAGTTGCAGTAAGTTGCAGTAACTGTTGCTGATAGTTGCAGTAAATTGCAGCAAAAGTTGCAGTAAGTTGCAGTAAAGTTGCCGTTAGTTGCAGGAAGTTGCAGCAAAAGTTGCAGTAAGTTGCAGTAACTGTTGCTGTTAGTTGCAGTAAGTTGCAGTAACTGTTGCTGATAGTTGCAGGAAGTTGCAGGAAGTTGCAGCAAAAGTTGCAGTAAGTTGCAGCAACTGTTGCTGTTAGTTGCAGTAAGTTGCAGCAAAAGTTGCAGTAAGTTTCAGTAACTGTTGCTGATAGTTGCAGTAAGTTGCAGCAAAAGTTGCAGTAAGTTTCAGTTAAAGTTGCCGTTAGTTGCAGTAAGTTGCAGCAAAAGTTGCAGTAAGTTGCAGCAACTGTTGCTGTTAGTTGCAGTAAGTTGCAGTAACTGTTGCTGATAGTTGCAGTAAGTTGCAGCAAAAGTTGTCATTAGTTGCAGTAAGTTGCAGCAAAAGTTGCAGTAAGTTGCAGTAACTGTTGCTGATAGTTGCAGTAAGTTGCAGCAAAAGTTGCAGTAAGTTGCAGTAACTGTTGCTGATAGTTGCAGTAAGTTGCAGCAAAAGTTGTCATTAGTTGCAGTAAGTTGCAGCAAAAGTTGCAGTAAGTTGCAGTAACTGTTGCTGATAGTTGCAGTAAGTTGCAGCAAAAGTTGCAGTAAGTTGCAGTAACTGTTGCTGATAGTTGCAGTAAGTTGCAGCAAAAGTTGTCGTTAGTTGCAGGAAGTTGCAGCAAAAGTTGCAGTAAGTTGCAGTAACTGTTGCTGATAGTTGCAGTAAGTTGCAGCAAAAGTTGCAGTAAGTTTCAGTAAGTTGCTGATAGTTGCAGTAAGTTGCAGCAAAAGTTGCAGTAACTGTTGCTGATAGTTGCAGTAAGTTGCAGTAAAAGTTGTCAGTAAGTTGCAGTAACTGTTGCTGATAGTTGCAGTAAGTTGCAGTAACTGTTGCTGATAGTTGCAGTAAGTTGCAGCAAAAGTTGCAGTAAGTTGCAGTAACTGTTGCTGATAGTTGCAGTAAGTTGCAGCAAAAGTTGTCGTTAGTTGCAGGAAGTTGCAGCAAAAGTTGCAGTAAGTTGCAGTAACTGTTGCTGATAGTTGCAGTAAGTTGCAGCAAAAGTTGCAGTAAGTTGCAGTAACTGTTGCTGATAGTTGCAGTAAGTTGCAGCAAAAGTTGCAGTAAGTTGCAGTAACTGTTGCTGTTAGTTGCAGTAAGTTGCAGTAACTGTTGCTGATAGTTGCAGGAAGTTGCAGCAAAAGTTGCAGTAAGTTGCAGTAACTATTGCTGATAGTTGCAGTAAGTTGCAGTAACTGTTGCCGATAGTTGCAGGAAGTTGCAGCAAAAGTTGCAGTAAGTTGCAGTAACTGTTGCTGTTAGTTGCAGTAAGTTGCAGCAAAATTAGAACTGTTGCTGATAGTTGCAGTAAGTTGCAGTAACTGTTGCTTATAGTTGCAGTAAGTTGCAGTAAAAGTTGCCTTTAGTTGCAGGAAGTTGCAGCAAAAGTTGCAGTAAGTTGCAGTAACTGTTGCTGTTAGTTGCAGTAAGTTGCAGCAAAAGTTGCAGTAAGTTGCAGTAACTGTTGCTGATTCATAAGTTGCAGTAAGTTGCAGTAACTGTTGCTGATAGTTGCAGTAAGTTGCAGTAAAAGTTGCCCTTAGTTGCAGGAAGTTGCAGCAAAAGTTGCAGTAAGTTGCAGTAACTGTTGCTGATAGTTGCAGTAAGTTGCAGCAAAAGTTGCAGTAAGTTGCAGTAACTGTTGCTGATAGTTGCAGTAAGTTGCAGTAACTGTTGCTGATAGTTGCAGTAAGTTGCAGCAAAAGTTGTCGTTAGTTGCAGTAACTGTTGCTGATAGTTGCAGGAAGTTGCAGCAAAAGTTGTCGTTAGTTGCAGTAACTGTTGCTGATAGTTGCAGTAAGTTGCAGCAAAAGTTGCCGTTAAGTTGCAGTAACTGTTGCTGATAGTTGCAGTAAGTTGCAGCAAAAGTTGTCGTTAGTTGCAGGAAGTTGCAGCAAAAGTTGCAGTAAGTTGCAGTAACTGTTGCTGATAGTTGCAGTAAGTTGCAGCAAAAGTTGCAGTAAGTTGCAGTAAGTTGCAGTAACTGTTGCTGATAGTTGCAGTAAGTTGCAGTAAAAGTTGCAGTAACTGTTGCTGATAGTTGCAGTAAGTTGCAGTAAAAGTTGCAGTAAGTTGCAGTAACTGTTGCTGATAGTTGCAGTAAGTTGCAGTAAAAGTAAGTTGCAGTAAATGTTGCTGATAGTTGCAGTAAGTTGCAGCAAAAGTTGCAGTAAGTTGCAGTAAATGTTGCTGATAGTTGCAGTAAGTTGCAGCAAAAGTTGCAGTAAGTTGCAGTAACTGTTGCTGATAGTTGCAGAAAGTTGCAATAAAAGTTGCTGTTAGTTGCAGTAAATGAATAATGTAAATGTTTGATGCTTCTGTCTCCAGATGTCATTAAAGTCCCAACTGATCCGGGTCTTTCCCCCCTCCAGGCCAGATCTTCAGTCTGGCTGTTCGGAGGTCGGCTGGTCAGCAGCTCCATCTCATGATGTCCTGACTGGGATCATCCCGGCCTGGTTTAAGGATCGGGATCGTCCCGGATCGGGTCTAAACCTGACTGGGACGATCCCGGCCTGGTTTAAGGATCGGGATCGTCCCGGATCGGGTCTAAACCTGACTGGGATCATCCCGGCCTGGTTTAAGGATCGGGATCGTCCCGGATCGGGTCTAAACCTGACTGGGATCATCCCGGCCTGGTTTAAGGATCGGGATCGTCCCGGATCGGGTCTAAACCTGACTGGGACGATCCCGGCCTGGTTTAAGGATCGGGATCGTCCCGGATCGGGTCTAAACCTGACCGGGACGATCCCGGTCTCGTTCAAACCTGATCTGAGCAGAGCAGAAACTCGGCAGGTGAGCTGCACCTGCAGTACTTCTGTCCACCACCTGGAGGAGCTTTTATGTCCTCCGACGTGTGTTTGTCCCGACATCTGCTCCAGCGTCTGCAGCCGAGGGCGTGGCCTCGTTCATGTTCAAGTTCACCTCAGCAGTGTGTGTGTGTGTGTGTGTGTGGGGGGGGGGGGGGGGGCATATCAGGTCACGTCTGTGTGTGTAAAGGTGATGCCGACTGCTGGCGGCGGGTTGAATTATTCACACGTCTCTGCGGTCGTCTCCCTCCCTGAAACCTGAGAGGAGGTGGTGAGGAGGCTCCCGTCCTCTCAGGAGGTGGTGGTGGTGGTTAGGGGGGTGTGTGTGTTTAGAATGAAATATTTTAATGAGTAAATGAAACAAAAAGGATCAATAAAGCGTTTTGGTTGCAGACTGGATCCCCAACGCCATCCATGGCGGTTCTGAACAGGATCCAGGCAGTCCAGCTAAATCTGCCCAGAACTGCTCCCCCTCTCAGACCCTTTCTCTTTCCCACCACAGAAGTGACGTTCCCGTTCCTTCACCGTAAAATCTGTGAGTTGTTAAACTCTTTCAGAGTAATTCCAGCAGCAGTGAGAGAGAGATGCCTCGTGACGACGGGCAGGCGGGGGGGCAGGGAGCCACCCCCTCAGATCTGTCATCCAATCAGAAAGTTTGGTTTAACAACTGTTGGCTAAAAACTTTCATCATCAACTCCTCCAGTTTCCTGCGAGTCTGCAGACCAGGACTTCAGGTGCAGCATAGTGAACTTTGCACGTGGAGCTGAAACACGGTTTGCAGGTGAAGGTGCAAACGAAAGAAATGAGGGTTTACGTGTTCATAATGCGGAGAAGTTCTGGAGACGACGGCACAAAAGGAACACGAGCCTGGAGACAGACATGTTGGTGGAAGATGGAGACGAGAATATCATTTAGAACAAGAATGATGAATACAAAAACGATCCAGCAGGTTTCCGTGCCGAGTCTCAGACACGTCCAGGTCATGAGGTCATGGATGAAACCCTGAGACATGTCTCTGACCTGTAAACGTGGAAGCTGCTGCTGACACGATGCCGACGTGACTGGAGGAGCGGCCGTGATCCCGTCCAGTCGCTACGATCCCGTCCAGCCGCTACGATCCTGTCCAGCCGCTACGATCCCGTCCAGCCGCTACGATCCCGTCCAGCCGCTACGATCCCGTCCAGTCCAGTCGCTACGATCCCATCCAGCCGCTACGATCCCGTCCAGCCGCTACGATCCCGTCCAGCCGCTACGATCCCGTCCAGCCGCTACGATCCCGTCCAGCCGCTACGATCCCGTCCAGCCGCTACGATCCCGTCCAGCCGCTACGATCCCGTCCAGCCGCTACGATCCCGTCCAGCCGCTACGATCCCGTCCAGCCGCTACGATCCCATCCAGCCGCTACGATCCCGTCCAGTCCAGCCGCTACGATCCCGTCCAGCCGCTACGATCCCATCCAGCCGCTACGATCCCGTCCAGCCGCTACGATCCCATCCAGCCGCTACGATCCCGTCCAGCCCCCCCCCCCCCCCCCTCCCTCCCCCTCCCCCCCCCCCCCCCCCCTCCTCCCTCCCCCATCCCCCCCACCTCCCCCCCCCCCCCCCTCCTTCTCATCTCCAGCCGCTACGATCCCGTCCAGCCGCTACGATCCCATCCAGCCGCTACGATCCCGTCCAGCCGCTACGATCCCGTCCAGCCGCTACGATCCCGTCCAGCCACTACGATCCCGTCCAGCCGCTACGATCCCGTCCAGCCGCTACGATCCCGTCCAGCCGCTACGATCCCGTCCAGCCGCTACGATCCCGTCCAGCCACCGTGATCCCGTCCAGCCGCTACGATCCCGTCCAGCCGCTACGATCCCGTCCAGCCGCTACGATCCCGTCCAGCCGCTACGATCCCGTCCAGCCGCTACGATCCCGTCCAGCCGCTACGATCCCGTCCAGCCGCTACGATCCCGTCCAGTCGCTACGATCCCGTCCAGCCGCTACGATCCCGTCCAGCCGCTACGATCCCGTCCAGCCGCTACGATCCCGTCCAGCCGCTACGATCCCATCCAGCCGCTACGATCCCGTCCAGCCACCGTCCAGCCGCTACGATCCCGTCCAGCCGCTACGATCCCGTCCAGCCGCTACGATCCCGTCCAGCCGCTACGATCCCGTCCAGCCGCTACGATCCCGTCCAGCCGCTACGATCCCGTCCAGTCGCTACGATCCCGTCCAGCCGCTACGATCCCGTCCAGCCGCTACGATCCCGTCCAGCCGCTACGATCCCGTCCAGCCGCTACTGTCCCATCCAGCCGCTACGATCCCGTCCAGTCCAGCCGCTACGATCCCGTCCAGCCGCTACGATCCCGTCCAGCCGCTACGATCCCGTCCAGCCGCTACGATCCCATCCAGCCGCTACTGTCCCATCCAGCCGCTACGATCCCGTCCAGCCGCTACGATCCTGTCCAGTCGCTACGATCCCGTCCAGCCGCTACGATCCCGTCCAGTCGCTACGATCCCGTCCAGCCGCTACGATCCCGTCCAGCCGCTACGATCCCGTCCAGCCGCTACGATCCCGTCCAGCCGCTACGATCCCGTCCAGTCGCTACGATCCCGTCCAGCCGCTACGATCCCGTCCAGCCGCTACGATCCCGTCCAGCCGCTACGATCCCGTCCAGCCGCTACGATCCCGTCCAGCCGCTACGATCCCGTCCAGTCGCTACGATCCCGTCCAGCCGCTACGATCCCGTCCAGCCGCTACGATCCCGTCCAGTCGCTACGATCCCGACCAGCCGCTACGATCCCGTCCAGCCGCTACGGTCCCGTCCAGCCGCTACGATCCCGTCCAGCCACCGTGATCCCGTCCAGCCGCTACGATCCCGTCCAGCCGCTACGATCCCGTCCAGCCGCTACGATCCCGCAGCCCTGCGGTGGTTCCATTCATACTTGACTGACAGAACTTTTTCTGTGCATCTTGGAACGAGGCGGCTCTCCTACACCAACGTTAAGTGATGGAGCTAACCACAGGGGACCAGAGGGAGTGGAATTCATCTAACTGGTTCTTAGAGGAGGCAGACATCGTCTCAATACTGATATGGTCTACTAAGAAATTCCTAAACTGGCTAATGCTCAGATTATTTTTGGATTTCCAGTTTACCAAGATAGTTTTCTTTGCAATACATAATACAGTAAGTATCATATGTGCATAGTTGGTTACCGTGTTGATCTCATCCAAGTCCCCCAGTAAACACAGTGCGGGGCTTGCAGGAAAGTTACACCTGAGCCACGTTGACAGGTCATCACATACCTGAAGCCAAAACCTCTGGACAGGTGGACAAGACCACAAGGCGTGAAGATAATTATCTGTTGTATTCTCATTGCAGTGCAAACAAATATTTGAAGGTGACAGACCCATCTTGAACATCCTCTGTCCTGTGTAATGTACTCTGTGTAAAACCTTGAATTGTATCAACTGCATATTTGAGTTTTTAGTCATTAGGAACGTGTTTAAACATATCTGTGTCCATGTGTTTTGGTTAAGGGTTCTGGACAAGTCAGCCTCCCACTTCCAAGTTGGAAGGGAAATTGAATCATCCAGTTTTAATAATAATCTATATATTTTCGACAGTAGTTTGGGGATAGAGAGATTCAGGAATTCTGCTACCCTGACCGGAGTCTGCAGGATCAGTTGGTTAGAGGTATATTTTTTGCTTAATATAGATTTAAGTTGATGGTATTCTAAGAATTTAGTACTACTGATCCCGTATTGTAAGGTAAGTGTATTAAATGACAGGAATTTTCCATTTTCAATGATATGTTGTAATTGTTTTACTCCTTTATCTTTGGTGATGGATGGATGGATGCAGCTGGTCGCCATGGAAACCCATTCCATGAAGCTCTCTGTCACTTTTCTTGATCTGATCTGAAGGCCACATGAAGGTTGGAGGTCTGTAGTGATTGACTGCAGAAAGTTGGCCACCTCTTCTCACTATGAGCTTCAGCATCACTGACCCGCTCCATCAGTTTACGTGGACGAACACTTCATGGCTGAGCTGCTGTCGTTCCCAAACACTTCCATGTTCTTATAATCCAGCTGCAGCTGACTGTGGAATATTTAGGAGGAAACTTCACCGCTGGATTGTTGCACGGTGGCATCCTATCACAGTTCCACGCTGGAATCCACTGATTCCTGAGAGCGACACATTCTTTCACACGTTTGTAGAAACAGTCTGCATGCCGAGCTGCTTCATTTATACACCTGTGGAAGTGATGGAACACCTGATTCCACCATCTGGATGGGGAGCAAATACTTTTGGCAGTATAGTGTACAACTGTGTGAAAAAGTGTTTCCTCCTTCCTGATTTCTTACGTTTTTGCATGTTTGTCACACTTACATGTTTCAGATCATCAAACAAATTTAAATGTGAGACAAAGATAACACAAGTTAACAGAAAATGCAGTTTTTAAATGAAGATTTTTATTTTAATGATCAGTAGTCGAGTTGTAAAAAAGTTTCAGGGGGGAGGGAAAAACTCATTGGAGATTCTCTTTAAAATCTACCGGCCAAGCATATTTTTTACTGGTTGAAATATTAAACCATTTTACACACATATATATTTAAGCTGTTAATCCAGTGTTATACTGGATGCAAACGGAAAAAAACAAGAACAAGAAAAACATATTAGTATTTAGTAAACTGGTTATTTCTGAATTCATTCATTTGAAACTTCCTGGTCAGACTCCTCGTTCTCTATTTTCTGCTTCACACGGTCCATGAAGCCTCCTGGTCCTGCAGTCCTGCACCACAGCCTGGTGGGAGCAGCTCCTCCCTGATCTCTGGAGATCACAGATGGACATTAAGGAGATCTAATAGTCTCTGTCTTTTTTTTTTTACTGTTTCTGTGTTTTGAAACCTCCTTCACAACTTTTTGCTGCTTAAATGAAGGGGAAAGCATTTGCAGATGGAGAGATGCTTTAACAAAACAAAATAATTAAAAAGAATAAAAGGTTTACACTAAATGATGAGTTTGCACACATCTGTTTCAGTCTCAGTGCAGCAGAGATCATGGAGGTGTCTGACAAAGAGGACAGTAACGGTGTGAAGCAGGTGGACGGGGACATGATGCTGCTGCAGATGAACAGAATCAGAATCTGACCCACGTTGTTCCAGGAACATTTTCATGCTCATATTTATCTACTGAGCTTCCATAAAGGCGCATATCAACGTTATTTATCAAGTTGGAACAACATGACGTCGGATCTGAGCGGATGAGTGAAACTCCGCCCACCTGACTCGCCCTTCAGTCGCCAGGGCAGTAAATGGAGCGGACCCAGACTAGTTCATCCGTGTCCAGAGCGCCGCTTCTCTCTGAGCTCTCTGATTGGCTGTAAATCTGCTGGTTTATTCTCCAGTTCACCGGGATTTCTGATGGAAGGCTGATTAGCTGCTGATAAAAGGCACCGCATATATCAGCCTGAGCTAAACGCTACTGTTAGTAAACGGAGGTAATGTAGTGGGGGGGGTCTCATGCTCATGTCACGAAGGTGCGTTTGTGTGTTTGTGAATATGCGCATCGATGAAACATGTAGACGGTAAAGCAACATGAAGAAGAAATTTAACAAAATTGAAAAACATGACTCATTTGATGGAAACATTTACTCGCCAAAAAATTAACTGACATTTTTGCGCCTGGCGAGTGTTAATTTCAGACCCTGGCTGTTATCGTGCAACTTGTGAGGAGTTTAGCGACTTTTGCATAGATTGATCAAAAGTAATGACTGAGATTCTGAGTCTTGAGTCGTTGCTCACCATCATCACCATCATCACCATCATCATCCGTCTCCGCTGCGGCTTGTGCAGCTCCCTCTGACATCGGGCATCAACCAATCATATTGTGTCATTACATGTGCGCGTGCTCCTGAGCCCTCAGATTTTATTTCTTTTACTCAACATCCGCACTATTTTCTGATAATGAAACAGTTATATGAGTGTTGGTTAACTTATATTTCCAGGATTTACTGTAAAAACGGAGCGGATGGAATGGGGGGATGATTTTGATCGTTTTTATTTCAGGGGGGGATGAGGGGGGATGCCGGGGACCCCCTCATGCCATCCCCAACTCGAGTAGTGTTTATGGGGTAAAAAATCCAACCCTCCATGTCCCTGTGTGAAAAAGTGACCCCCCCTAAACCTAATAACTGGTTGTTCCACCTTAGCAGCAACAACTGCATCAAGCGTTTGTGATAACTGGCAGTGAGTCTTCTGCAGCGCTGTGGAGGAATTTTGTTCCACTCATCTTTGCAGAATTGTTGTAATTCAGCCACATTGGAGGCTTTTCCAGCATGAACCGCCTTTTTAAGGTCATGCCACAGCATCTCAATGGGATTCAGGTGGGGGCTTTGACTAGGCCACTCCAAAGTCTTCATGTTGTTGTTCTTAAGCCATTCAGAGGTGGACTTGCTGGTGTGTTCTGGATCATTGTTCTGCTGCAGAACCCAAGTGCGCTTCAGCTTGAGGTCACCAACAGATGGCCGGACGTTCTCCTTCAGGATTTTTGGTAGAAGCAGAATTCATGGTTCCATTTACCACAGCAAGTCTTCCAGGTCCTGAAGCAGCAAAACAGCCCCAGACCATCACACTACCACCACCATGTTTTACTGTTGCTATGATGTTCCTTTTCTGAAATGCCGTGTTACTTTTACGCCAGATGTAATGGGACCTCCACCTTCCAGAAAGTTCCACTTTTGTCTCGTCAGTCCACAGAGTATTTTCCCAAAAGTCTTGGGGATCATCAAGATGCTTTCTGGCTAAACTGAGACGAGCCTTTATGTTCTTTTTGCTCAGCAGTGATTTCTTGATGGAGAACAGGTGTAGCAGTAATCAGGCCTGGGTGTGGGGTGTCCCCCCCCTCCCCCCCCCCCCCCCCCCCCCCCCCTTACTAATAAAAATCTTCATTTAAAAAGCTGCACTTTGTGTTTACTTGTGTTATCTTTATCTTTGTCACAGGTTACTTGGTCATGAGGTCGAAGAGTCCAGGTCTAGTCCATAACTGAGCCAGGGTCCTTACTGGGGGGTCGTGAAGAGAAGCTTATATTTTGACAACTGTCGATCAGTCAGCTGTAATTTTTAACCACCTTTCCCATCTAAAACCCATACTCCCATCTGCTAGCGGTGCACAACTAAACAGGAGAGTCCCAAAGCATGATGGGAAATATTCAATCTGAAGAATCAAATCAAACTTTATTTATAAAGTGCTTTTCCTGCCAAAGGCAACCCAAAGTGCTTTGCACGACAATAAAGATGGTGAATTCTCCCTGAGTAGAGATTTTTCTTTGACACTGAAAAATGAAAAGTTGTTTTCACCAGCACTGCTGGTCATCAGGGGCATTTTCCTATCAGTGTTAATATGATTTAACAACTCAAATCTTACACTGCATATTTTACAGTGTACAAACAAAAGAATGTTTAAGTTTCTAAAATAGATTAATGTGTAACTGTACTATAATAACTAGAATGAAACAAAACCTGCATTAAACCAGTAAAATATTAAAATACATCATCACTTGTAAGCAGCATCATCATGACGTCTGATTGGCTGCCAGTCATGTGACATGGAAGAACGACACCAAGGCTGGTTTCATGTGCAACTTTATTATCTAAAACCCTCAGAGGAGAAAATGAACCAGGTTTTAAGACAGAAAGCATCAAACCTGATATATAGCTGTCAGACAAAGACGATGACTCACCAACGTCACCTGATCAGAGGTTCTGTTCAACTGGACTGAAAACTAAAACACCGAGAACGAAGTGACGGCAGGTGTGTCTGCATGCACCAGGTAACATCAGTTCACATGAACCTGGAGAGGTCTGCAGCTCAGCAGCGACCTGAAGCAAGGACTTGATTCCTGGATGTGGTGTCCCAGGTGGAGGATCCTCCAGACCATCAGACAGAACTCAGACAGGTGGACCTGGAGAGAAAACCTGTAACACTCCTGATTCCTGCTATCTTCACTGATCGTCCTCTTCATCAAAGGACACAGCAGGTACACAAACAGTTTCTGCTTCAAGTTTTACTTACGATCTCTGCGAAGGACGGAAACCTGCTCGGGTTTTATCTACAATCTCTGCGAAGGACGGAAACCTGCTCGGGTTTCATCAATGATCTTTGCGAAGGACGGAAACCTGCTCGGGTTTTATCTACAATCTCTGCGAAGGACAGAAACCTGCTCGGGTTTTATCTACAATCTCTGCGAAGGACGGAAACCTGCTCGGGTTTCATCAATGATCTTTGCGAAGGACGGAAACCTGCTCGGGTTTTATCTACGATCTCTGCGAAGGACGGAAACCTGCTCGGGTTTAATCTACGATCTCTGGGAAGGACGGAAACCTGCTCAGGTTTTATCTACAATCTCTGCGTAGGATGGAAACCTGCTCGGGTTTTATCTACGATCTCCACGAAGGACAGAAACCTGCTCAGGTTTTATCTACAATCTCTGCGTAGGATGGAAACCTGCTCGGGTTTTATCTACGATCTCTGCGAAGGACGGAAAACCTGCTCGGGTTTTATCTACGATCTCTGCGAAGGACGGAAAACCTGCTTGGGTTTTATCTACGATCTCTGCGAAGGACGGAAACCTGCTCGGGTTTCATCAACGATCTTTGCGAAGGACAGAAACCTGCTCGGGTTTTATCTACGATCTCTGCGAAGGACGGAAACCTGCTCGGGTTTTATCAATGTTCTTTGCGAAGGACGGAAACCTGCTTGGGTTTTATCTACGATCTCTGCGAAGGACGGAAACCTGCTCGGGTTTTATCTACGATCTCTGGGAAGGACGGAAACCTGCTTGGGTTTTATCTACGATCTCTGCGAAGGACGGAAACCTGCTCGGGTTCTATTTACGATCTCTGCGAAGGACGGAAACCTGCTCGAGTTTTATTTACGATCTCTGCGAAGGACGGAAACCTGCTCGGGTTTTATTTACGATCTCTGCGAAGGACGGAAACCTGCTCGGGTTTTATCTACGATCTCTGCGAAGGACGGAAACCTGCTCGGGTTTTATCTACGATCTCTGCGAAGGACGGAAACCTGCTCGAGTTTTATTTACAATCTCTGCGAAGGACAGAAACCTGCTCGGGTTTTATCTACGATCTCTGCGAAGGACAGAAACCTGCTCGGGTTTTATTTACGATCTCTGCGAAGGACGGAAACCTGCTCGAGTTTTATTTACGATCTCTGCGAAGGACGGAAACCTGCTCAGGTTTTATCTACGATCTCTGCAAAGGATGGAAACCTGCTCAGGTGTTATCTACGATCTCTGCGAAGGACGGAAACCTGCGCGGGTTTTATCTACGATCTCTGCGAAGGACGGAAACCTGCTCAGGTTTTTATCTACGATTTCTGCGAAGGATGGAAACCTGCTCGGGTTTTATCTACGATCTCTGCGAAGGACACAAACCTGCTCGGGTTTTATCAACGATCTTTGCGAAGGACGGAAACCTGCACGGGTTTTATCTACGATCCCTGCGAAGGACACAAACCTGCTCGGGTTTTATCTACAATCTCTGCGAAGGACGGAAACCTGCTCGGGTTTCATCAATGATCTTTGCGAAGGACGGAAACCTGCTCGGGTTTTATCTACGATCTCTGTGAAGGACGGAAACCTGCTCGGGTTTTATCTACGTTCTCTGCGAAGGACGGAAACCTGCTCGGGTTTTATCTACGATCTCTGCGAAAGACGGAAAACTGCTCAGGTTTTATCTACGATCTCTGCGAAGGACGGAAACCTGCTCAGGTTTTATCTACGATCTCTGCGAAGGACGGAAACCTGCTCAGGTTTTATATACGATCTCTGCGAAGGATGGAAACCTGTTCGGGTTTAATCAACGATCTCTGCGAAGGACAGAAACCTGCTCGGGTTTTATCTACGATCTCTACGAAGGACGGAAACCTGCTCAGGTTTTATCTACGATCTCTGCGAAGGATGGAAACCTGCTCGGGTTTTATCAACGATCTCTGCGAAGGACAGAAACCTGCTCGGGTTTTATCTACAATCTCTGTGAAGGACGGAAACCTGCTCGGGTTTTATCTACGATCTCTGCGAAGGACGGAAACCTGCTCGGGTTTTATCTACGATCTCTGCGAAGGACGGAAACCTGCTCAGGTTTTATCTACGATCTCTGCGAAGGACGGAAACCTGCTCAGGTTTTATCTACGATCTCTGCGAAGGACGGAAACCTGCACAGGTTTTATCTACAATCTCTGCGAAGGACGGAAACCTGCTCAGGTTTTATCTACGATCTTTGCGAAGGACGGAAACCTGCTCGGGTTTTATCTACGATCTCTGCGAAGGACAGAAACCTGCTCAGGTTTTATTTCAGATCTCTGCGAAGGACGGAAACCTGCTCGAGTTTTATTTACGATCTCTGCGAAGGACGGAAACCTGCTCAGGTTTTATCTACGATCTCTGCGAAGGACGGAAACCTGCTCGGGTGTAATCCACAATCTTTGTGAAGGAAAGAAACCTGCTCGGGGTTTATCTTCGAACTTTGTGAAGGACGGAAACCTGCTCAGGTTTTATCCACAATCTTTGTGAAGGACAGAAACCTGCTCGGTTTTTATCTACGAACTTTGTGAAGGACAGAAACCTGCTCAGGTTTTATCTACGATCTCTGCGAAGGACGGAAACCTGCTCGGTTTTTATCTAGGAACTTTGTGAGAGCAGAAACCTGCTCCGGTTTTATTTACGATCTCTGCGAAGGACAGAAACCTGCTTGGGTTTTATCTAAGATCTCTGCGAAGGACACAAACCTGCTCGGGTTTTATCTACGATCTCTGCGAAGGACGGAAACCTGCTCGGGTTTTATCTTCGATCTCTGCGAAGGACAGGAACCTGCTCAGGTTTTATCCACAATCTTTGTGAAGGACGGAAACCTGCTCGGGTTTTATCTACGATCTTTGCGAAGGACGGAAACCTGCTCAGGTTTTATCTTCGATCTCTGCGAAGGACGGAAACCTGCTCAGGTTTTATCTTCGATCTCTGCGAAGGACGGAAACCTGCTCAGGTTTAATATACGATCTTTGCGAAGGACGGAAACCTGCTCAGGTTTTATCCACGATCTCCGCGAAGGACGGAAACCTGCTGGGGTTTTATCTACGATCTCTGCGAACGACGGAAACCTGCTCGGGTTTTATCTACGATCTCTGCGAAGGACGGAAACCTGCTCGGGTTTTATCTACGATCTCTGCGAAGGACGGAAACCTGCTCAGGTTTTATCTACGATCTCTGCGAAGGACAGAAACCTGCTCGGGTTTTATCTACGATCTCTGCGAAGGACAGAAACCTGCTCAGGTTTTATCTACGATCTCTGCGAAGGACGGAAACCTGCTCGGGTTTTATCTACGATCTCTGCGAAGGACGGAAACCTGCTCGGGTTTTATCCACGATCTTTGTGAAAAACGGAAACCTGCTTAGGTTTTTATCTACGATCTCTGCGAACGACGGAAACCTGCTCTGTTTTTATCTACGATCTTTGCGAAGGACACAAACCTGCTCGGGTTTTATCTACGATCTTTGCGAAGGACACAAACCTGCTCGGGTTTTATCTACGATCTCTGCGAAGGACACAAACCTGCTCGGGTTTTATCTACGATCCCTGCGAAGGACGGAAACCTGCTCGGTTTTTATCTACGATCTTTGCGAAGGACACAAACCTGCTCTGGTTTTATCCACGATCTTTGTGAAGGACGGAAACCTGCTCAGGTTTTATCCACGATCTTTGTGAAGGACGGAAACCTGCTCAGGTTTTATCTACGACCTCTGCAAAGGACAGAAACCTGCTCAGGTTTTATCTACGATCTCTGGGAAGGATGGAAACCTGCTCAGGTTTTATCTACAATCTCTGGGAAGGACGGAAACCTGCTCCGGTTTTATCTACGATCTCTGCGAATAACGGAAACCTGCTCCGGTTTTATCTACACCTCTGCAAAGACGGAAACCTGCTCCAATTTTATTTCAGATCTCTGTGAAGGACGGAAACCTGCTCGAGTTTTATTTACGATCTCTGCGAAGGACGGAAACCTGCTCGGTTTTATCTACGATCTCTGCGAAGGACGGAAACCTGCTCGGGGAAATCCACTCTTTGTGAAGGAAGAAACCTGCCGGTTTTATCTACGAACTGGAAGGACGGAAACCTGCTCGGTTTATCCACATCTTTGAAGGACGAAACCCGGTATTCGAACGTGAGGACAGAAACCGCTCAGGTTTTATCCACAATCTTTGTGAAGGACAGAAACCTGCTCGGTTTTTATCTACGAACTTGGAAGGACGGAAACCTGCTCAGGTTTTATCTACGATCTCTGCGAAGGACGGAAACTCTCGGGTTTTATCTAGGAACTTTGTGAGACAGAAACCTGCTCGGTTTTATTTACGATCTCTGCGAAGGACAGAAACCTGCTTGGGTTTTATCTAAGATCTCTGGAAGGACACGAACCTGCTCGGGTTTTATCTACGATCTCTGCGAAGGATGGAAACCTGCTCGGGTTTTATCTTCGATCTCTGCGAAGGACAGGAACCTGCTCAGGTTTTATCCACAATCTTTGTGAAGGAAGGAAACCTGCTCGGGTTTTATCTACGATCTCTGCGAAGGATGGAGACCTGCTTGGGTTTTATCTGCGATATCTGCGAAGGACGGAAACCTGCTCAGGTTTAATCTACGATCTCTGCGAAGGACGGAAACCTGCTCAGGTTTTATCTACGATCTCTGCGAAGGACGGAAACCTGCTCAGGTTTAATAAACGATCTTTGCGAAGGACGGAAACCTGCTGGGTTTTTATCTACGATCTCTGCGAACGACGGAAACCTGCTCGGGTTTTATCTACGATCTCTGCGAAGGACGGAAACCTGCTCGGGTTTTATCTACGATCTCTGCGAAGGACGGAAACCTGCTCAGGTTTTATCTACGATCTCTGCGAAGGACGGAAACCTGCTCGGGTTTTATCTACGATCTCTGCGAAGGACGGAAACCTGCTCGGGTTTTATCTACGATCTCTGCGAAGGACGGAAACCTGCTCGGGTTTTATCTACGATCTTTGTGAAGGACGGAAACCTGCTCAGGTTTTATGTATGATCTCTGCGAAGGACGGAAACCTGCTCGGGTTTTATCTACGATCTCTGCGAAGGATGGAAACCCTGGGTTTATCCAGACTCTGCAAGGAAAAAACTGCCGGGTATCCACGATCTCTGCAAGACAAAAACGTTGCTCTAACTCCACTTTTATAAACTTTACACAAACTCTCTTATTATCCCTCAAACAAACCTGCTCGGTTTTTATCTACGATCTTTGCAAACACAAACCTCTCTGGTTTTATCCACGATCTTTGTACGAAACCTCCTTCTTTTAACCCCTCCACTTTTTCCGCCTCATTCCTTTTAACTTTTATTGATTAAGACAAACATGCCGTTATTAGCTCTGAAGGACACAAACTGCGGGTTTATCCACATTTTGTGGACGGAAACTGCGGTTTATGTATATCTCTGAAGGAAATCGTTATCTAGATCCTAACACAAATCTGTTATTATTGACACAAATCGGTTAATTAATTAAACACAAATCGGTATTAATAAAATAGATTACACAAACTCTGGTATTAATTACACAAATCCGTATATTAAGACACAAACTCTGGGTTAATCTACATTCTGCAAGGACACAAACCTCCAATTCTTTTAACAAACCGATTCTTTTTACAAACCAATTAACTTGCAAAACTTTAATTTCAAACTTATTTAATTACAAAACCTAATTTAACAAATTACTTTTAACTCCTCTAACTTCTTATTCTTTATCTATACTCCCCACTTCTTATTATTACCTTTATTCTTCTTCTCTCCACCATTTACAAACCTCTGGTTTATTATATCTTACGGAAACCTCGTTATCTAATCTCTGAAAGAAACCTCTATCCAATCTCTAGGACAAACTTTCTTATTCTACCCTTTTACTTCTTTCTCACTCTTATTTTCCAACCTCTTTCACTCTCTCACTCTTTCCCCCCCTTCCCTCCCCTCTTATCCCTCTCCCCCCTTCTCCCCCTATCACTCCCCTTTATCTACCCCCCCTTTCTCTACCCCCCCCTTTCCCCTCCCCCTTATCTACCCTCCCCCCTTCCTTCCCCCTATCCCTTTCCCCCTTCACCCCCCCTCCGCCACCCTTTACCCCCCCCTTTACCTTCCCCCCCTTTACCCCTCCCCCTTTCCTTCCCCCTTTATCTCCCCCACCCATCCCTCTCCCCCTCTTATCTACGCTCTCCCCCCTTATCCGCTCCCCCCTATCCGCTCTCCCCCCTTTATTCTCCCCCCCCCTCTCCCCCTTATCCGCCTCCCCTATTTCGCCCTTCCCCCCTTCCCCCCCCCCGTTCCCCCCTTTTACCCTTCCCCCATCCCCCCCCCCCCCCCCCTTTTTCCCCGCCCCCTACCCCCCCCCCATCCCCCCCCCCCCCGCCCGCCAACCCCACCCTCTCGCCCCCAACCGCCCCACCCACCCCCCCCCCCCCCCCCCCCCCCCTCCCCTTTACTACGATCTCTCAAGGACGAAACCTATTCGGGTTTTATCTACGATCTCTCGAAGGACGAAACCTGCTCGGTTTTATCTACGATCTCTGGGAAGGACGGAAACCTGCTCGTTTTATCTACGTCTCTGCAAGGACGAAACCTGCTCATATCTACAACTCTCAAGAGAAACCTGCTCGGGTTTATTTACGATCTCTGCGAAGGACGGAAACCTGCTCAGTTTTATTTACCATCTCGAAGGACGAAAACCTGCTCGGTTTTATCTACGACTCTCAAGGACGGAAACCTGCTCGGTTTTATTTACGATCTCTGTAAGGACAGAAACCTGCTCGGGTTTCATCTACGATCTCTGCGAAGGACAGAAACCTGCTCGGGTTTGATCTACGACTCTGCGAAGGACGGAAACCTGCTCGGGTTTTTATCAATGTTCTCTGCAAGACGGAAACCTGCTCGGTTTATTTACGATCTCTGCAAGACGAAACCTGCTCGTTTTTTATGATCTCTGCGAGGACGGAAACCTGCTCGTTTTATCTACGATCTCTCGAAGGACACAAACCTGCTCGGGTTTTATCAACGATCTCTGCAAAACAACCTCTGAGTTTTATCATGTTCTTTCGAAGGACGGAAACCTGCTTGGGTTTTATCTACGATCTCTGCGAAGGACGGAAACCTCTCGGGTTTTATCTACGATCTCTGCAAGGACGGAAACCTGCTCGGTTTTATCTACGATCTCTGCAAGGACGAAACCTGCTCGGTTTATCTACGATCTCTGCAAGGACGGAAACGTGCTCGGTTATCTACGACTCTCAAACGAAACCTGCTCTTTATCTACGACTCTGCAAGGACGGAAACCTGCTCTTCTCACACTTTCAAGACGAAACCTGCTCGGGTTTTATCTACGATCTCTGCGAAGGACGGAAACCTGCTCGGGTTTTATCAATGTTCTTTGCGAAGGACGGAAACCTGCTTGGGTTTTATCTACGATCTCTGCGAAGGACGGAAACCTGCTCGGGTTTTATCTACGATCTCTGCGAAGGACGGAAACCTGCTTGGGTTTTATCTACGATCTCTGCGAAGGACGGAAACCTGCTCGGGTTTTATTTACGATCTCTGCGAAGGACGGAAACCTGCTCGAGTTTTATTTACGATCTCTGCGAAGGACGGAAACCTGCTCGGGTTTTATTTACGATCTCTGTGAAGGACGAAAAACCTGCTCGGGTTTTATCTACGATCTCTGCGAAGGACGGAAACCTGCTCGGGTTTTATTTACGATCTCTGTGAAGGACGAAAAACCTGCTCGGGTTTTATCTACGATCTCTGCGAAGGACAGAAACCTGCTCGGGTTTTATCTACGATCTCTGCGAAGGACAGAAACCTGCTCGGTTTTCTTTACGATCTCTGCGAAGGACGGAAACCTGCTCGAGTTTTATTTACGATCTCTGTGAAGGACGGAAACCTGCTCGGGTTTTATCTACGATCTCTGCGAAGGACGGAAACCTGCTCGGGTTTTATCCATGATCTTTGTGAAGGACAGAAACCTGCTCGGTTTTTATCTACAAACTTTGTGAAGGACGGAAACCTGCTCAGGTTTTATCTACGATCTCTGCAAAGTATGGAAACCTGCTCAGGTGTTATCTACGATCTCTGCGAAGGACGGAAACCTGCGCGGGTTTTATCTACGATCTCTGCGAAGGACGGAAACCTGCTAGAGTTTTATCAATGTTCTTTGCGAAGGACACAAACCTGCTCGGGTTTTATCAACGATCTCTGCGAAGGACGGAAACCTGCTAGAGTTTGATCAATGTTCTTTGCGAAGGACGGAAACCTGCTTGGGTTTTATCTACGATCTCTGCGAAGGACGGAAACCTGCTCGGGTTTTATCTACGATCTCTGCGAAGGACGGAAACCTGCTCGGGTTTTATCTACGATCTCTGCGAAGGACGGAAACCTGCTCGGGTTTTATCTACGATCTCTGCGAAGGAGGGAAACCTGCTCGGGTTTTATTTACGATCTCTGCGAAGGACGGAAACCTGCTCGAGTTTTATTTTCGATCTCTGCGAAGGACGGAAACCTGCTCGGGTTTTATTTACGATCTCTGTGAAGGACGGAAACCTGCTCGGGTTTTATCTACGATCTCTGTGAAGGACGGAAACCTGCTCGAGTTTTATTTTCGATCTCTGCGAAGGACGGAAACCTGCTCGGGTTTTATTTACGATCTCTGTGAAGGACGGAAACCTGCTCGGGTTTTATCTACGATCTCTGTGAAGGACGGAAACCTGCTCGGGTTTTATTTACGATCTCTGTGAAGGACGGAAACCTGCTCGGGTTTTATCCACGATCTTTGTGAAGGACAGAAACCTGCTCGGTTTTTATCTACAAACTTTGTGAAGGACGGAAACCTGCTCAGGTTTTATCTACGATCTCTGCAAAGGATGGAAACCTGCTCAGGTGTTATCTACGATCTCTGCGAAGGACGGAAACCTGCTCAGGTTTTTATCTACGATCTCTGCGAAGGACACAAACCTGCTCGGGTTTTTATCAACGATCTTTGCGAAGGACCGAAACCTGCACGGGTTTTATCTACGATCTCTGCGAAGGACACAAACCTGCTCAGGTTTTATCTACGATCTCTGCGAAGGACACAAACCTGCTCGGGTTTTACCTTCTATCTCTGAGAAGGACGGAAACCTGCTCAGGTTTAATCTACGATCTCTGCGAAGGACACAAACCTGCTCAGGTTTTATCCACGATCTTTGTGAAGGACGGAAACCTGCTCGGGTTTTATCTATGATATCTGCGAAGGACGGAAATCTGCTCGGGTTTTATCTACGATCTCTTCGAAGGACGGAAACCTGCTCGGGTTTTATCTACGATCTCTGCGAAGGACGGAAACCTGCTCGGGTTTTATCTACGATCTCTGCGAAGGAAAGAAACCTGCTCGGGTTTTATCCACGATCTCTGCGAAGGACAGAAACCTGCTCGGGTTTTATCTACGATCTCTGCGAAGGACAGAAACCTGCTCGGGTTTTATCTACGATCTCTGCGAAGGACAGAAACCTGCTCGGGTTTTATCTACGATCTCTGCGAAGGACAGAAAACTGCTCAGGTTTAATCTACGATCTCTGTGAAGGACAGAAACCTGCTCAGGTTTAATCTACGACCTCTGTGAAGGACAGAAACCTGCTCGGGTTTAATCTACGATCTCTGCGAAGGACAGAAACCTGCTCGGGTTTTATCTACGATCTCTGCGAAGGACGGAAACCTGCTCAGGTTTTATCTACAATCTCTGCGAAGGACGGAAACCTGCTCAGGTTTTATCTACGATCTCTGCGAAGGACGAAAACCTGCTCGGGTTTCATCAACGATCTTTGCGAAGGACGGAAACCTGCTCAGGTTTTATCTACGATCTCTGCGAAGGACGGAAACCTGCTCGGGTTTTATCTACGATCTCTGCGAAGGAAAGAAACCTGCGCGGGTTTTATCCACGATCTTTGCAAAGGAGGGAAACCTGCTCGAGTTTTATTTACCATCTCTGTGAAGGACGGAAACCTGCTCGGGTTTTATCTACGATCTCTGCGAAGGACGGAAACCTGCTCGAGTTTTATTTACGATTTCTGCGAAGGACAGAAACCTGCTCGGGTTTTATCTACGATCTCTGCGAAGGAGAGAAACCTGCTCGGGTTTTATTTACGATCTCTGCGAAGGACGGAAACCTGCTCGAGTTTTATTTACGATCTCTGTGAAGGACGGAAACCTGCTCGGGTTTTATCTACGATCTCTGCGAAGGACGGAAACCTGCTCGGGTTTTATCTAGGATCTCTGCGAAGGATGGAAATCTGCTCGGGTTTTATCTACGATCTCTGCGAAGGACGGAAACCTGCTCGGATTTTATCTACGATGTCTGTGAAGGAAAGAAACCTGCTCGGGTTTTATCTACGATCTCTGCAAAGGACAGAAACCTGCTTAGGTTTTATCTACGATCTCTGTGGAGGACAGAAACCTGCTCAGGTTTAATCTACGACCTCTGTGAAGGACAGAAACCTGCCGGGTTTAATCTACGATCTCTGCGAAGGACGGAAACCTGCTCGGGTTTTATCTACGATCTCTGCGAAGGACAGAAACCTGCTCTGGCTTTATCTACGATCTCTGCGAAGGACAGAAACCTGCTCAGGTTTTATCTACGATCTCTGTGAAGGACAGAAACCTGCTCAGGTTTAATCTACGACCTCTGTGAAGGACAGAAACCTGCTCGGGTTTAATCTACGATCTCTGCGAAGGACGGAAACCTGCTCGGGTTTTATCTACGATCTCTGCGAAGGACAGAAACCTGCTCAGGTTTTATCTACAATCTCTGCGAAGGACGGAAACCTGCTCGGGTTTTATCTACGATCTCTGCGAAGGACGGAAACCTGCTCGGGTTTCATCAACGATCTTTGCGAAGGACGGAAACCTGCTCGGGTTTGATCTACGATCTCTGCGAAGGACGGAAACCTGCTCGGGTTTGATCTACGATCTCTGCGAAGGACGGAAACCTATTCGGGTTTTATCTACGATCTCTGCGAAGGACGGAAACCTGCTCGGGTTTTATCTACGATCTCTGGGAAGGACGGAAACCTGCTCGGGTTTTATCTACGATCTCTGCGAAGGACGGAAACCTGCTCGGGTTATATCTACAATCTCTGCGAAGGACGGAAACCTGCTCGGGTTTTATTTACGATCTCTGCGAAGGACGGAAACCTGCTCGAGTTTTATTTACCATCTCTGTGAAGGACGGAAAACCTGCTCGGGTTTTATCTACGATCTCTGCGAAGGACGGAAACCTGCTCGAGTTTTATTTACGATCTCTGTGAAGGACAGAAACCTGCTCGGGTTTCATCTACGATCTCTGCGAAGGACAGAAACCTGCTCGGGTTTGATCTACGATCTCTGCGAAGGACGGAAACCTGCTCGGGTTTTTATCAATGTTCTCTGCGAAGGACGGAAACCTGCTCGGGTTTTATTTACGATCTCTGCGAAGGACGGAAACCTGCTCAGGTTTTATTTATGATCTCTGCGAAGGACGGAAACCTGCTCAGGTTTTTATCTACGATCTCTGCGAAGGACACAAACCTGCTCGGGTTTTATCAACGATCTCTGCAAAGGACGGAAACCTGCTAGAGTTTTATCAATGTTCTTTGCGAAGGACGGAAACCTGCTTGGGTTTTATCTACGATCTCTGCGAAGGACGGAAACCTGCTCGGGTTTTATCTACGATCTCTGCGAAGGACGGAAACCTGCTCGGGTTTTATCTACGATCTCTGCGAAGGACGGAAACCTGCTCGGGTTTTATCTACGATCTCTGCGAAGGACGGAAACCTGCTCGGGTTTTATCTACGATCTCTGCGAAGGACGGAAACCTGCTCGGGTTTTATCTACGATCTCTGCGAAGGACGGAAACCTGCTCGGGTTTTATCAACGATCTCTGCGAAGGACGGAAACCTGCTCGGGTTTTATCTACGATCTCTGCGAAGGACGGAAACCTGCTCGGGTTTTATCTATGATCTCTGCGAAGGACGGAAACCTGCTCGGGTTTTATCTACGATCTCTGCGAAGGACGGAAACCTGCTCGGGTTTTATCTACGATCTCTGCGAAGGACGGAAACCTGCTCGGGTTTTATCTACGATCTCTGCGAAGGACGGAAACCTGCTCGGGTTTTATCTACGATCTCTGCGAAGGACAGAAACCTGCTCGGGTTTTATCTACGATCTTTGTGAAGGACGGAAACCTGCTCGGGTTTTATCTACGATCTCTGTGAAGGACGGGAACCTGCTCGGGTTTTATCTACGATCTCTGCGAAGGACGGAAACCTGCTCGGGTTTTATCTACGATCTCTGCGAAGGACGGAAACCTGCTCGGGTTTTATCTACGATCTCTGCGAAGGACGGAAACCTGCTCGGGTTTTATCTACGATCTCTGCGAAGGACGGAAACCTGCTCGGGTTTTATCAACGATCTTTGCGAAGGACGGAAACCTGCTCGGGTTTTATCTACGATCTCTGCGAAGGACAGAAACCTGCTCGGGTTTTATCTACGATCTCTGCGAAGGACGGAAACCTGCTCGGGTTTTATCTACGATCTCTGCGAAGGACGGAAACCTGCTCGGGTTTTATCTACGATCTCTGCGAAGGACGGAAACCTGCTCGGGTTTTATCTACGATCTCTGCGAAGGACGGAAACCTGCTCGGGTTTTATTTACGATCTCTGCGAAGGACGGAAACCTGCTCGGGTTTTATCTACGACTCTGCGAAGGACGGAAACCTGCTCAGGTTTTATCTACGATCTCTGCGAAGGACAGAAACCTGCTCGGGTTTTATCTACGATCTTGAAAACCTGCTCGGTTTATCTACGATCTCTGTGAGGACGGAAACCTGCTCGGTTTTATCTACGATCTCTGCGAAGGACGGAAACCTGCTCGGGTTTTATCTACGATCTCTGCGAAGGACGGAAACCTGCTCGGTTTTATCTACGATCTCTGCGAAGGACGGAAACCTGCTCGGTTTTATCTACGATCTCTGCTGAATGACAATGGAAACCTGCTCAGGTTTATTACGATCTCTGCGAAGGACAGAAACTGCCTTTAATTACGATCTCTGCAGGACAAACTGCTCTTTATTACTCTCTCAAGGACGGAAACCTGCCGGGTTATCTACATCTCTGCGAAGGACGCAAACCTGCCAGGTATCTACGATCTCTGCGAAGGACGGAAACCTGCTCGGGTTATCTACGATCTCTGCGAAGGACGGAAACCTGCTCGTAATCTACGATCTCTGCGAAGGACAGAAACCTGCTCAGGTTTATCTACCTTTGAGGGAACCCGTTTTTCTCTCTCAGGAAACCGCTCGTTATCTACGACTCTCAACAAAACCCTCTTTTTCCGCTCTTCAACCTCTTAAACGCCGTTACTCGAACGCTTACGCTCTCAGAAACGCCCCCGGACAACGCCGGGTCACGCCTCAGAGACCTCATCCTCTCTCCCTCATTAACCTTTCTAAACCTATATTCCCACTTCAACACCTTTTACCTCCTTTACCCCCTGAACGCTAAAACGCTATTCAAAAACGCTATTAAAACGCTTTCAGCTCTCAAAAAACGCTCATCTACGCTCTTAAGAGAAACGCTCGTTATTAAACCTCTTTCTAGTCTCTAACAACCGCTCGTTATCTACGTCTCCCAAACAGAAACCTGCTCGGGTTTTATCTACGATCTCTCGAAGGACGGAAACCTGTCGGTTTTATCTACGATCTCTGCGAAGGACAGAAACCTGCTCGGGTTTTATCTACGATCTTTGCGAAGGACGGAAACCTGCTCGGGTTTTATCCACGATCTCTGCGAAGGACGGAAACCTGCTCAGGTTTTATCTACGATCTTTGCGAAGGACGGAAACCTGCTCGGGTTTTATCTACGATCTCTGCGAAGGACAGAAACCTGCTCAGGTTTTATCTACGATCTCTGGGAAGGACGGAAACCTGCTCCGGTTTTATCTACGATCTCTGCGAAGGACAGAAACCTGCTCAGGTTTTATCTACGATCTCTGCGAAGGACAGGAACATGCTCAGGTTTTATGTACGATCTCTGCGAAGGACACAAACCTGCTCGGGTTTTATCCACTATCTTTGTGAAGGACGGAAACCTGCTCAGGTTTTATGTATGATCTCTGCGAAGGATGGAAATCTCCTCGGGTTTTATCTACGATCTCTGCGAAGGACGGAAATCTCCTCGGGTTTTATCTACGATCTCTGCGAAGGACACAAACCTGCTCGGGTTTAATCTACGATCTCTGCGAAGGACACAAACCTGCTCGGGTTTAATCTACGATCTCTGCGAAGGACACAAACCTGCTCAGGTTTTATCGTCGATCTTTGTGAAGGACGGAAACCTGCTCAGGTTTTATCTACGAACTTTGCGAAGGACACAAACCTGCTCGGGTTTTATCGTCAATCTTTGTGAAGGACGGAAACCTGCTCAGGTTTTATCTACGAACTTTGCGAAGGACACAAACCTGCTCGGGTTTTATCTACGATCTCTGCGAAGGACGGAAACCTGCTCAGGTTTTATCCACGATCTCTGCGAAGGACGGAAACCTGCTCGGGTTTTATTTACAATCTCTGCGAAGGACAGGAACCTGCTCGGGTGTCCGGAGCAGACGACCAGGATGAACAGACACAGCAGAGACAGTCAGTAGAGCGTTAGCGTCTTTATTTCGTGGACGTTGCATAGGAAATGCACATCTGACTTCAGTAAAGTCTGCGTGAACATGGAGTCTCTAATGGGCTGAAGGACGGCTGACACTTCACCTGGTAACACAAACGAGGAGGACCGGGAGCAGGAGCCCAGACGGGACCTGGACTCGGCTCCAGGACACACAGCATGGAAACTAATGGAAACTGGTTCCCTCTGAACCACTGCTGACTCCGGGTCCAGGACCCGGTCTAGGACCTGGTCCAGGACCTGGGCCGGGGCGGCAGAAACTCCGCCTTGTTCATAAAAGAGTTGTCGAGGCACAAGGTTTCATAAGTTCTGAGTGAGGTGGAGGTGAGGTGAGGGTGGAGGGGGGAGGTCTGGTTTCCATGGTGATGTGGGCAGTTCTAAGGGGATGATGGGATACAGATGCCTGACGTGTTCCGGGTCACGGTTTGGGGGAGGCGAGAGCTCTCCCCCCTCCAGATCATCCTGGGTTCGTCGTGCTTAGCGTCACCTCCAGAGGGTCCGGGAGACGTTACCGGAGGTTCCGATCGATTAGATCGTAGACCCAAACAGAACCAAACAGAACCCAACAGAAAAGTTTACTTCTCACCTTTGTTCAAGTTTGTGTTATTTCGTTTTTTTTTTATCGACCTGATCGATCAGGTCGATCAGGTCGATCAGGTCGATCAGATTCTACAGGCTCAGAAACAGGAAAGAAATAAGATCAAAAACAAAATAACACAAACTTGAACAAAGATAAGAAGTAAATTTTTCTATTCGGTTCTGTTGGTTCTATGTGGTTCTGTGTGGTTCTATGTGGTTCTGTGTGGTTCTATGTGGTTCTATGTGGTTCAATTCTGTTGGTTCTATGTGGTTCTGTTGGTTCTATGTGGTTCTGTTGGTTCTATGTGGTTCTATGTGGTTCTGTGTGGTTCTATGTGGTTCTGCGTGGTTCAATTCTGTTGGTTCTATGTGGTTCTGTTGGTTCTATGTGGTTCTGTTGGTTCTATGTGGTTCTGTGTGGTTCTATGTGGTTCTGTTGGTTCTATGTGGTTCTGTGTGGTTCTATGTGGTTCTATGTGGTTCTGTGTGGTTCTATGTGGTTCTGTTGGTTCTATGTAGTTCTGTTGGTTCTATGTGGTTCTGTTGGTTCTGTGTGGTTCTATGTGGTTCTATGTGGTTCTGTGTGGTTCAATTCTGTTGGTTCTATGTAGTTCTGTTGGTTCTATGTGGTTCTGTTGGTTCTGTGTGGTTCTATGTGGTTCTGTGTGGTTCTATGTGGTTCTGTTGGTTCTATGTGGTTCTGTTGGTTCTATGTGGTTCTGTGTGGTTCTATGTGGTTCTGTGTGGTTCTATGTGGTTCTGTTGGTTCTATGTAGTTCTGTTGGTTCTATGTGGTTCTGTTGGTTCTGTGTGGTTCTATGTGGTTCTGTGTGGTTCTATGTGGTTCTGTTGGTTCTATGTGGTTCTGTTGGTTCTATGTGGTTCTGTGTGGTTCTGTTGGTTCTATGTGGTTCTGTGTGGTTCTATGTGGTTCTGTGTGGTTCTGTGTGGTTCTTTGGCTAACAGACCAGTTTGTTGCGTTTTAGTTAAACTTGACTTTTTAGACGTGGAACCTGTTGGACGTTTACGTGTTTGTAAATAATTGTTCGCTGGTGAAGATCTCCTGAAAGAATCCACCAATCACAGAAGGCGACTCAGAAGTGGGCGGGGCCTGATCTGGAGCTGACCTGGAGATGATCATCACCTCCATCAGGTTCCTGTAAAGCGCAACATTTGAACATAAATGAGTTTAACGAATGTTTAACGTGAATCAGTGATTATTAGTGTTAAAATATGAACGTTATCATAAAATAGTGAATTAATGTCAGCGAATAAAGGGAATTCTGGGTTCTTGCAGGTTCCACTAAGTTAAATTTAAGCCGTTTTAAAGACTTTTTCAGACTGTTATGAATTGAATTTAAGACCAACATGATACATTACCAGAAACATTTAAATGATCCCAGAAATTTAAAACTTTTTAAAATGAATTTCATAATTAAAAATGTATTTGCATTAAAAAGAGACAAACAATTCAGACCTGATACTGACACCAAAACTGTAAACCAGCGTAACACTCATATCTGCCTGTTTGCTGCCGTAACACTGATGCTGTCAGACATGATGAGATTTTTATTAGAAAACAGAGAAAACTTTAAATCGTAAAAACGAGTCGTCATCTGACACTCGTGCAGCAGCTTTCTGAGCCTCTTCATACTTTATGTAAACTCATCACACACGGAGTCCCTCATGGTGCTATTATAGGACCACTCTTAATTTTATACATCAATGATTTTGTGAATTCCTCATCCGTGCTTCATATAATATTATTTGCAGATGACAACAATCTGTTTTATGACCATAAAAATTCTAACACACTTGAAAAAACTATAAGTTGTGAACTTGACAAAATAGATATTTGGCTCCACTGTAATAAACTTTCTTTAAATATTAATAAAAAAAATTATATTGTCTTTCGTTCCCATAATAAACCTGATTTAAAACAAATCCATCTCACAATAAACAGACAGGAAATCACAAGAGTCACTGTCACTAAATTCCTGGGAATCATTATTGATGACTTTCTTAAATCTAAATGTATTGATTTTCTGACATTGATTTTTTTAAGCTGCGACATTTTCTTCCACTTTCTGCACTCCTCCCTGTGTAAAACATTGTTTGAGTCCCATTTGTGTTACTGTAATATTATTTGGTGTAATACTTTAACTCATTTAAACAAACTGATAATTCTTCAAAAAAAAGGCCATCCATGCTTAAAGTTTGACTCCTTGTTCACACTTTTAATCTTCTAAGACTCACTGAATAGAGCTATTTTCTAAATGATTGTGTATCAGGTTGTACATAAAATTAGTTACAGACTCTGTAATCTCATTCCAGTCTTTCTTTCTACAAACACTTATGCCAAAAAAAATAGAAATCGAATTGCTGTTAAAAACAAAGAAAAACGTAGACTTAAACGAACTAGTCTCGGCATCGCGTGCAGACAACCACAGATTTGGAACGAGCTCGACGAGAACTTGAACATGTCTACCTCCCTCTGCATCTTCAAAAATTAAAAAAAAAAAAAAATGCAGCTTCTGTCATCATACAACTAAGTTTTTTTCACCTTGGAGCTAGATATCAAAATTTGTCTACAAACTCATTAATTTATAATGTTCTTGTCAGATGTCTTGATGATTTTTCCTCTATTTTATTATTTTGTGTTGTATTATTTTACCATAGTCCGATATTATGTACTTAAAATGCTGAGATTACTTTTATTTTTACTTTTACATGCCTGTTGTATGCAAATTTGGTATAAGTTCTGGATAAAGCATAGCTAGCCTCTAATTTTTTTTTCTTTGTTTTATATTTTGTTTTTTTTCTTTCTTCTTGCCTGCTCATTAATTGGCTTGCAGAAAATTGGGCCCCCCTTATATAAGCTTTAATTATACCATGGTCTGGGTGAATCCTCGATTCTGATTGGCTGCAGGGTGTCCATTAAAAAGTGATGTAGGGCACCAAAAAAAGAAGTTCTGAACAAACAGCCCGATTGTTGTAAATCAATGCGCTGACACAAACACTAGCTGGTAACCATGGCAACAGAACTTACTATTTTAACAGTAGAAACAACTTTAACATATTAATGATTGGATTTAAAGGTACAGTCTGTAAGAAATACTGACATCTAGTGGGAAAGATGCTGTTAGAAAGAAAAGATGTTTTCTTTCAAATGACTTCATATTCCAGCACAGTAGTGAATGTACGGTGGCTGTTAGTGGCCAAAATTCTCCCAGACATGAAGATGATTTCATGTGTGATGTATCAGGGGTCTCAGGTGCAGCTGTGACGGAACTATGAGGAAATACTTTCATGTCTTTAAGACATTTCTGATCCCAAACAGTCTCTAACTCCCATTAAACAAAGCTGCTGCAGCAGGTTTAAAGTTCAGCGTTCTCACTTCACATGCATTCTTTTGTCCATTCAGGGACACCGTAGTAAAATGGTGGAACAAATATGGCAGCCTCCATAAGTGCACCCCCCAGCAAGTAGATATAAATGACTCATTCTAAGGAAATAAACATGTAACAGCTGTTCTAGAGCAGATTGCACATTAATAGAAACACAGTTTTGAATGATGTATTATATTTTTTTGCCACTGACCTTTGATTTTTCACACACTGTACCTTTAACATTTATTTCTTTCATAAGTGACGATGGTAAAGGCGGGATCATGCGCTCCGAGGTTGTCCATTATCAGAAAGCTTCTCTGGGGAGACCCATTTCCCACCTCGTTCTCTGGAAGGAGCTGCATGTTCGTCTTTTCTTAAATGTTGCGTGTGAATAAACCTAAAACCTAAAACCTGAACCTCCTCTGACTGAATACTTCATGTTTTGTGTAATTTGTTAAGTAAAGCCGACTCGTTAGAAATGAAAGTGTGATGTTTTAAGTCAAACCTGGTAAATCGTGATGTGGTGGTCCAGAACCAGAACCAGAACCGGGACCCTGTCCCTCAGAGACACGACAGCTCATGAGGAGAATCAGATTCGTCCTCTAAGAAAAGCGTCGTCTCATCAACAAAGTTTGGGAAGTTTCTGCGATTCTGCGGTGGAAGAAACTGTTTGGTTTCAAAGAGCTGCATCGACAGCTGCGAGTCGAACGGAGCCGGTGGAGGTGAGCTAGATGAGCCGATCGACCCCAGCTGGCCGGGCCGGGGGGGCTCAGGTGCTGCTAAACCCTCCTGATCCTGGAGGAGGTGGCTCCTTTGAAGTCTGGGGGGGATGCAGGAGGGGGGCGGGGAGTTTCCAGATAGTGCTGAGTGCTGCAGAAAAAGGCCGAGGCCATCGATCCAGACTGCTGCAGGAAACTGCCCGTGGGGGGGGGGCTGATGGTAAAGTTATCTGGAGATTGTCGGATTAAAACCGTGTGAGCAGCACCGAAGTGGGGGGGGGCATCAGTTCTAAGACAGCCAATCAGAGCGGCTGTTTCCAGTCAGGATGAAGTGATGAAGAGGAGGGATGAAGGTCAGAAACAAAAGAGAAAGACTACGTCTGCTTTTCATTTTTTCCTCACTGGTCGCCTCGGTAACAGCTTATTGGACGATTATGGGCTAGCATGCATTATATGTGGTTACTGGAGGTTAGCTATAGTCGGAGGCCTGACGACAGCGAAGGCTACTGGTGGTCAGAGGTGGACAGGTACAAACAGCATCATACAGGTACAGGCACATCTGATCTGTCAGGATATTATGGGATATGCTGGTTGGTTTCTTTTCACATGTTCGGTCCGGGGAAGCTGGGTCTGGAAACGGGTCGCTCCTAAAACAAGGCCGAGGCTGGACGAGGTCGCAGAGTCTGTCGGACCCGAGAGTTCGTGTCAGTGCATAGTTCTCATGCAGATTAGACTGCGATGCCGCTGGGGAGTAGGGTGGGAAGTTCCGACGTTCCCGGGTGTCCTCCCGCCGCCGGATCCGGCCCACACTCAGCACCATGTGGGGGGGTCGCATCGGGGGGCGTGAACGTCTCTGCAGAGCGTCAGCGTGGACAGCAGCTTCCGTGTTCCCGCGACGTTCCTCCGTCTGTCTGCTCCGTTTCCAGCGGGCTGAGGATCCTCCCCTCTACAGCCAATCACAGCCGACGAAGCTCAGAGCCAATCACAGCCCCCGTAGCTCAGAGCCAATCACAGCCCCCGTAGCTCAGAGCCAATCACAGCTGACGTAGCTCAGAGCCAATCACAGCCCCCGTAGCTCAGAGCCAATCACAGCTGACGAAGCTCAGAGCCAATCACAGCCGACGAAGCTCAGAGCCAATCACAGCCGACGAAGCTCAGAGCCAATCACAGCTGACGTAGCTCAGAGCCAATCACAGCCCCCGTAGCTCAGAGCCAATCACAGCCGACGAAGCTCAGAGCCAATCACAGCTGACGTAGCTCAGAGCCAATCACAGCCGACGAAGCTCAGAGCCAATCACAGCTGACGAAGCTCAGAGCCAATCACAGCCAACGAAGCTCAGAGCCAATCACAGCCGACGAAGCTCAGAGCCAATCACAGCCCCCGTAGCTCAGAGCCAATCACAGCCCCCGTAGCTCAGAGCCAATCACAGCCCCCGGAGGTGTGGCTGCAGCTCTCTCCGCCCTGCGTTCTACGTTCTCTGCGTTCTTGGTCACCGTGTCTCAGGTGCAGTAAAAATACCCTGGTCTATCTGGTCTATGCTCGGAAAACCCCACCCCCATCACTGTAGCCCCGCCCCCATCAGTCGCCCAGCGATCTGGGGGGTGGGGGGGGGGTGCCCAGCAGAATTTGGACAAATGTGAAATAAAAATGACGAAGGTGTCAGGATCATCTGCAGCCTTCATTCAACCCTGTTTCCTGATGGGGGGCGGGATTCAGATCAGGGTTCTGGGTCCAAGGGCCCTGCAGGCTCTCAAGTGTGTTTGGGAGGGGGGAAGGGGGGTTCCTGAGGCCATCCGGAGAGCTGGGACTCTCCCCAGCCTCCAGATCCCAGACTGCGGTGTGATCGGAGCTGCTGCCCCGACAAACCCGCTCCGAAAACGCGGAGCGACGCGCTGATCCGCTAATCCGGACAGGAAAGAGCCGATCAGCCGATCGTTGGGATTATTGATCCGCTAATCCAGACAGGAAAGAGCCGATCAGCCGATCGTTGGGATTATTGATCCGCTAATGAAATCAAAGGTCTGAAAGTGTGAGGAAGTCGGAGCAGAAACTCAGATCACACCGGACGGCGTCCTTCATCGTCGCTCCGCGGCTGCATGTGTGTGATGGGCAGCGGTGGATGTGTGGAGGAGGAGGAGGGGGAGGAGGAGGAGGAGGGGGAGGAGGAGGAGGAGGAGGAGGAGGAGGAGGAGGAGGAGGAGGAGGAGGAGGAGGAGGAGGAGGAGGTGAGGCAGTGAAGAAAGAAACAGATGGAAAAGAAAAAGCATCATGTTGCATAATCAAGCGTTTATTTCCTGCATGGAATGGTGAACAGAAAAGAAGATGCGGACAGAGCGGGAGCATCCTGCTGGCCACGTCCCGCCTGAACGGAACCTTAAACGCATCACTGTTCTTCCTCAGAACCACTAAACGTAGCTTCATCAACACGGATGCAACACATACAGCAAACTTTTACATGGGATCAGCTCGGCATTCCCGGGAACGCCGCATGTCAACAACAGGAGAAAAATGTCCTTAAATACATACAAAAGGAAACAAATCAAGAAAATGAACAAGAAAAGAAGGAAACAGGAAAGTTTTCAACTCAAGTCCAGTTCCCAGAAAACCAGAACCAGTTCTAGTAACGTGGTTCCGTACAAGCGATCAGGAAGTTTTCCTCCTTTATCATCGTTACAAAATCCTGCATTAGAAAATAGGGCAGCTTTAAATCAGTGGAATAATAAACTATACAACACAGAAGGGTCGGACCGGCGCCGGCCTGGTACCAGAGCTGCCCCGGCCCGGTACCGGTGCCGCTCCAGTCCGATAGCAGCGCCGCCCTGGTCCAGTACCGGCTAACGTTCTGCTCGCTGCTGCAACTAAACCACACAAACACGCTGCCCAACAATCGCTTTAGGTTCTGGTTTGGCTCAGTTCTAAAGGACAGTTCACACCAGATCTGTTCCAGCTGTGGCGCATTTATACGGCGGCGCATTTCAGCTGTGGCGCGTTCCAGCTGTGGCGCATTTATACGGCGGCGCATTTCAGCTGTGGCGCGTTTCAACAGTGGCGCATTTATACGGCGGCGCATTTCAGCTGTGGCGCGTTCCAGCTGTGGCGCATTTCAGCTGCAGCGCGTTCCAGCTGTGGCGCATTTCAACTGCGGCACGTCTCAGCTGCAGCGCGTTCCAGCTGTGGCACATTTATACGGCCGGCGCATTTCAGCTGCGGCGCGTTCCAGCTGTGGCGCGTTAATACTGCGCGCATTTCAGCTGCGGCGCATTTCAGCTGTGGCGTGTTTCAGCTGTGGCGCGTTAATACTGCGCGCATTTCAGCTGCGGCGCATTTCAGCTGTGGCGCGTTTCAGCTGTGGCGCGTTTCAGCTGTGGCGTGTTTCAGCTGTGGCGCGTTTATACTGCGGGCATTTCAGCTGCAGCGCGTTCCAGCTGTGGCGCGTTTCAGCTGCAGCGCGTTTCAGCTGTGGCGCGTTTCAGCTGTGGCGCGTTTCAGCTGTGGCGCGTTAATACTGCGCGCATTTCAGCTGCAGCGCGTTCCAGCTGTGGCGCGTTTATACTGTGGCGCATTTCAGCTGTGGCGCGTTTCAGCTGCAGCGCGTTTCAGCTGTGGCGCATTTATACGCCGGCGCATTTCAGCTGCGGCGCGTTCCAGCTGTGGCGCGTTAATACTGCGCGCATTTCAGCTGCGGCGCGTTTATACTGTGGCGCATTTCAGCTGTGGCGCGTTTCAGCTGCAGCGCGTTTTAGCTGTGGCGCATTTATACGCCGGCGCATTTCAGCTGCGGCGCGTTCCAGCTGTGGCGCGTTAATACTGCGCGCATTTCAGCTGCGGCGCGTTTATACTGTGGCGCATTTCAGCTGTGGCGCGTTTCAGCTGCAGCGCGTTTCAGCTGTGGCGCGTTTATACTGTGGCGCTTTTCAGCTGCAGCGCGTTCCAGCTGTGGCGCGTTTCAGCTGCAGCGCGTTTCAGCTGTGGCGCGTTTCAGCTGTGGCGCGTTAATACTGCGCGCATTTCAGCTGCAGCGCGTTCCAGCTGTGGCGCGTTTATACTGTGGCGCATTTCAGCTGTGGCGCGTTTCAGCTGCAGCGCGTTTCAGCTGTGGCGCGTTTATACTGCGGCGCATTTCAGCTGCAGCGCGTTCCAGCTGTGGCGCGTTTATACTGTGGCGCGTTTCAGCTGCGGCGCATTTCAGCTGCAGCGCGTTCCAGCTGTGGCGCGTTTATACTGTGGCGCATTTCAGCTGTGGCGCGTTTCAGCTGCAGCGCGTTTCAGCTGTGGCGCGTTTATACTGCGGCGCATTTCAGCTGCAGCGCGTTTCAGCTGTGGCGCGTTTATACTGTGGCGCATTTCAGCTGTGGCGCGTTTATACTGCGGCGCATTTCAGCTGTGGCGCGTTTATACTGCGGCGCATTTCAGCTGTGGCGCGTTTATACTGCGGCGCATTTCAGCTGCAGCGCGTTTCAGCTGTGGCGCGTTTATACTGTGGCGCGTTTCAGCTGCAGCGCGTTCCAGCTGTGGCGCATTTATACGGCGGCGCATTTCAGCTGTGGCGCGTTCCAGCTGTGGCGCATTTCAGCTGTGGCGCATTTCAGCTGTGGCGTGTTTATACTGTGGCGCATTTCAGCTGTGGCGCGTTTATACTGCGGCGCATTTCAGCTGTGGCGCGTTTCAGCTGCAGCGCGTTCCAGCTGTGGCGCATTTATACGGCGGCGCATTTCAGCTGTGGCGCGTTCCAGCTGTGGCGCATTTCAACTGTGGCGCATTTCAGCTGTGGCGTGTTTATACTGTGGCGCATTTCAGCTGTGGCGCGTTTATACGGCGGCGCGTTTCAACTGCGGCACGTCTCAGCTGCGGCGCGTTCCAGCTGTGGCGCATTTATACGGCGGCGCGTTCCAGATGCGGCGCGTTCCAGCTGCGGCGCATTTTAACTGCGGCGCATTCCATCTGTGGCGCGTTTCAACTGCTTTCTCCAGACTTCCTTATCATGGTTGTTGTGTATCCTGTGGTACATGTACGTGCACGGCCGCCGCCGGCGCTCCGATGCGCTCCTGGTGTGAGTTTACGCACTGTAGTGGTCGAAACGAGGCTGCGCCACAGCCAGAATGCGGCGCACACCGATCCAGTGTGAACTGGCCGTAACGGTGCCTCCGGCCCAGACTGGTTTTTCTTTTTTGTGACATTTTTTAAAAGTCGTGCAAATTTGTTCTTTTTTTTCCATCTTTCCAACATGGAAGCTGTTTTGTTGTTGTTTATTTTTATTTATGTTCTATTTTAGTGCAGATATCGGCCGACATGCGGCTGAAGAGAAGGAGAGAGTCCAGAACAAACAACCTCAACGGGGGATCGACTCAACCGTCACGGCGCCGCCTCCAACGCTCAGACCTGACGAGGGAACCAGGTCCCGCACGGCGAGCCGTCATCGGAACGCTCCGCTGGTGACGGACAAGTCGGACCTGTTCAGGGCGCGTTGGATCGACCCGGGTCAACCTGAGCGCCGCTGCAGGGCTTCGCCAGCACGATGGCTGCTCGCTAAGGTGGAAAGTAAAGAGAGAAAGTCCGAGTGAAGACGCGTCCCCCGATTTTGCATATTTGACTTGTTTCTGAAACAACATGGAAGAGAAAGTTAAGACGGGAAGTTCTGGAAGTGGCTGCGACGGAAGTGAAAGTCATCGCTGCAGATGACAGCTGATCCGGACCAGCCGATGTCGCTGCTGGTCCAGACATGACGGACTGGCTTCACCTGGTCCTCCAGCAGAGCCAGGGAACCCAACAGGCCTCCTGCAACCCCCCAGGACAGGACTGCAGCTCAAGGCACGTCGACGAGACTGATGGTAGTTCTGATAACTAAACTACAAACAGGGAGTTCTAGGAACTGATCCTAGAACCTATCTGATCCCAGAACCTCTCTGATCCCAGAACCTCTCTGATCCTAGAATCTCTCTGATCTTAGAACCTCGCTGATCCTAGAACCTCTCTGATCCTAGATCCTCTCTGAACCTCTCTGATCCTAGAACCTCTCTGATCCTAGATCCTCTCTGAACCTCTCTGATCCTAGATCCTCTCTGAACCTCTCTGATCCTAGAACCTCTCTGATCCTAGAACCTCTCTGAACCTCTCTGATCCTAGAACCTCTCTGAACCTCTCTGATCCTAGAACCTCTCTGATCCTAGAACCTCTCTGAACCTCTCTGATCCTAGAACCTCGCTGATCCTAGAACCTCGCTATCCTATAACCTCTATCCCAGAACCTCTCTGATCCTAGAACCTCTCTGATCCTAGAACCTCGCTGATCCTATAACCTCGCTGATCCTATAACCTCGCTGATCCTAGAACCTCTCTGATCTTAGAACCTCTCTGATCCTAGACCCTCTCTGATCCTAGAACCTCTCTGATCCTAGAACCTCTCTGATCCTAGAACCTCTCTGATCCTAGAACCTCTCTGATCCTAGAACCTCTGTGATCCTAGACCCTCTCTGATCCTAGAACCTCTCTGATCCTAGAACCTCTCTGATCCTAGATCCTCTCTGATCCTAGAACCTCTGTGATCCTAGAACCTTGCTGATCCTAGAACCTCTCTGATCCTAGAACCTCTCTGATCTTAGAACCTCGCTGATCCTAGAACCTTGCTGATCCTAGAACCTCTCTGATCTTAGAACCTCCTTGATCCTAGAACCTCGCTGATCCTAGAACCTCTCTGATCCCAGAACCTCTCTGATCCTAGAATCTCTCTGATCTTAGAACCTCGCTGATCCTAGAACCTCTCTGATCCTAGAACCTCTGTGATCCTAGACCCTCTCTGATCCTAGAACCTCTCTGATCCTAGAACCTGTCTGATCCTAGATCCTTGCTGATCCAAGAACCTCTCTGATCCTAGAACCTCTCTGATCCTAGAACCTCTCTGATCCTAGAACCTCTCTGATCCTAGATCCTTGCTGATCCAAGAACCTCTCTGATCCTAGAACCTCGCCGATCCTAATACCTCGCTGATCCTAGAACCTCGCTGATCCTTGAACCTCGCTGATCCTAGAACCTTGCTGATCCTAGAACCTCTCTGATCTTAGAACCTCTGTGATCTTAGAACCTCGCTGATCCTAGAACCTTGCTGATCCTAGAACCTTGCTGATCCTAGAACCTCGCTGATCCTAGAACCTTGCTGATCCTAGAACCTCTCTGATCTTAGACCCTCTGTGATCCTAGATCCTCTGTGATCCTAGAACCTCTGTGATCTTAGAACCTCGCTGATCCTAGAACCTCGCTGATCCTAGAACCTCGCTGATCCTAGAACCTCGCTGATCCTAGAACCTCTGTGATCCTAGAACCTCGCTGATCCTAGAACCTCTGTGATCCTAGAACCTCTCTGCTTCCAGTCTCTGCGAGGACCAAAACCAAAACACTGCTGAAATAATCGCCAGTTATTCGTCGTCATGGCAACGCGCTCAGTTCATGGTGATGATGATTTGAGGTTGGTCGCACGGCCGTGGCTGGGAATAATCGCCGGGACGGCTGAGTCGGCCTGGCCGGACCGGAGGACGAGGCACCGCTGGGAGTGCCGGACGTCTGCGTTAAATCTTCGTTCTGGGTCTCACGAACTACGTCATCTACGCAAAACTCACTAACACTAAAACATGCAGATTTTTTTCATTCTTTTTTAACTTTTTCATTTAAATTCACTTTGTATTCAACGCTGGATGGTTGTAAAAGTGTGTGTGAGTGTGTGTGTATATATATTTATATATCTATATATATATATATGTATATATATATATATGGTATAGGAAAGAAACGCAGCTGAAGTTCAGTAAACGCAGCGTTGCACGAGAAGCGTCTTCATTACTAAACCACACCCCTGATTACACACTGATAGCCCATTGGCCAAAGGAAGAAGTGCTTGTGATTGGACGAGGCCTCTGGGAGACTGAACCAATCACAGGGTGGCCCGTTGCCGGGCGGATTATCGTGTCAGCAGAAAACAGAGAAAACGCAGTTCTTTTCAAGCTTATTTCGACGTTTTCTCCAGATTTTCAGACAGAAGATGAAGTGCTCGATAAAATAAGTTACTCGCTTTGCATCATTTTCATTTGAAACTTATAAAAAGCAGATTCATCTGCAAGAAATGCTTTAAAAAACTGATTGTTTAAAATGATATTTCTTAAAGGGTTTCTACCAACTAACAGTTTTACAAGATAAACAAACAACAAATAATAAACAACCAAAGTGAATACAGCTCCCTTTCTTCCTCACGAGGCTGTGGGTTGGGGTCGGATGCGGTCGTTGTCTTTTTTACCCCCGTATTTTAGAGTCCCGGAGGTGCGAGCGGACTAGCAAGAGAAGCTATACTCAGATAAAGGTTCCAGAGTTAGCTTACAGATATCTAACCGACCGCCAGCCGACAAAATTGCACTTTCCTCATGATCAATATTCCCCTGGTGAAGGTTATTGACTCGTGTCTCCCTGTCTGCCTGCTTTGATCGGGACACCACCCCCCCCCCTGCCCCCACCCCCCCAGCATGCAGCTCCTGGCTCAGACTGGTGGATGAAGAGGAGGAAGAGGAGGGACCAGCTGAGATGGTGGCTGAGAGGAAAATCAATGAGCCATGAAGCCAAAGCCTCCACATATGACCCCCCCCCCCCCGCCCCCACGTAGTTACTGCTGTCCCCGCACCTGCACCTCCATCAGCTCGGCTCCTCCCGTTAAGAATTAGTTCATGTCTTCGAAAGGAGCCTTGATGACTCCTGGGGGGCGGGCGGAGTCTATCCCCAGGTGTGTGCATTGTGGGGGGGTGGGGGGTAGTGCTGGTGCTCAGGACCGGGAACACCCAGCAGGATGTTGGAGGCCCGTAGAAGCTCCGGGATTCAGCCTCACGGCTCAGCCACCCACCCCCGATCTTCAGCCTGGTCTGGTCTGGTCTGGTTGGGGGGGGGGGGGGGTCTGGGACCATGGAGACCAGAGAAAATTCACAGAGGGTGTTTAACACCAGGGGGGCGCTGGATCTGGCGTAGCCATGCTGATGCTGCTGAGTCTGTGTGTGGTGCTGGTGGGGGCGGAGCCAGACATTGGAAGGGTGGGGGGGACTGGGGGCAAGTAAGGGGGGGGGGCTTCTGTCACAGCTGGCATCAAAGGTCAAAGTTCAAGGAGGAGACGATCTGCAGTGATCTGGTGGAGCTGCCTCAGGAGTCCTTATCCCAGGTACCACTGTGGAGACAGAGAGAGGCGTTAATGACCCCCCCGCACCAGAACCAGAACCACCCCCCACCCAACACCACTCTCCTGACCCCTGCATCTCAGGGATGGGGGGGTCTGGTATCTATTAGACTGTCTGGACAACCAGCTCAGGACTAGCGACCTGTAGACCACCAGAAGGTCTGCAGGAACCAGTTCTCAGAGTCCCCTGAAGACCAACAGCTGCTGGACTTCACGGTCTACCTGTGGTATATCTGGTCCAGCCTGGTTGTTCCAGGCCAGGACCGGCCCAGACCTGAGACCTGAGGGTACATCGGTTTAGGGAATCCCCCTCCGTCCTGTAACAGTTCCCAACATGACCCACGTCCTTTCACTGAGATCAAACAGATGATGATGATGATGATGATGATGATGATGATGATGACATGTGGGTCAAAGGCCACACATTCCTGGTCACATGACTCTCCAGGTAGGGCTGCCACGATTAATCAATTATTAATCGATTAATCGTCGACTATCAAAAAAGTCGGTGACTAATTTGATGATGGACTCATGGGACTGACGGGAGCGCGTGCACACGCCGCTTCCTCACGTCCTCCCAGTTCAGGATCTGATGTTGTTTTGTCTGTCGTCTGTCTGATCTTGGGTCATTGTTCTGCTGCAGAACCCAAATGCGCTTGGACAGCAGAATTCATGGTTCCATTTACCACAGCAAGTCTTCCAGGTCCTGAAGCAGCAAAACAGCCCCAGACCATCACACTACCACCACCATGTTTTACTGTTGCTATGATGTTCCTTTTCTGAAATGCCGTGTTACTTTTACGCCAGATGTAATGGGACCTCCACCTTCCAGAAACTTCCACTTTTGTCTCGTCAGTCCACAGAGTATTTTCCCAGAAGTCTTGGGGATCATCAAGATGCTTTCTGGCTAAACTGAGACGAGCCTTTATGTTCTTTTTGCTCAGCAGTGGTTTTGGTCTTGGAACTCTGCCATGCAGCCATTTTTGCCCCCCAGTCTCTTTCTGATGGGGGAGTCATGAACACTGACCTTCATTGAGGCAAGTGAGGCCTGCAGTTCTTGGATGTTGTTCTGGGGTCTTTTGTGACCTCTTGGATGAGTCGTCGCTGTGCTCTTGGGGTCATTTTGGTCGGCCGGCCCCTCCTGGGAAGGTTCACCACTGTTCCATGTTTTCACCATTTGTGGATAATGGTTCTCACTGTGGTTCTCTGGAGTCCCAAAGCTTTAGAAATGGCTTTGGAACCTTTTCCAGACTGATAGATCTCAATGACTTTGTTTCTCATTTGTTCCTGAATTTCTTTGGATGGCAGCATGATGTCTAGCTTTGGAGGATCTTTTGGTCTACTTCACTTTGTCAGGCAGGTCCTATTTAAGGGATTTCTGATGGAGAACAGGTGTGGCAGTAATCAGGCCTGGATGTGGATAGAGAAGCTGAACTCAGCTTTCCAAAGATGATAAACCACAGTTCATTTAACGTCATCAAGCTGGCTAATGCTAACCTGCTAACAGTAGTCCGTCAGCTACTACTCTGTTAAACTTTGTAAATCGGATAAACGCCAATGCCAAGTTTTCATTCCAGACTGAAGTGATGCTTAGGAAGAAGTGGATCAAAATGACCGATTTGCCGCGGTGAAGGACCGAACTTTATAATAAAACGACACACGTTTGTTTGTAGCCGGCAGACTGCGCAGTCGTGTTATATGTATACATATATATGTCGTATATATGTATACACAAGATCATAAGATCTCACTTCTTGGCGTGAAGCACAACTCATTGCAATGGTTCACTAGTTATCTAATGGACAGATACTAAACTGTTCACCGAACTGTTCACTATAATGGGATAGATTCCCCTTTTCTTCCCCTTCAATGTGGTGTACCCCAAGGTTCTATTTTGGGTTCTCCGTTGTTTTTGATATACATTAATGGCTTTCCTAATGTCTCTGATAAACTTTCTAAGATTTAATTCTACGATTTAAAAGCTGAGAACGGCGTCACAAATAAGTGACGGCATTCGACTGTATTTTTATTCCTACCGACGTCTTTGGTTTCAAACCTGCTTTCATCTCTGATCAGCTGCTGCCTGAAGCGCTTTGATAATAAAACTGAGCTGGATTCTCTGACAGAGATCTGGCGTCGTGCTGCGGACCGGTGGAGGTTTTCCCTGCAACGAGTCAGCTCTGTTAAGAGTGTTTAACGACATCCTCTTAGCAACTGACTCTGGTGACCGTGTCATTCTTGTTCTTTTAGATTTAACAGCAGCCTTTGACACCGTGGATCACAACACTCTCGTGTCCCGGTTAAACCACCTCGTGGGCATTCGTGGTTCTGCACTGGACTGGTTCCAGTCGTATCTTTCTGATAGAAGTGTGAGTGTGAGTCCTGGAAACTGTGAATCCAGCTCTGCTCCTCTTCCTTGTGGTGTTCCACAGGGTTCCGTGTTAGGACCCCTGCTTTTTTCTTTGTATTTACTGCCGCTGGGATTCATCTTGAGAAGGCATGAAATCTCTGTTCATTTCTATGCTGACGACAGTCAGATTTATGTGCCTTTAAAAAAGAAGAATGCCTTCTCTCTCGCACCACTACTGGCATGTCTTGATGACATTAAAGCCTGGTTGGTGCTTAACTGAAGTGATGGTGTTTGGTCCCAGTAGCCTTAATGAACCCCCCCCCCTGTTGACTTGAGCATTTTTACTGGTTTTTTAAAGCCAGTAGTCTCTAACTTGGGTTTTAAGATGGACAGTGATTTTAAATTGGATCAGTAATCAGCTCTGTAGTGAAGTCCAGCTTTTATCATATCAGACAACTGGCTAAAGTCAAACCTTTTCTTGCACAGCAGCACTTTGAAACAGTAATCCATGCCTTCGTTACATCTCGGCTGGATTACTGTAACGCACTTTATTTTGGGGGAGCCAGTCCTCCCTCGCACGTCTCCAGTTGGTGCAGAATGCAGCCACTCGCCTTTTAACAGGAGTACGTAAGAGTAAGCACATAACCCCCATCCTGCCCCCCTCCACTGGCTGCCGCTGCATTTTAGAGTTCATTTTAAGATTCTTTCATTTGTTTTAAAATCTTTAAATGGTTTGGCCCCCCCTTACCTCTCTGAGCTTCTGCACCCCTACACTCCTGCTCGGTGCCCCAGGTCAGCTGACCTGCTGCTCCTGGAGGTACCGAGGTCCAGACGGAAGCTCAGAGCTTTTTCAGTTGCTGCTCCAAAACTTTGGAACGAGCCCCCCCCCCCCCCCCCATTAGACAATCCTCATCACTGTCCATTTTTAAAACTCGTCTTAAAACCCATTTTTATTCTTTGGCTTTCAGCACAGCATGAGACTCTCTGTTTTAGTGTATCGTGGTTTGTTTTGGTTGCTGATTTTATTTGGTTTTATTCCTTTTACTTATTTATTTCTAGTTTTATTTTATTTTATTTTTTAATTATTCTGTTGTTTTCAAAATGTTTTTAACTATCCGCTTGTTGTGTGCAGCACTTTGTTCCAACTGTGGTTGTTTTAAAGGGCTCTATAAATAAAGTTGAGTTGAGTTGGAACAGATTGCGGGACGCCTGGTCTCCTCTGGAACCGTCAGCCATGGGGGGGCGCTGACCTCCGGTGATCCAGGATGGAGTTCTGGATCACCGGAAGTCCGGTCCTTCAACACCGAAGATACCAGCGCCCATCGATCGCTGAAGGTTCACGTCCCTCCTCTTCCTCACCACCCGCCAAGTTCAACTTCATCCCGCCTTACATCATGTCTGGTTGCTATGACAACCAGACGGCCCGGGACGTGACTCCCATGCCCCCCCACCCGACATCATCGCCTGTTTCATCCTCCATCTCTGTCTTTACTCTCCAGATCACTTTCTGCTATGTCCCGCCGCCGTGCACCCCCCTACACACACACACACACACACACACACACACACACACACACACACACACACACACACACACGCACACGCACACACACACACACACACACACGCACACACGCACACACACACGCACACACGCACACGCGCACACGCACACACGCGCACACACACACACACACACACACACACACACACACACACACACACACACACACACACACACACACACACACACACACACACACAGGTATTGATCTGTGAACACACACCTCCACACACAAAATTTACGCACAATCTAGACGATGTTTTTGGGGGTGAAAGTTTAAATGAAAGAGGAGGTGCAGGTTTCTGCTTCCTGTGTGTGCGCTGCAGCTCCTCATCTCTGATTGGCTGTGATGCTGCTGCTGCGTGTGTGTGCGTGTGCACGTGTGTGTGTATGTGTGTGTGGTGATAGAGGAGAAGACTGGAAGGTTAGTTTTTAATCAATACAACTTGCTGACGCTGGGACTTTTCTAGCTCGCTCTCTCTCCCCTGTGTGCGCTGGTGTCTCTCGCCCCCCTGCACTGCAGCTCCTCCCTCTGTCCTGAGAAGACTCCGAAGATGAAACTCTCCCGGCCAGACGGGCGTGATGCTGACAGCCGTGATTCAGACTTTACATTCTCATCTGGCAGAGTGATGGAGGGGCGCTAACGGGCCGCTCTGCTGCAGCCGAGAAGGAATGCGTCGCAGCAGGACGGGGTTCTGCTGCCTGACCTCAGATCAGCGATAACGCAGCGATAACGCAGTGATAACGCAGTGATAACGCAGCAATAACGCAGCAATAACGCAATGATAACGCAGCGATAACGCAGCAATAACGCAGCGATAACGCAGCGATAACGCAGCAATAACGCAGTGATAACGCAGTAATAACGCAGTAATAACGCAGTAATAACGCAGCGATAACGCAGCGATAACGCAGTAATAACGCAGCGATAACACAGCGATAACGCAGTAATAACGCAGCGATAATGCAGCGATAACGCAGTAATAACGCAGCGATAACACAGCGATAACGCAGTAATAACGCAGCGATAATGCAGCGATAACGCAGCGATAACGCAGTGATAACGCAGCGATAACGCAGTAATAACGCAGTAATAACGCAGCGATAACGCAGCGATAACGCAGCGATAACGCAGCAATAACGCAGTAATAACGCAGCGATAACGCAGCAATAAAGCAGTAATAACGCAGCGATAACGCAGTAATAACGCAGCGATAACGCAGCGATAACGCAGTAATAATGCAGTGATAACGCAGCGATAACGCAGCGATAACGCAGTAATAACGCAGCAATAATGCAGTAATAACGCAGCGATAACGCAGCGATCCCAGACCATCTGACCACGTTTGACGTTCTGCATCCAACAAGAAACAGCAGAGGGACATCAGCGTTTCCCCAAAACAACTCAGGAGAACAGACGAGCTAAAAAACACCGTCATGCACGACCGAGTAGCACCCGCGCATTAGCTTCTGGCTTCCACAATAACGTCGCAATATTACGAGAAAAAAGCTGAGATGTGATGAGAATGAAGCTGTCATTGAACAAGAATAAAGTCGTAACATTACGAGAAAACGTTATTTTACAAAAACAAAGTGGTAGTAAAAAGTCCAATAAAGTCAGAATTGATGAGAATAGTCAATTTACAAGAAAAAAGTTGTTATTCATCAGAATAAAGTTCTAATTATATAGAAAAGCAGCTGATCACAAGAACACGACAGTTTCATGTGAATGAAGCTGTAATTTAATAACGTAACATTACAAGAAAAAAGTTATTTTACGAGAATAAACCGTACTGCTTCGTCCGCTGATCCGGGATCGGGTCGCGGGGGCAGCTGCCTAAGCAGGGAAGCCCAGCTCATCCGGGGGGGTCCCGAGGTGTTCCCAGGCCAGCCGGGAGACGTAGTCCCTCCAGCGTGTCCTGGGTCTCCCCCGGGGTCTGGTCCCGGTGGGACGTAGTCCCTCCAGCGTGTCCTGGGTCTCCCCCGGGGTCTGGTCCCAGTGGGACGTAGTCCCTCCAGCGTGTCCTGGGTCTCCCCCGGGGTCTGGTCCCAGTGGGACGTAGTCCCTCCAGCGTGTCCTGGGTCTCCCCCGGGGTCTGGTCCCGGTGGGACGTAGTCCCTCCAGCGTGTCCTGGGTCTCCTCCAGGGTCTGGTCCCGGTAGACTGGTTGGAGAACTCCCATGCCCCCCCCAGGATCCTGAAGAGGGTGTAGAGCTGGTCCACTGTTCCACGACCAGAACCAGAACCACACTGCTCCTCCTCAACACTGAGGAGGGGGACCACCACCCCAGTCTGCCAGTCCAGAGGCACTGCCCCCCGATGTCCACGTGATGCTGCAGAGGCGTGTCAGCCAAGACAGCCCCACAGCATCCAGAGCCTTAAGAAACCTAGGGCGGATCTCATCCACCCCAGGGGCCACCAAGGAGCTTTTTAGCCACCTCGGCGACCTCAGCCCCGGTGATAAAAGAGCCCCCCCCCCCCTCGAGTCCCCAAACTCTGCTTCCTCTTCGGAAGACGTGTTGGTGGGAACGAGGAGGTTTTCCAAGTATTCCTTCCACTGAACCCCGACGTCCCGAGTCGAGGTCAGCAGCCCCCCATCCCCACTGTACACAGTGTTGACGGTGCACTGCTTCCCCCTC
>JALJCO010000309.1:0-5000 GCA_023101725.1 Atherinomorus stipes | reverse complement strand
CTGGATCAGGTCTGGACTGGACCGGGTCTGGACTGGACCCTGTAGTGGACTGGACCGGGTCTGGACTGGACCTTGTAGTGGACTGGACCGGGTCTGGACTGGATCTTGTAGTGGACTGGACCGGGTCTGGACTGGACCTTGTAGTGGACTGGATCAGGTCTGGACTGGACCGGGTCTGGACTGGACCCTGTAGTGGACTGGACCGGGTCTGGACTGACCTTGTAGTGGACTGGACCGGGTAGTGGACTGGACCGGGTCTGGACTGGACCTTGTAGTGGACTGGATCAGGTCTGGACTGGACCGGGTCTGGACTGGACCCTGTAGTGGACTGGACCGGGTCTGGACTGGACCTTGTAGTGGACTGGACCGGGTCTGGACTGGATCTTGTAGTGGACTGGACCGGGTCTGGACTGGACCTTGTAGTGGACTGGATCAGGTCTGGACTGGACCGGGTCTGGACTGGACCCTGTAGTGGACTGGACCGGGTCTGGACTGGACCTTGTAGTGGACTGGACCGGGTCTGGACTGGATCTTGTAGTGGACTGGACCGGGTCTGGACTGGACCGGGCTTCTGGACCTTGTAGTGGACTGGACCGGGTCTGGACTGGATCTTGTAGTGGACTGGGATCCGGAGGGGTCTGGACTGGACCTTGTAGTGGACTGGACCGGGTCTGGACTGGATCTTGTAGTGGACTGGACCGAATCTGGACCGGATCGGGTCTGGACTGGATCTTGTAGTGGACTGGACCGGGTCTGGACTGGACCTTGTAGTGGACTGGATCGGTCTGGACTGGACCGGGTCTGGACTGGACCTTGTTAGTGGATTGGACCGGGTCTGGACTGGACCGGGTCTGGACTGGACCTTGTAAGGGATTGGACCGGGTCTGGACTGGACCTTGTAGTGGACCGGACCGGGTCTGGACTGTGTTTGTGTGTGTTTATAAGATCGGCTCGTCTCTGTAGACTGTTGTCATGGCAACCACCAGGTGGGCATGAAGCCAGCCGTCAGACAAAGACCATCTGCCCCCCTCAGGATGCTCAGACGGACCCTCTGGTTGCCATGGCAATAAGGACAACAGTGCTCGCTGTCTATCAAAAGCTCTATGTCGAACGCCCCAAAACTCAAATCCACCAAAACCTGATTCTAGACCAGGTCCTGGATCCAGGACTCTAAACTAGGACTGTCAGTCTGGATCTGGACCAGCAGACTAGGGCTGTCAGTCTGGATCTGGACCAGCTGACTAGGACTGTCAGTCTGGATCCGGACCAGCAGACTAGGACTGTAAGTCTGGATCCGGACCAGCAGACTAGGACTGTAAGTCTGGATCCGGACCAGCAGACTAGGACTGTCAGTCTGGATCTGGACCAGCAGACTAGGGCTGTCAGTCTGGATCCGGACCAGCAGACTAGGACTGTCAGTCTGGATCTGGACCAGCTGACTAGGACTGTCAGTCTGGATCTGGACCAGCAGACTAGGACTGTCAGTCTGGATCTGGACCAGCAGACTAGGACTGTCAGTCTGGATCTGGACCAGCAGACTAGGACTGTCAGTCTGGATCTGGACCAGCTGACTAGGACTGTCAGTCTGGATCTGGACCAGCAGACTAGGACTGTCAGTCTGGATCTGGACCAGCTGACTCACATGTTAGAATGCTGTTCATCGCCCCCCATCATGCACTGCTTCTACAGGGCACCATGGAGACAATCCTGCTGCAGCATCACCGTGAAAGCAGCTGGGAAGATCCTCGGTGTCCCCCTCCCCTCTCTCCTGGACATTTACCACTCCCACCTCACCTGCAGAGCCACCAGGATTGCAGGTGACCCCACCCACGGTGTCTTCACTCTGCTGCTGTCAGGAGGGAGGAGGCTGCAGAGTCTCTGAGCCAGAACCAGAACCAGAACCAGCAGGCTCAGAGACAGATTTTTCCACCAGGCAGTGAGGACGCTCAACTCCCTCCCTGCTCTGTCCCCCCCCCCCCCCTCCCCCGACCCCTCAGGACTGCACAGCTCCCATGGGGGGGGGGGGGGGCGGCGGCACCCAGTGGGGTTGGCGGATGACTCTGACTAGGTTGTACCTCTTCTCTGCTTCCCATTGCGATGACTAGGTTGTACCTCTTCTCTACTTCCCATTGCGATGACTAGGTTGTACTCCTCCCTCCTTCTCTGCGTAGTTCTGCGTGTGTTTGTATGATCTGAGGATATTTAAGCCACCTGCAGGTCCTCCTGTAGGGGATTGCTTGTTTTGTTTTCCAACAGAGACCTTGGTTGTTTAGGGATCGCGGTACAGATGTACCAGTGAACTGTGGAAGTGGATTCATGTTTTCTCTCCTCTCTCTCTTCCTCTTCCTTACTCCTTTCTCTCTGTCTCACTTTCTATCATTACCTCTGTTAACTTTCATTTCTCCTTGTCAGGCCCAGCAGTATGAAATGGAATGGTGTAATAGACAAATGTTTAATTAAAGAAATAAAATGAATAAACATGATATCAAGTGGAGCCTTATATTCATAAAGCTCCGTTTGGCAAAGCAAAACTGTTCAACAGAATAAAGCAGCCAGATCATCATTCTGCTGCTGATGCTGGACAGGACAAGTAAAAAGAAAGAGAGAGAACAAAAACACAGCTGGACTCCAATGAAGCAGTAGAACCATCTCAAGGAGGATCAGAAGGAACGGACAGAATATGAGTTAAATATGAGTCACTGCAAAGGATCTGAATACTTATGACCATGAAATATTTCAGTTTTTCTTTTTAAATAAATTTACAGAAATGTCTACATGTCTCGTTTTTTCTGTCCAGATGGGGGCCGAGAGACATTAATGAGAAATAACATCCACTTTCTGATTTTGGCAAATGGCTGCAATGAAACAAAGTGAAAAGTTTAAAAGGGTCTGAATACTTTCTGTACCTGCTGTTGGTCTCTGGCTGATAATCAGGTAAAGGTTTGATAGACAGATCTTCATCATCACTGTCATCTTCACCATTTTCTCCTTCATCATCGTCATCATCATCATCATCATGTCTGTGTAAATCTTCTGGGATGTGGATCAAGTGCGCGTTAAAACAACTCTAACTCTTCCATTAGAATGTGAAAGGGGCGAAGCTAAAACACCTCAACCAGTAAAAACAGGCGCACATTAAAATGCAGGAGGCCCAGGTGCAGCTGGAGATCAGGTTCTTGGATTACCTGAGGTTGCTGAGGGATGTTAAAGCCGGGGTCTCGAGGTCCGACGCTGACGAACCGCTGGGCCGGAGATGTGGTGGGGGTGGAGTAGGCTGTATGACATGCACACGCACGCACATGCATGCAAGCACACACACACACACACACACACACACACACACACACACACACACACACACACACACAGCCATTAACATGGAGATAAACTGATGTGTTCAAAAAGTAATGGAGTTTTTATGGCCCTGATCAGACTAGCGTAGCTTAGCACAATGGCTGGAAGTGGAGGGAAACTACTAGCCTGGTTCTAAGCACAGAACGGGAATCATGGAGTCAGACGTAGTCCCACCTTCCCGCTGGGAATGTGTGTGTTTGTGTGTGTGCACTCACTTGGTGAGGTGGGTGAGTTGCCCCCCCCCTCAGTGGAGGACGTGGAGGGAGGCTTGGCGTCGACGGGCAGGGGGACAGGCCGGGCCATCGGGGGAGGTGGCGGGGGAGGCAGCATGGGCGTTGGCAGGAAGGGGTTGTGGACCTTCCCCTGGGAGCCACCATTAGGCTGGGGCGGTGGGGGGGACATCAACAGGTTGGTTAGACATTCATGCCAGAACCAGAACTGCTCCATCTGTGTACGACTCCGGGCTGTCCGGATCGGGTCGGACTGCACCAGCTGATCATACTTCCCCCACCCCATCGAAAAACAAAGCCCCCACCTGGACTTAACTGACAGGTCGGAGTGTTCAGACTGTTCCTTCAACAAACATGAAGAAAGACGCATCTGTGACCGTGGAAACGATGTTTGTATGTTCCAGAGGGTCAGATCATCGGAACCCAGCCCAGCGATGCCGATGATCAAGTTTATGTTCTACTGGGAACAAAACATGTTTATGTTCTACTGAGAACAAAACATGTGTATGTTCTACTGAGAACAAAACATGTTTATGTTCTACTGAGAACAAAACATGTTTATGTTCTACTGAGAACAAAACATGTGTATGTTCTACTGAGAACAAAACATGTTTACATTCTACTGGGAACAAAAAATGTTTACGTTCTACTGAGAACAAAACATGTTTATGTTCTACTGGGAACAAAAAATGTTTACGTTCTACTGAGAACAAAACATGTTTATGTTCTACTGAGAACAAAACATGGTTATGTTCTACTGAGAACAAAACATGTTTACGTTCTACTGGGGAATAAAACATGTTTATGTTCTACTGAGAACAAAACATGTGTATGTTCTACTGAGAACAAAACATGTGTATGTTCTACTGGGAACAAAAAATATTTACGTTCTCCTGGGAATAAAACATGTGTATGTTCTACTGGGAATAAAACATGTGTGTATGTTCTACTGGGAACAAAAAATATTTACGTTCTACTGGGAATAAAACATGTTTATGTTCTACTGGGAAAAAAATATTTACATTCTACTGGGAACAAAAAATGTTTACGTTCTACTGAGAACAAAACATGTTAATGTTCTACTGGGAACAAAAAATATTTATGTTCTACTGGGAATAAAACATGTTTATGTTCTACTGGGAACAAAAAATGTTTACGTTCTACTGGGAAAAAAAATATTTACGTTCTACTGAGAACAAAACATGTTTATGTTCTACTGGGAACAAAACATGTGTATGTTCTACTGAGAACAAAACATGAGTATGTTCTACTAAGAACAAAACATGTTTACGTTCTACTGGGAACAAAAATATTTACGTTCTACTGGGAATAAAACATGTGTATGTTCTACTGGGAACAAAAAATATTTACGTTCTACTGGGAATAAAACATGTTTATGTTCTACTGGGAAAAAAA
>JALJCO010000308.1:0-21788 GCA_023101725.1 Atherinomorus stipes | reverse complement strand
AGGTGGGATGCAGCCCTCTAATCTGGACACGCCCACTGCAACGTCGCCGTCCTGGTTCAGAACTGTTGGGGACGCGGATGCAGCGTCAATGATGTCACATCTGCAGGACAGGTCGGGAAATTCATCACCGAATCTCAGCATCATGCACCACACAGCCCGTTCAAGGCAACGGAGAGACGTGGTGGAAACGTTCGGTTCGGTTTTAACGCTTCATCAGCGTTAGCATTAAAAACTGGACATGCTGGTTCTTTTACAGTTCCTGCCTCTAGTCCCTTTAATTTCAGATACGTCTGCTGTAGAACGTCCTGTTCCGCCCGCGGTTAATCCGTCAGAGATAAGGCCACATTTGTAGGCTGCATTTGAAGGAATCCGGACAGCCTTGAACGCATCGCTGTGACGTAGGCAGTCTTCAGATCCGGCCTTGGAAGGACGCAGTCCTGGTCCAGACTGGTCTGGTGTTGTGAGTGAACTGGTTTCCCGTGTGAGATGATTCCAGTCACTGCATGTTGCATTTATGTTACTGTGATTGTGAATTTGAGGAGAAATAATAAAATTTTATCCAAAACAATCAAATGAAATGTCAGGACTCCCAGCAGGACCTCTGTGGAACCCCTGAGGGTCTCTGACCTCCTGCTGAAGACCTTTTATCTAACTAAACGTCCAGTAAGTGTCCAGTCTGACGAAGCAGAGACGGAGCTGCAGAGGAGCTGGAAGCAGCTGCTTCTACGGTTTCAGGACCATCAGCGCTTCGTTTCCTGAAGCGGGACGATGCGGCGACGTTCGGAGCATGTCCTCCCTGCCTCGCCTCCAGCCTGCAGAGCTGCAGGAGTGTCTGAATACCGACTCTCCCTCCTCCACAAAGGTTGTTGGGAGCTATCGGTCATCTGCAGGGGAAATTAGTCTCATTATTCTCATGGCGGAGCATGACTATCAGTCAGCCAGGCAGCCCGCCGTTATCTGATGACCAGGAGAGAGAGCGGCAGCTTTCTGCTGAATCGGCCTGAATAATAACAACCGTATTATACTCTCACATCAAATCAGCCTTTTCATGCTGCACCAACACATCTCAACTGCTTTCATCTTTAATGAAATAAAATCTGCACTTTTATGTGAAACTGAAAATCCGTCTCATGTTTTTGTCCAACCTCGGTCTGAAATACAGAAACGTGATTATAAAGCTGTTTTACTCCCAGTAGATCAGGAACATGTCTGATGCTGCTGCGATGGAGGCAGGACGGACGTCTGGACGGACGTCTGGACGCAGCAGATGCTGCATCAGATTCACAATCAGCTGTTCCATCATCAGAGATCTTCTGCTGGCAGTAAAACACGTTTCTGTCTGCAGCTTGGTGAGAATTTACATCCCGTCTCTCCTGGCTGGTTTTTTACTGAACTGCATTTCTCACTGTTGCATTTTTTTCTTGTTTTTGTTGCAGGTAATCATCGGGAAAGATCAGGGAAACATCTGGTGATGATTGGGTAATCATTGAGTAATGATCTGATGGACATCAGGTAAATATCGGGTAATCATCGGGTAATCATCGGGTTATCATCGGGTAATCATCGGGTAATCATCGGGTTATCATCGGGTAAACATCGGGTAATCATCGGGTTATCATCGGGTAAACATCGGGTAATCATCGGGTAATCATCGGGTAATCATCGGGTTATCATCGGGTAAACATCGGGTAATCATCGGGTAATCATCGGGTCATCATCGGGTCATCATCGGGTAATCATCGGGTAATCATCGGGTTATCATCGGGTCATCATCGGGTCATCATCGGGTCATCATCGGGTCATCATCGGGTCATCATCGGGTCATCATCGGGTAATCATCGGGTTATCATCGGGTAATCATCGGGTAATCATCGGGTAATCATTGGGTCATCATCGGGTAATCATCGGGTTATCATCGGGTTATCATCGGGTAATCATCGGGTAATCATCGGGTAATCATAGGGTAAACATCGGGTAAACATCGGGTAATCATCGGGTTATCATCGGGTTATCATCGGGTAATCATCGGGTAAACATCGGGTAAACATCGGGTAATCATCGGGTAAACATCGGGTTATCATCGGGTAATCATCGAGTAATCCTTGGGTAATCATCGGGTAATCATCGGGTAAACATCAGGTAAACATCGGGTAATCATCGGGTAAACTTTGGGTAAACATCGGGTAATCATTGGGTAATCATCGGGTAAACATCGGGTAATCATCGGGTAATCATCGAGTAATCCTTGGGTAATCATCGGGTAAACATCGGGTAATCATCGGGTAATCATCGAGTAATCCTTGGGTAATCATTGGGTAAACATCGGGTAATCATCGGGTAAACATCGGGTAAACATCGGGTAATCATCGGGTAAACTTTGGGTAAACATCGGGTAATCATTGGGTAATCATCGGGTAAACATCGGGTAATCATCGGGTAATCATCGAGTAATCCTTGGGTAATCATCGGGTAAACATCAGGTAAACATCGAGTAAACATCGGGTAAACATCGTTGCAAAGAAGAATTAAAACTAAATAATGAAGATAAAAATGGTCCCAAAACCGCAACTAGAGGCAAAAACCCACTCCAGTTTATTAGATACGGATTAGTGAGTGGAGATAACAAAGCAGAGCTGAGAAGATGGATGGAGCACCAGCTAACGCTAATGCTAATGTTAATGCTAATGCTAATGTTAATGCTAGTGCTGCGTTCTATTTTCCTCGGAACTGGGAAGTGGGAACTGGGGGGTGACGTCACACCCAACCAACTTGCGTTCCAGCTCACTGGTCAAAAAACCAGTTAGCTACCTAGCAAAACAACGCGTTTGCTAAGGCTATTGCTATTAGCCGTTGTTAGCACAGCTGGCGTTGTCGTTCACATATACCACATGAAAAATGTGAATTACACTACAGCAGCTTCTCCTACATCCGAATAACCAAAACTACGTGTACGACTGATTTAATGCAACAAAATATTCGTACGAAGTGTAAATAAATGTAACATTACAGGCGCTTCGAAAACTGCTAACACAGGGCGCGGCCATCTTTAAATCTGAACCCGGAGCTGCGAGAGTTGTCTGACTTTCCGAGTGGGAAATCCGACTTCAGGGAGCCGTTCAGTTTAAACTTCCTACTCGGAACTGGGAATTTCCGACTTACGAGTTCAAATGGAACGCAGCAAAATGCTAACGCTCTCTGCTAATTTCATCTAGAAACAAACATCTAACACTCGCTGGAAAGAAAGAATTTATAAGAAAAGAGAGAAAATCAGCTGCTGATGCAGAAAATGTCTGTTATGTTTGGAAGTTCTTTAAAAATTCTAATTAAAGTTTAAATAAATAAATTGTTGAATGAAATTTTCTGTCTAAACAAGTAAAATCCAGGTTTTTACAGATTATTTAAACTGAGCCTTTTTATTTCCAATGTGATCTATTACTGCAGCATTTTATCTCTTTTTAAATCAGTTTCCATCAGTTTTTTCTGTTGTTCCTCTTTTTGTAGTAAAATGTTGTAGATTTTGTGTTTATAGCCTAATTCTGATTTGTTCTTGTAGGAGTCTGATTTTCTTCCATGAATTATACGTGTGACATAAATGTGTTTGTGACCATCTCAGAATATATTTTATATGATGTTATTCATGTTTATCAGCCACATTTTACAGGTTCAGTCTGTTAAAGCAGCTGGATTTGCTTTAGTTATTAAAGAAAGAAACCAGAAATGATCATTACACTGATACAGAGTTAAAGATGAACCTGGACCAGTTTGGACTGGAACTGGACCCTGGACCAGTTTGGACTGGAACCTGGACCAGTTTGGACTGGAACTGGACCCTGGACCAGTTTGGACTGGAACCTGGACCCTGGACCAGTTTGGACTGGAACCTGGACCAGTTTGGACTGGAACCTGGACCAGTTTGGACTGGAACTGGACCCTGGACCAGTTTGGACTGGAACTGGACCCTGGACCAGTTTGGACTGGAACCTGGACCCTGGACCAGTTTGGACTGGAACCTGGACCAGTTTGGACTGGACCCTGGACCAGTTTGGACTGGAACCTGGACCAGTTTGGACTGAAAACTGGTCCAGTTTGGACTGGAACCTGGACCAGTTTGGACTGGAACCTGGACCAGTTTGGACTGGAACCTGGACCCTGGACCAGTTTGGACTGGACCCTGGACCAGTTTGGACTGGAACTGGACCATCATAGGCAGGCTCCGGCCTGCATTGGTGCAGGTTTCCTGTAAATCCTGCGGTCGTGGTCTCAGGTTCGTGCCAGACTGGTTCAGATGGGAGCGAGTTGCAGGACCGCCTTAACTGCGTCCATCAGAGCCGACGATCGTCTTGGTGATTCATCCTGATTCTGCTTCACAGAAACGTTTCTGACGCCGTTCGTGTTTCCGATCAGATCAGCAGATTCCAGCGTTTCAGCAGGAACACGTTTGAGGAACGGTTTTCCGCTCACGTCTAAGCTGACCAGCAGGTCCATCCTGCTCTCTGTAAACCTGATGGAGGTTTTTCCTGAGACCAGGTCCTGCAGTTCTACCGCCCCCCCTCAGACCGGCCTTCTGCAGCCCACACAGGGGCGTTAAGGCCCGGAGAGTCCTCCTGGAGCCACCAGTGACCCTGAAGACGTCCTAAAACCTGAACCTGGAGCAGCAGATCTTTGTCTTCATCTAAAAGATTCTACGCAGAAATAACTTTAGTAATGAATTTATTATTATTATTATTATTATTATTATTCATTATTATTATTAATAATAATAATAATCATAATAATAGTAGTAGAAGTATCATATCATTACCACTGTTATTGCCTTATCATTACTATTATTATTATTGTTTTTATTATTATTTTATTACTACTATTATTGCTATATTACTTTTATTGTCTGAGGACCCTCAAGAACCAGATACGTCATCTTCTTATGAAATTAATGTAAATAATAATTATCATTTTATCATTCCTATTCTTATAATTATTATCATATTATTACAACTGTTATTACCATTTCTTCTCATTGTTATTATAATTATTATAATTATAGTTATTGTAATAATAATACTTATTATCCTTTAGCAGTTTCAGTAATGATTATTAATTATCAGTAAATCTGTTCTTGGCGATGATTTTATTTCTTCTGTAAATCATCAAAATGAAAAAAAACATTTTTCGTTTTTATTCATCATCATCATCATCATCATCACCATCATATATAATGCGTTATTAAAAATTAAATAGAACAGTTTCCACCTCTGATCTTTTACAGTGAAGATGCTTCCATCATCATCCTCACAGAGACGCAACGCCGGCCTCTGATTGGACGAAACTGCAGCTCGAGGATGGTTTCAGATTTTCTGTCTTTATCTGAGCGGCAGGTCGTCACAGACGTCTGCTCTCGCAGCCGGATCTAGACCCGGTACCAGACCGGGTCCGGATCTAGACCCGGTCTGGTACTGGGTCTAGATCCGGACCCGGTCCGGTGCCAGACCGGGTCTAGATCCCCGGTCTGGTACCGGGTCTAGATCCGGTACCAGACTGGTTCTAGACCCGGTACCAGACCGGTTCCAACCTGAAACCTGCAGGATCTTCGGCTGTGATTATTAGAAGATCTGAGCACTCGCAGCAGCTGATCAACACTGGTGTTTATGACCTGCTCTGCAGCTCGCCGGTGTGTGTGTGTGTGTGTGTGTGTGTGCGGTTGTGTGTGTGTGTGTGCGGTTGTGTGTGTGTGTGTGTGTGTGCATGTGTGTGTGTGCGTGTGTGTGTGAGAGCTGCGGGGTTAAAAGGCTAAACGGTGTGCATCATTGTTCCCGGTGAAAGGCTTCTTTGACAAACCCCACAGGGACGAGTCCACACGCGCCGGACAAAAGGCAGCAGCTCTCTGGACGCTATTAACAGCTGCACGGCAGCGGGAGTGTGCATGAGGGGGAGTGTGCATGAGGGGGAGTGTGTGCGACAGTGTGTATGCGTGTGTGTGAGTGTGTGAATGCAAATAAAAGCAGCCCTTGTGTTTAAATGGATGCCACTTCCCAGTAATTTTACAGCAGGTGCCCCGATCACACACACATCCTTGTACTTCCATCTTAGTGAGGACATTCAGTGACATAATGCATTCCCTAACCCTAACCACCACAACTGATTGCCTAAACCTAACTTTTGTCCTAAGCCTAACCTGAACCCGATTCTAACCCAAACTCTAAAACTAAATCTCGATCCTCAAAAATGTCTTTTTTAGTGAGGACCGGCCAAAATGTCCTCACTTTGTTGGTTAAAGACACAAAACGGTCCTCACAATGTAGCAAGTACAGGAACACACACACACACACACACGTGCGCAGCACGGCTGTCCAGACGCAGTGACAAAATGTCCTCCACATCTCACTGATATCATCTCTGCTGCTCGCTTCCACGTTTCCATGGCAACGTGGACCACTGCAGCATCAAAGATCCAGGCCACCTCCGTCAGAACCACAGATCCGGTCTCCTATCAGAGATCCGGTCCAGTCCACCTCTGTCCCAGCAGGACCAGGATCCTGACAGCAGAGACGGAGGATGTTCTTCCTCACCAACATCCTCTTCCTCACCAAACACGCCTCTAACCTGCAGAGGGACCGGGATCCACCGAGGGGTTCTAGACCACAGACCCAAACACACCTTTACAAACCCGTTAACAACCGAGGCCTGCAGGCCGCCTCAGGTCTGTGCAGAAGTCCTGAGCCACCTGGATCCTGACAGACCAGTTCTCCATCAGCTGAAGGTTTTCCTGCTTTTCCCTCAGTCCCAGTCCCGGATCAGTTCTAGTCCCAGTACCAGATCATTTCTAGTTCAAGTCCCAGTCCTGGATCAGTTCTAGTCCCAGTACCAGATCATTTCTAGTTCCAGTCCCAGTCCCAGATCAGTTCTAGTCCCAGTCCTGGATCAGTTCTAGTCCCAGTACCAGATCATTTCTAGTTCCAGTCCCAGTCCCAGATCAGTTCTAGTCCCAGTCCTGGATCAGTTCTAGTCCCAGTACCAGATCATTTCTAGTTCAAGTCCCAGTCCCAGATCAGCTCTAGTTCAAGTCCCAGTCCTGGATCAGTTCTAGTCCCAGTACCAGATAATTTCTAGTTCAAGTCCCAGATCAGTTCTAGTCCCAGTTCCAGATCAGTTCTAGTTCAAGTCCCAGTCCCGGATCAGTTCTAGTCCCAGTACCAGATCATTTCTAGTTCAAGTCCCAGTCCCGGATCAGTTCTAATCCCAGTACCAGATCATTTCTAGTTCAAGTCCCAGTCCCAGATCAGTTCTAGTCCCAGTTCCAGATCAGTTCTAGTTCAAGTCCCAGTCCCGGATCAGTTCTAGTCCCAGTACCAGACCATTTCTAGTTCAAGTCCCAGTCCCGGATCAGTTCTAGTCCCAGTACCAGATCATTTCTAGTTCAAGTCCCAGTCCCAGATCAGTTCTAGTCCCAGTTCCAGATCAGTTCTAGTTCAAGTCCCAGTCCCGGATTAGTTCTAGTCCCAGTACCAGATCATTTCTAGTTCAAGTCCCAGTCCCGGATCAGTTCTAGTCCCAGTACCAGATCATTTCTAGTTCAAGTCCCAGTCCCAGATCAGTTCTAGTTCAAGTCCCAGTCCCGGATCATTTCTAGTTCAAGTCCCAGTCCCAGATCAGTTCTAGTTCAAGTCCCAGTCCCGGATCAGTTCTAGTCCCAGTACCAGATCATTTCTAGTTCAAGTCCCAGTCCCAGATCAGTTCTAGTCCCAGTTCCAGATCATTTCTAGTTCAAGTCCCAGTCCCGGATCAGTTCTAGTCCCAGTTCCAGATCATTTCTAGTTCAAGTCCCAGTCCCGGATCAGTTCTAGTCCCAGTACCAGATCATTTCTAGTTCAAGTCCCAGTCCCAGATCAGTTCTAGTCCCAGTTCCAGATCATTTCTAGTTCAAGTCCCAGTCCCGGATCAGTTCTAGTCCCAGTTCCAGATCATTTCTAGTTCAAGTCCCAGTCCCGGATCAGTTCTAGTCCCAGTACCAGATCATTTCTAGTTCAAGTCCCAGTCCCAGATCAGTTCTAGTCCCAGTACCAGATCATTTCTAGTTCAAGTCCCAGTCCCGGATCAGTTCTAGTCCCAGTTCCAGATCATTTCTAGTTCAAGTCCCAGTCCCAGATCAGTTCTAGTTCAACTACCAGTCCTGGATCAGTTCTAGTTCAAGTCCCAGTCCCGGATCAGTTCTAGTCCCAGTACCAGATCATTTCTAGTTCAAGTCCCAGTCCCAGAGCAGTTCTAGTCCCAGTTCCAGATCAGTTCTAGTTCAAGTCCCAGTCCCAGATCAGTTCTAGTCCCAGTACCAGATCATTTCTAGTTCAAGTCCCAGTCCCAGATCAGTTCTAGTTCAAGTCCCAGTCCTGGATCAGTTCTAGTCCCAGTACCAGATCATTTCTATTTCAAGTCCCAGTCCTGGATCAGTTCTAGTCCTAGTTCCAGATCATTTCTAGTTCAAGTCCCAGTCCCAGATCAGTTCTAGTTCAAGTCCCAGTCCCGGATCAGTTCTAGTCCCAGTACCAGATCATTTTCTAGTTCAAGTCCCAGTCCCAGATCAGTTCTAGTCCCAGTACCAGATCATTTCTAGTTCAAGTCCCAGTCCCGGATCAGTTCTAGTCCCAGTACCAGATCATTTCTAGTTCAAGTCCCAGTCCCAGATCAGTTCTAGTTCAAGTCCCAGTCCCGGATCATTTCTAGTTCAAGTCCCAGTCCCAGATCAGTTCTAGTTCAAGTCCCAGTCCCGGATCAGTTCTAGTCCCAGTACCAGATCAGTTCTAGTTCAAGTCCCAGTCCCAGATCAGTTCTAGTCCCAGTTCCAGACCATTTCTAGTTCAAGTCCCAGTCCCGGATCAGTTCTAGTCCCAGTTCCAGATCATTTCTAATTCAAGTCCCAGTCCTGGATCAGTTCTAGTCCCAGTTCCAGATCATTTCTAGTTCAAGTCCCTGTCCCAGATCAGTTCTAGTCCCAGTTCCAGACCATTTTTAGTTCAAGTCCCAGTCCTGGATTAGTTCTAGTCCCAGTTCCAGAACATTTCTAGTTCAAATCCCAGTCCCAGATCAGTTCTAGTCCCAGTTCCAGACCATTTCTAGTTCCAGTCCCAGATCAGTTCTAGTCCCAGTCCTGGATCAGTTCTAGACCCAGTTCCAGACCATTTCTAGTTTAAATCCCAGTCCCAGATCAGTTTTAGTCCCAGTCCTAAATTAGTTAAGTCCCAGTACCAGACCATTTCCAGTTCCAGTCCCTGATTAGTTCTAGTCCCAGTCCCGGATCAGTTGTAGTCCTGGTTCCAGACCATTTCTAGTTCCAGTCCCAGTCCTGGATCAGTTCTAGTCCCAGTACCAGTCTTGATACCAGACCAGTTCTAGAGGGATCTAGAACGATGAATCTTGCCTGAAGGATGAAGCAGTCGTGTTGACACAACAGACGACGTAGAACTGGTTTCAACTGGATCTTGAGGATCTTCACCATTTGTTCCCGTTTCTTTCAGCAAAGACCAGAACCAGAACCTGAGACCAGGGAAACAGGTCTGATAGATCCTCCCCAGAACCTGGACCTGTACAGGTCTGATGGAGAGACGGGTCCACCCTGATTCAGACCTGGACAGACCTGGATCAGGGTGGACCATCTGGACAGATTCTGGACAGGATCCTGGAGACCTGGACCTACAGAACTGTCCTGGAGACCTGGTCCCTACAGAACTGGACCTGAAGACTACTGGAGTTTTCTAAGAGGGTTGAGACTGGATACGGATGAATAAATCTTCCTGGTCAGACCCTTGGAACTGGACCGGCTCTGGTTCTGACCCACGTCAGACCCTTGGAACCGGACCGGCTCCGGTTCTGACCCACGTCAGACCCTTAGAACCGGACCGGCTCCGGTTCTGACCCAGGTCTTGATCCTGGACCAGGTCTAGTGAATCTCTGTGATAACGTGGCTCCGGACTTCTGCACAGATGTGGATCTGCGAGGCCTGCAGGTCTGCAAAACCCTCCGCAGATGAAATCCACCATGCTGATGGTACACCACAGAAAACTACTACTACCACCACAGAAAACTACTACTACCACCACAGAAAACTACTACTACCACCACAGAAAACTACTACTACTACCACTGATACTAGTACTACCACCACCAATACTACTGATGAAACTACTACAGAAAACTGTTTGTTTCCGTGAATAAAAACAAAATAAATCAGTAAAATAATGATCTGATTATTCAGCTGAAAGACAGAAAATACATGATGAAGGTAGTATTATTAGTAGTACTTGTAGTAGAAGTACTAATGGTAGTAAATTATTATTAACAACAATTATATCAAATCTAATGATCATATTGAAAACCATAATAAATAAATAATAATAATAATAATAATATTCAAAGGCGGGAAATTGTGAACGTGAAGATGCGTGGAAGCGCACGCGCGCGCGCGCGCGGGACACGCCTTCTCCGGTTCTGCTGCAGCAGCTTCTCAGCATTACATCATCAGTTTCCACAGCACCCACAAACACCTCGCGCACGCGGGCCAGCAGCACCTGCACGCACGCCATCACACGCGCGCGCGCGGGGGGGTTTACAGTTAAAAGGGATAATTGCTCGCTGATGATCGGACGCTTCCACAAACGACTGTACGCGCGCACAATGTCACACACACACCTCCCCATCGCACACGCACGCGCGCACATTACTACACACCCACACCTCCATCAGTTTATGTAACAGCTTCTTTTCTCTCATTCTCTTCATGTTTATTTGTTTACTTGTTTATTTGTTTAAAAACAAAAACTGTTTCGTTTTATTTTCATTTGTTTGTTTTTTTAAAAGCGTGAAAAATGTGTTTAACGGTGATTTTTTCTTTTAGACGCGGAGCAGAAAACAAACGAATCTGTTTTCATGTTTGTCCATAAAAACGCAGAAATAAAATAAAATAAATGAGAGAAAAAAAATGGAATTTAATTTAAAAAAAAGAAAAATAAAAAATAAAAACAACAGAAGCGTAAAAAGAAAATCCCGCGCGCCTCCACACCCAGAACCTCCGGCATTACCTTGAGAACCTTTGGCTGCACGCGCATAAGTGATGGACGGAGCAGGAAAAAAGGAGAGAAATAAATAATTACCCCCCCCCCCCCCCCCCATTTTATTTATTCTATTCTTCCAAATAAAATCAGATTTAAATTAATTTCTGTAACAAATTTTTAAATCTTCATTTTTCAGAATTAAATTAAATCTGCAGATTTTTTTTTTCATGTTTTAATTTCAGGCTTTTTCCTTCAGCGGCGCGCGCGGCACCTTTCCAGGCCTCGCGCGGGAGAAACAGACGCATTCAGGACGGGCACGCCCCTCCTCAGGTCCGATCCGGACCAGAAAATCCGCGATCCGGAGTTCCCTCCGTCCAGGCGGGTCTGCGGCCCTGCGCGCGCGCTGCGGAGGCTCCGGGGCGCAGACGGGCTGCAGGTGCGGCAGGTGGCTTCATGTGGCGCACCGGCTGGAAAAGGCCGCACGTGCTCCTGCGGGCGAAGCGACGCGACGCGACGCGACGCAAACTGCGTCGCTTCTGCGGTTAAACGAGGAAAAGCGCGAAGGCCGCAAAACTGCAGCGGAGGGAAAAACCTCCAGACCTGCGGGACGAAAGGAAGCGAGAGAAGAAACAAACAAAACAAACAAAATAAATAAATAAATAATTAAAATAAGAAAATAAAAAATAAAAAAATAAAAATCTAATTTTTATTTTGTTATTTTTTGTTTTTTTGTAAAAATGAATGTGAAACTGGAAATGATCTTTGTCTCTGAGACGCGGAGGAAGAGGATGATGATGATGATGATGATGATGATGGAGGAATGTGCGGGTGGAGGTGTCCATCAGACACACACGCGCGTGCGCGCGCTCACACAAGGTCACGGAGCAAACTGCTCCTGTTACATGAAAATATGCATCTATATTTAAAGAGTCCGTCAGGGCAGAGGCGCACGCGCGCGCGCGGCAGCACGGCGCAGTTATTTGACATTAAACGCGCACGCGCGCGGCTGCGGCCGACAACAATGCGCGGACACCGGACACCTGCCTCGCGCGCACCTCATTTATTATTCAGCACCTCAAAAAAAAAACAAGGTGAAGGAAATCCTGCAGCGCGCGCCTCGGTCCGCCTTCATCCTCCTCATCTTCATCCTCCTCATCTTCATCCTCCTCATCTTCATCAGCCTCATCTTCATCACCTTCTTCATCACATTTAATTTGTGTTTGGATGGAAACGTCTGCGCCGCCGCGCGCCCGCAAACTGCGCCAAAAACACCACAAATGAAAGTGATGCGTGTAATCCAGCACGCGCACGCGCCCGTCTGAGGCCAGCATGCACAAATCCCAGACCCAGACCCAGACCCAGAACCAGAACCAGATCCCAGACCCTGAACCCAGATCCGCGAGGCTCGCGCGCCTCTGTGGAACCGCAGAAGAAGAAGTCTGTGAAAGTCCGGAAACCTGGTCCCGGTCCCGGTCCCGGAGGCTCCGGTCCCGAAGGTCCCGGTCCCGGTCCCAGGGATCCGGGTCCGTCCGGAGCCGGGTCCTGATCCAGACCACATTCAGGTCCAGGTTTACTGACCTCAGACCTGCAGACCCGCTAAAATCCAGTTCTGCGCCGCAGTCCCAGTAAGATCCGGATCCGGGTGGACGCGGTTCCGGAGCGGCGGAGGGGAGGGGGCGGTACCGAGCTCGGTACCGGTCCGGGTCCGGGTCCGGGTCGTGTCGCTCCTCCAGGTGCGTCCGGCGCAGAAAGAGCCGCTGTTCTCTGAGCGCGACTCACGCGGCTGCGGGCAGGAGGCGCGCGCACGCTCACACACGCGCACAGACCTATATGTACATACACACCACGCGCACGCGCGTGTCACCTGGGTCCGCCCTCCACTCAGCTCCAGCACGCGCCTTTTAAAGGAACACGACCGGAGACATGGAGGACGGCGCACGCGCACGCCTGCGTGTACTCACGCGCGTGAGAGGAAGATCAAAGGAAAAGAGAGAAGCCGCCAGGAAGTCCGGTTCTGGTTCCGGTTTCAGAGTCTGGAGGAGAAAATCCGAGGAGGACCAGAACCAGACCAGGACCGGGTCCCGGTCTGGTTCCAGGAGCCAGAACCGGGTCCCGGTCTGGTTCCAGGACCCAGAACCAGTTCCAGGAGCCAGAACCAGTTCCAGGACCCAGAACCAGTTCCAGGAGCCAGAACCAGTTCCAGGACCCAGAACCGGGTCCAGGAGCCAGAACCAATTCCAGGACCCAGAACCAGCTCCAGGACCCAAAACCGGGTCCCGGTCTGGTGCCAGGACCCAGAACCAGCTCCAGGACCCAAAACCGGGTCCCGGTCTGGTTCCAGGACCCAGAACCGGGTCCAAGACCCAAAACCAGTTCCAGGAGCCAGAACCAGTTCCAGGAGCCAGAACCGGGTCCCGGTCTGGTTCCAGGAGCCAGAACCAGCTCCAGGAGCCAGAACCGGGTCCCGGTCTGGTGCCAGGAGCCAGAACCGGGTCCCGGTCTGGTGCAAGGAGCCAGAACCGGGTCCCGGTCTGGTTCCAGGAGCCAGAACCAGCTCCAGGAGCCAGAACTGGGTCCTGGTCTGGTTCCAGGAGCCAGAACCGGGTCCCGGTCTGGTTCCAGGAGCCAGAACCAGCTCCAGGAGCCAGAACCGGGTCCCTGTCTGGTGCCAGGAGCCAGAACCGGGTCCCGGTCTGGTGCCAGGAGCCAGAACCGGGTCCCGGTCTGGTGCAAGGAGCCAGAACCGGGTCCCGGTCTGGTTCCAGGAGCCAGAACCAGCTCCAGGAGCCAGAACCAGCTCCAGGAGCCAGAACTGGGTCCTGGTCTGGTTCCAGGAGCCAGATCCGGGTCCCGGTCTGGTGCCAGGAGCCAGAACCGGGTCCCGGTCTGGTTCCAGGAGCCAGAACCGGGTCCCGGTCTGGTGACAGGAGCCAGATCCGGGTCCCGGTCTGGTGACAGGAGCCAGAACCGGGTCCCGGTCTGGTTCCAGGACCCAGAACCGGGTCCCGGTCTGGTGCCAGGAGCCAGAACCGGGTCCCGGTCTGGTTCCAGGAGCCAGAACCAGGTCCCGGTCTGGTGCCAGGAGCCAGAACCGGGTCCCGGTCTGGTGCCAGGAGCCAGAACCGGGTCCCGGTCTGGTGCCAGGAGCCAGAACCGGGTCCCGGTCTGGTTCCAGGAGCCAGTATGCAGGTGTAGTCCATCAGGTCCGTGGAGGACCAGCAGGAATCTGCAGATCAGGATCAGACATGGTGCTGGTTGGTACAAACGTGCACGTTTCCAGCTGCGTGTCACAAACATGTTTCTGGTGGAGCTTCATGTTATAAACATGTAAAATAAGTAAATTATGAGTAAGAAATTGTCCGCGATGCATAAGACGCTGACATTTGTGTCCGCGATGAGTTCCAGTGGAACCGGAAATGAGAAACACGTGAAGACCAGAGGATGTGAAAGCAGCTGCAGTCGGTCATCGTTCCATCTGTGAGACAACAGGCAAACACCCCCCACCCCCTATCCTCTCCTTTTCTTTTTCTTCTCTTTCAGTTTCTCTTTATTCGTTCCTACGAACAGGAACAAGAAAGAACTGATGGAAGCTGATTTAAAAGAGAGAAAAAGCTGCAGGAACAGATCACACTGAACATAAAAACGCTCATTTAAATCATCTGTAAAAACCTGGATCTTATTAGTTCAGACAGAAAATTAAAGCACAAAATTTCATTCAACAATTTATTTATATAAACTTTTAGAATTTTAAAGAACTTTCAAACATAACAGACATTTTCTGCATCAGCAACTGATTTTCTCTCTTTTTTTATTAATTCTTTCTTTCCAACAAGTGTTAGATGTTTGTTTCTAGATGAAGCGTTAGCATTAGCGTAACGCATTAGCGTTAGCATTAGCATTAGCTGGTGCTCCATCCATCTTCCAGCTCTGCTTTGTTATCTCCACTCTCTAATCCGTATTTAATAACCTGGAGTGGGTTTTTGCCTCTTTAGGGTTTGGGACCATTTTTATCTTCATTATTTAGTTTTAATTCTTCTTTATGTTAGCTACAGGCTAGCGGCTAGCTGAGTGTCTTCTTCTGCTCGTTTGTTGAACTCTGACAGATTAGCGCCACCAGGTGGGGGGGGGGGCTACATTATAACTCATCCGAAGTCACGCCCCATGGACCAAATGCTGCATTTCACTAACCTCGGAACTGGGGGGCGACGTCATGCCATGTCAGAACAGAGAGCGATCGGAACCGGAACGGAGAACGACTGGAACCAGGACGGAGAACGACTGGAACCGGAACGGAGAACGACTGGAACCAGGACGGAGAACGACTGGAACCGGAACGGAGAACGACTGGAACCAGAACGGAGAACGACTGGAACCAGGTCGGAGAACGACTGGAACCGGAACGGAGAACGACTGGAACCAGGTCGGAGAACGACTGGAACCTGAACAGAGAACGACTGGAACCAGGACAGAGAACGACCGGAACCCGGACAGAGAATGACTGGAACCAGGACGGAGAACGACTGGAACCGGAACGGAGAACGACTGGAACCAGGACGGAGAACGACTGGAACCAGGACGGAGAACGACTGGAACCAGGACAGAGAACGACTGGAACCAGGAGGGAGAACGACTGGAACCAGGACGGAGAACGACTGGAACCAGGACAGAGAACGACTGGAACCTGAACGGAGAACGACTGAAACCAGGTCGGAGAACGACTGGAACCGGAACGGAGAACGACTGGAACCAGGTCGGAGAACGACTGGAACCGGAACGGAGAACGACTGGAACCAGGTCGGAGAACGACTGGAACCAGGACGGAGAACGACTGGAACCGGAACGGAGAACGACTGGAACCAGGTCGGAGAACGACTGAAACCTGAACGGAGAACGACTGAAACCAGGTCGGAGAACGACTGGAACCGGAACGGAGAACGACTGGAACCAGGTCGGAGAACAACTGGAACCGGAACGGAGAACGACTGGAACCAGGTCGGAGAACGACTGGAACCGGAACGGAGAACGACTGGAACCAGGTCAAAGAACGACTGGAACCGGAACGGAGAACGACTGAAACCAGGTCGGAGAACGACAAGAACCGGAACGGAGAACGACTGAAACCAGGACGGAGAACGACTGAAACCAGGTCGGAGAACGACTGGAACCGGAACGGAGAACGACTGAAACCAGGACGGAGAACGACTGGAACCAGGACGGAGAACGACTGGAACCGGAACGGAGAACGACTGGAACCAGGTCGGAGAACGACTGGAACCGGAACGGAGAACGACTGGAACCGGAACGGAGAACGACTGGAACCAGGACAGAGAATGACTGGAACCAGGACGGAGAACGACTGGAACCGGAACGGAGAACGACTGAAACCAGGACGGAGAACGACTGGAACCAGGACGGAGAACGACTGGAACCGGAACGGAGAACGACTGGAACCAGGTTGGAGAACGACTGGAACCGGAACGGAGAACGACTGGAACCAGGACAGAGAACGACTGAAACCAGGTCGGAGAACGACTGGAACCGGAACGGAGAAAGACTGGAACCAGGTCGGAGAACGACTGGAACCGGAACGGAGAACGACCGGAACCAGGTCGGAGAACGACTGGAACCGGAACGGAGAACGACCGGAACCAGGTCGGAGAACGACTGGAACCGGAACGGAGAACGACTGGAACCAGGTCGGAGAACGACTGGAACCGGAATGGAGAACGACTGGAACCAGGTCGGAGAACGACTGGAACCGGAACGGAGAACGACCGGAACCAGGGCAGAGAACGACTGGAACCGGAACGGAGAACGACTGAAACCGGAACGGAGAACGACCGGAACCAGGTCGGAGAACGACTGGAACCAGGTCGGAGAACGACTGGAACCGGAACGGAGAACGACTGGAACCAGGTCGGAGAACGACTGGAACCGTAACGGAGAAAAAGCAGAATCAGGACAGAGAACGACTGGAACCAGGAAGGAGAACGACTGGAACCAGGACAGAGAATGACCGGAACCAGGTTGGAGAACGACTGGAACCGTAACGGAGAAAAAGCAGAATCAGGACAGAGAACGACTGGAACCAGGACGGAGAACGACTGGAACCAGGACAGAGAACGACTGGAACCTGAACGGAGAACGACTGAAACTAGGTCGGAGAACGACTGGAACAAGGAGGGAGAACGACTGGAACCAGGTCGGAGAACAACTGGAACCGGAACGGAGAACGACTGGAACCAGGTCAAAGAACGACTGGAACCGGAACGGAGAACGACTGGAACCGGAACGGAGAACGACTGGAACCAGGTCAGAGAAGGACTGGAACCGGAACGGAGAACAAGCAGAACCAGGACAGAGAACGACTGGAACCTGAACGGAGAACGACTGAAACCAGGTCAGAGAACGACTGGAACCGGAACGGAGAACGACTGGAACCAGGTCGGAGAACGACTGAAACCAGGTCGGAGAACGACTAGAACCGGAACGGAGAACGACTGGAACCAGGTCAGAGAAGGACTGGAACCGGAACGGACAACGACCGGAACCAGGACAGAGAACGACTGGAACCGGAACGGAGAACAAGCAGAACCAGGACAGAGAACGACTGGAACCGGAACGGAGAACGACTGAAACCAGGTCGGAGAACGACACGAACCGGAACGGACAACGACCGGAACCAGGACGGAGAACGACTGGAACCGGAAAGGAGAACGACTGCAACCAGGTCGGAGAACGACTGGAACCGGAACGGAGAACGACTGGAACCAGGTCAAAGAACGACTGGAACCAGAACGGAGAACGACTGGAACTGGAAAGGAGAACGACTGGAACCAGGACGGAGAACGACTGGAACCGGAAAGGAGAACGACTGGAACCAGAACGGAGAACGACTGGAACCGGAAAGGAGAACGACCGGAACCAGGACATCATTATTTTCTCCTCATTGACTTCCAGTCATATTTTTTCGTTCCGTAGGTTCCGTGGGGCCGTAGGAGACCTGGAACCAGCTGGATCCAGACTCAGACCTGATACCAGCTGGATCCAGACCCAGACCTGGAACCAGCTGGATCCAGACTCAGACCTGGAACCAGCTGGATCCAGACCCAGACCTGGAACCAGCTGGATCCAGACTCAGACCTGGAACCAGCTGGATCCAGACTCGGACCTGGAACCAGCTGGATCCAGACTCGGACCTGGAACCAGCTGGATCCAGACTCAGACCTGGAACCAGCTGGATCCAGACTCGGACCTGGAACCAGCTGGATCCAGACTCAGACCTGGAACCAGCTGGATCCAGACTCAGACCTGGAACCAGCTGGATCCAGACCCGGACCTGGAACCATCTGGATCCAGACTCGGACCTGGAACCAGCTGGATCCAGACTCAGACCTGATACCATCTGGATCCAGACCCAGACCTGGAACCAGCTGGATCCAGACCCAGACCTGGAACCATCTGGATCCAGACTCAGACCTGATACCATCTGGATCCAGACCCAGACCTGGAACCATCTGGATCCAGACCCAGACCTGGAACCAGCTGGATCCAGACCCAGACCTGGAACCAGCTGGATCCAGACCCAGACCTGGAACCAGCTGGATCCAGACCCAGACCTGGAACCAGCTGGATCCAGACCCAGACCTGGAACCAGCTGGATCCAGACTCAGACCTGGAACCAGCTGGATCCAGACCCGGACCTGGAACCAGCTGGATCCAGACTCGGACCTGGAACCAGCTGGATCCAGACTCGGACCTGGAACCAGCTGGATCCAGACTCGGACCTGGAACCAGCTGGATCCAGACTCGGACCTGGAACCAGCTGGATCCAGACTCGACCTGGAACCAGCTGGATCCAGACTCGGACCTGGAACCAGCTGGATCCAGACCCGGACCTGGAACCATCTGGATCCAGACTCGGACCTGGAACCAGCTGGATCCAGACCCGGACCTGGAACCATCTGGATCCAGACTCGGACCTGGAACCAGCTGGATCCAGACCCGGACCTGGAACCATCTGGATCCAGACTCAGACCTGGAACCAGCTGGATCCAGACCCGGACCTGGAACCAGCTGGATCCAGACTCAGACCTGGAACCAGCTGGATCCAGACTCAGACCTGGAACCAGCTGGATCCAGACTCAGACCTGGAACCAGCTGGATCCAGACTCGACCTGGAACCAGCTGGATCCAGACCGGACCTGGAACCAGCTGGATCCAGACTCAGACCTGGAACCAGCTGGATCCAGACTCAGACCTGGAACCAGCTGGATCCAGACTCAGACCTGGAACCAGCTGGATCCAGACTCAGACCTGGAACCAGCTGGATCCAGACTCAGACCTGGAACCAGCTGGATCCAGACCCGGACCTGGAACCAGCTGGATCCAGACTCGGACCTGGAACCAGCTGGATCCAGACTCAGACCTGGAACCAGCTGGATCCAAACTCGGACCTGGAACCAGCTGGATCCAGACCCGGACCTGGAACCAGCTGGATCCAGACTCGGACCTGGAACCAGCTGGATCCAGACTCGGACCTGGAACCAGCTGGATCCAGACTCAGACCTGGAACCAGCTGGATCCAGACTCAGGCCTGGAACCAGCTGGATCCAGACTCAGACCTGGAACCAGCTGGATCCAGACTCAGACCTGGAACCAGCTGGATCCAGACTCAGACCTGGAACCGGCTGGATCCAGACCCAGACCTGGAACCAGCTGGATCCAGACCTGGAACCAGCTGGATCCAGACTCAGACCTGGAACCAGCTGGATCCAGACCCAGACCTGGAACCAGCTGGATCCAGACTCAGACCTGGAACCAGCTGGATCCAGACTCAGACCTGGAACCAGCTGGATCCAGACTCAGACCTGGAACCAGCTGGATCCAGACTCAGACCTGGGACCAGCTGGATCCAGACTCAGACCTGGAACCAGCTGGATCCAGACCCAGACCTGGAACCAGCTGGATCCAGACTCAGACCTGGAACCAGCTGGATCCAGACCCAGACCTGGAACCAGCTGGATCCAGACTCAGACCTGGAACCAGCTGGATCCAGACTTAGACCTGGAACCAGCTGGATCCAGACTCGGACCTGGAACCAGCTGGATCCCAGACCCAGACCTGGAACCAGCTGGATCCAGACTCGGACCTGGAACCAGCTGGATCCAGACTCAGGCCTGGAACCAGCTGGATCCAGACTCAGGCCTGGAACCAGCTGGATCCAGACTCAGACCTGGAACCAGCTGGATCCAGACTCGGACCTGGAACCAGCTGGATCCAGACCCGGACCTGGAACCAGCTGGATCCAGACCCGGACCTGGAACCAGCTGGATCCAGACCCGGACCTGGAACCAGCTGGATCCAGACTCGGACCTGGAACCAGCTGGATCCAGACCCGGACCTGGAACCAGCTGGATCCAGACTCAGACCTGGAACCAGCTGGATCCAGACTCAGACCTGGAACCAGCTGGATCAGACCCAGACCTGGAACCAGCTGGATCCAGACTCAGACCTGGAACCAGCTGGATCCAGACTTCAGACCTGGAACAGCTGGATCCAGACTCAGACCTGGAACCAGCTGGATCCAGACTCAGACCTGGAACCAGCTGGATCAGACTCAGACCTGGAACCAGCTGGATCAGACCCAGAACCTGGAACCAGCTGGATCCAGACTCAGACCTGGAACCAGCTGGATCCAGACTCAGACCTGGAACCAGCTGGATCCAGACTCAGACCTGGAACCAGCTGGATCCAGACCCCGGACCTGGAACCAGCTGGATCCAGACTCAGACCTGGAACCCAGCTGGATCAGACTCGGACCTGGAACCAGCTGGATCCAGACCCGGACCTGGAACCAGCTGGATCCAGACTCGGACCTGGAACCAGCTGGATCCAGACTCAGACCTGGAACCATCTGGATCCAGACTCGGACCTGGAACCAGCTGGATCCAGACTCAGACCTGGAACCAGCTGGATCCAGACTCAGACCTGGAACCAGCTGGATCCAGACTCAGACCTGGAACCAGCTGGATCCAGACCCAGACCTGGAACCAGCTGGATCCAGACTCAGACCTGGAACCATCTGGATCCAGACTCGGACCTGGAACCAGCTGGATCCAGACTCGGACCCTGGAACCAGCTGGATCCAGACTCCAGACCTGGAACCAGCTGGATCCAGACTCAGACCTGGAACCAGCTGGATCCAGACTCATGACCTGGGAACCATCTGGATCCAGACCCAGACCTGGAACCAGCTGGATCCAAACTCGGACCTGGAACCAGCTGGATCCAGACCCAGACCTGGAACCAGCTGGATCCCAGACTCAGGCCTGGAACCAGCTGGATCCAGACTCAGACCTGGAACCAGCTGGATCCAGACTCAGACCCTGGAACCAGCTGGATCCAGACCCAGACCTGAACCAGCTGGATCCAGACTCAGACCTGGAACCAGCTGGATCCAGACTCAGACCTGGAACCCGGCTGGATCCAGACCCAGACCTGGAACCAGCTGGATCCAGACCTGGAACCAGCTGGATCCAGACCCAGACTGAACCAGCTGGATCCAGACTCAGACCTGGAACCAGCTGGATCCACACTCAGACCTGGAACCAGCTGGATCCAGACCCAGACCTGGAACCAGCTGGATCCAGACCCAGACCTGGAACCAGCTGGATCCAGACTCAGACCTGGAACCAGCTGGATCCAGACTCAGACCCTGGAACCAGCTGGATCCAGACTCAGACCTGG
>JALJCO010000307.1:0-44948 GCA_023101725.1 Atherinomorus stipes | reverse complement strand
TAATCCCAGTCAGTATCAGAACCTTTAATCCCAGTCAGCATCTAGAACCTTTAATCCCAGTCAGCATCCAGAACCTTTAATCCCAGTCAGCATCCAGAACCTTTAATCCCAGTCAGCATCCAGAACCTTTAATCCCAGTCAGTATCAGAACCTTTAATCCCAGTCAGCATCCAGAACCTTTAATCCCGGTCAGCATCCAGAACCTTTAATCTCAGTCAGCATCCAGAACCTTTAATCCCAGTCAGCATCTAGAACCTTTAATCCCAGTCAGCATCTAGAACCTTTAATCCCAGTCAGCATCCAGAGCCTTTAATCCCAGTCAGCAACAGAACCTTTAATCCCAGTCAGCAACAGAACCTTTAATCCCAGTCAGTATCTAGAACCTTTAATCCCAGTCATCATCCAGAACCTTTAATCCCAGTCAGTATCAGAACCTTTAATCCCAGTCAGCATCAGCACCTTTAATCCCAGTCAGTATCAGAACCTTTAATCCCAGTCAGCATCAGAATCTTTAATCCCAGTCAGCATCTAGAACCTTTAATCCCAGTCAGCATCTAGAACCTTTAATCCCAGTCAGCAGCAGAACCTTTAATCCCAGTCAGCATCTAGAACCTTTAATCCCAGTCAGCAACAGAACCTTTAATCCCAGTCAGCAACAGAACCTTTAATCCCAGTCAGCATCTAGAACCTTTAATCCCAGTCAGCAACAGAACCTTTAATCCCAGTCAGCATCTAGAACCTTTAATCCCAGTCAGCAACAGAACCTTTAATCCCAGTCAGCAACAGAACCTTTAATCCCAGTCAGCATCTAGAACCTTTAATCCCAGTCAGCAACAGAACCTTTAATCCCAGTCAGCATCTAAAACCTTTAATCCCAGTCAGCAACAGAACCTTTAATCCCAGTCAGCATCAGAACCTTTAATCCCAGTCAGCATCTAGAACCTTTAATCCCAGTCAGCAACAGAACCTTTAATCCCAGTCAGCAACCAGAATCTTTCATCCCAGTCAGCATCTAGAACCTTTAATCCCAGTCAGCATCTAGAACCTTTAATCCCAGTCAGCATCTAGAACCTTTAATCCCAGTCAGCATCCAGAACCTTTAATCCCAGTCAGCATCAGAACCTTTAATCCCAGTCAGCAACAGAACCTTTAATCCCAGTCAGCATCTAGAACCTTTAATCCCAGTCAGCATCTAGAACCTTTAATCCCAGTCAGCAACAGAACCTTTAATCCCAGTCAGCATCTAGAACCTTTAATCCCAGTCAGCAACTATAACCTTTAATCCCAGTCAGCAACAGAACCTTTAATCCCAGTCAGCATCTAGAACCTTTAATCCCAGTCAGCAACAGAACCTTTAATCCCAGTCAGCAACAGAACCTTTAATCCCAGTCAGCATCTAAAACCTTTAATCCCAGTCAGCATCAGAAACTTTAATCCCAGTCAGCAACAGAACCTTTAATCCCAGTCAGCATCAGAACCTTTAATCCCAGTCAGCATCAGAACCTTTAATCCCAGTCAGCATCAGAACCTTTAATCCCAGTCAGCATCTAGAACCTTTAATCCCAGTCAGCATCAGAACCTTTAATCCCAGTCAGCATCTAGAACCTTTAATCCCAGTCATCATCTAGAACCTTTAATCCCAGTCAGCATCAGAACCTTTAATCCCAGTCAGCATCCAGAACCTTTAATCCCGGTCAGCATCCAGAACCTTTAATCTCAGTCAGCATCCAGAACCTTTAATCCCAGTCAGCATCTAGAACCTTTAATCCCAGTCAGCATCTAGAACCTTTAATCCCAGTCAGCATCCAGAACCTTTAATCCCAGTCAGCAACAGAACCTTTAATCCCAGTCAGCAACAGAACCTTTAATCCCAGTCAGTATCTAGAACCTTTAATCCCAGTCTTCATCCAGAACCTTTAATCCCAGTCAGTATCAGAACCTTTAATCCCAGTCAACATCAGAACCTTTAATCCCAGTCAGTATCAGAACCTTTAATCCCAGTCAGCATCTAGAATCTTTAATCCCAGTCAGCATCTAGAACCTTTAATCCCAGTCAGCATCTAGAACCTTTAATCCCAGTCAGCATCAGAACCTTTAATCCCAGTCAGCATCTAGAACCTTTAATCCCAGTCAGCAACAGAACCTTTAATCCCAGTCAGCAACAGAACCTTTAATCCCAGTCAGCAACAGAACCTTTAATCCCAGTCAGCAACAGAACCTTTAATCCCAGTCAGCATCTAGAACCTTTAATCCCAGTCAGCAACAGAACCTTTAATCCCAGTCAGCATCTAGAACCTTTAATCCCAACATAACCTAACCAGTCAGCAACAGAACCTTTAATCCCAGTCAGCATCTAGAACCTTTAATCCCAGTCAGCAACAGAACCTTTAATCCCAGTCAGCATCAGAACCTTTAATCCCAGTCAGCATCTAGAACCTTTAATCCCAGTCAGCAACAGAACCTTTAATCCCAGTCAGCATCAGAACCTTTAATCCCAGTCAGCATCTAGAACCTTTAATCCCAGTCAGCATCAGAACCTTTAATCCCAGTCAGCATCAGAACCTTTAATCCCAGTCAGCATCTAGAACCTTTAATCCCAGTCAGCATCCAGAACCTTTAATCCCAGTCAGCATCAGAACCTTTAATCCCAGTCAGCATCAGAACCTTTAATCCCAGTCAGCATCTAGAACCTTTAATCCCAGTCAGCATCTAGAACCTTTAATCCCAGTCAGCAACCAGAACCTTTAATCCCAGTCAGCATCTAGAACCTTTAATCCCAGTCAGCAACAGAACCTTTAATCCCAGTCAGCAACAGAACCTTTAATCCCAGTCAGCATCTAAAACCTTTAATCCCAGTCAGCATCAGAAACTTTAATCCCAGTCAGCAACAGAACCTTTAATCCCAGTCAGCATCAGAACCTATAATCCCAGTCAGCATCAGAACCTTTGATCCCAGTCAGCATCCAGAACCTTTAATCCCAGTCAGCATCAGAACCTTTAATCCCAATAAGCATCAGAACCTTTAATCCCAGTCAGCATCAGAACCTTTAATCCCAATAAGCATCAGAACCTTTAATCCCAGTCAGCATCAGAACCTTTAATCCCAGTCAGCATCAGAACCTTTAATCCCAGTCAGCATCAGAACCTTTAATCCCAGTCAGCATCCAGAACCTTTAATCCCAGCCAGCATCAGAACCTTTAATCCCAGCCAGCATCTAGAAACTTACAAACACGCCTCAGAGTTCTGATTTTTGTTCTTCAGCTGATCAGAGGATTCAAACAAAGCTCCGTCTGCCTGCTGGTGAGCTGCAGCATCATGACTCGGCGGTAAATCGGGGGAACAGCCTCTGAGCTGCTCCAGGTCTGAGTCCGTTTCCCCGCAGGACAGACAAACCGAGCGTCTAATGGCTGCTGGTTCTGCGGCTCGTGGTTCTGTTTTCCTTTATTAGGGAGCCATCAGCCAATCAGATCGTCACAGCAGCTTTGATCTCCATCCAGATGCTGGTGGTGGTTTCACTGGTACCACCTGTTCAGTATGTTAAACCTGGTCCATAAGGGGCCCTGCTCCAAAACCTGAACCAGGCCGCATCAGAACCAGAACCACACCGGAACCACATTGCATCAGAACCACACAAGAACTAGAGCAGACCAGGTTCTAACATGTGACGAGTCGATTGTAGTTAAAATAGATGCAGCCCTATTTAAACATGATTGGCTGGTTAACGACTGGTTAAATTGGTTAATGAGGGACTCGTTAACAACTTTTTAAGTTGGTTAATGACTGGTTAGACTGGATAATGGCAGATTAGGTCAGTTAAAGTCAGATTAGATTGGTTAATGAGGAACTGGTTAATGACTGGTTATACTGGTTAATGACAGTTTAGGTCGGTTAATGGGGCACTGGTTATTGACTGGTTATACTGGTCATTTGACAGGTTAGGTTGATCAATGAGGAACTGGTTAATGACTTGTTATACTGGGTAATGACAGGTTAGGTCAATTAATGAGGAACCGGTTAATGACTGCTAATACTGGTTAATGAAAGGTTAGGTTGGTTAATGGGGCACTGGTCAATGACTGGTTATACTGGTTAATGACAGGTTTGGTCAGTTCATGAGGAACTTGTTTATGACTGGTTAATAATAGGTTAGGTCAATCAATGAGGAACTGGTTAATGACTGGTTATACTGGGTAATGACAGGTTAGGTCGATTAATGAGGAACCGGTTAATGCCTGGTAATACTGGTTAATGAAAGGTTAGGTCGGTTAATGGGGCACTGGTTATGCTGGTTAATGACAGGTTAGGTCGGTTAATGAGTGCCTGTAGTGTCAGCGTGATCACCAGAAACCCCTGAACCCTTCTGGGAGCTTCCACAGTGGACATGTATGGTCCTTTATTACATACGTGTCCATCAACCTGCAACGGCTGATGTATGAAGAGCTTAAAGCTTGAAGACGGCAAGAAAAGGAAAGGAGAGACAAAACCGTAAAACATAAGTAATGAACTCCAGACCTCGTCTCTCTGGTGCTCTGCCATGTTAGAAAAATACATTAATGGCACGTATGACAGCCGGAGCTTCTTCATAAAACTGGATAGTTACCATGGCAACTGGCAGTATGTATGAAGACAGCAGGCTCATACAAGCAGGCCCATGAACATACATGCTCCACGTTTGAGGGTTTTGGTTGGAACCTTTTAGATTTTCTCTCGTGTTTAAGTGAAACTGACCTCAGGTTTTCTTCAGGGACCGAAACATTTCAGACATGTTGGTTTGAGTTGTCGTCACCGCTACCGCTGAGGCAGCTGGTTTATATCTGCAGAGACAAAAGAAACCAGAAAGATTTGTTTCCTTCATTTCAGTCACTGTGATTTTAAGCACAAAAAATGAAAAAATGGAATCCAGAGGGTGCTACGTCATCATTAAATAGAATTACATTTAGTCAAGTGACTCAAAATGTTTAGGTGTTATTGTTGACCAAAATCTAACTTGGAAATATCAAACTCAATATGTTTGCAGAAAAAAGATGAAATCAGTCAGCAGTCATGAATTTCCCCTCAGTGATCAATAAAGTATCTTTGATTTGATCCTGAGTAGAATTCACTCCTTAATAGATACGACATGCATGATGACATCGAGGTTATTAAAGTTTTGAAATTTTCATTAGTTTTTATTTTTATTTAGTTTTTCAGTTTCCTTTTTTATTTCAGTTTAGTTTTAGTTAGTTCAACAGATTATAGTTTCAGTTTAGTTTTTATTTAGTCTTAGTCTTAGTTTTTCAGGTATTAAAGGGACTTAAGTCAAGATTAAGAAACGAAAACTCACGACTGGCGCTTCAGGTAACTGCAACCACGAGCCAAGCCGTCACGGAGCACAAACTGAAGCTATCATGTTGTTTACTCACCTTTTTCTTCGTAGTTCCACGTTTTAGTGTCTTTCAGTTGATCTGGATCGTTTGCTGACGGCAGAAGAATCCATAACTATCGCTTACAGTGTTTGAATTTACCGCGACCGTCTTCTTCCCGGATCAAAACTGCGGATGTAGCGTCACGTCTGCAGGGCAGCGCGGGAAATTCAGACACCGAATTGCAGCTTTATGCATCACACAGCCTGTTAGAGGCAACGGAGAGAAACGTGGTGGAAACGTTATTTTTGGTATTTAGCGTTTCATCACCCATTAGTATGAAAAACACGGACATGCATGTTTGTTTTTTTAAATTCCTGCCTCTGGTCTCTTTAAGAGAAAGTCTTGAAATGTAGAAGTTGAAAAGGATGGAAGAATGTGTGACACAAAATATGGATAATCGAATCCTTCTATTTTAATTCCTGAACCACAGTTATTCAAATTATTTGAATGTCCCTGATCCAAGCAGGAACTCTAAAACCAGCCCAAATCCAGCTCTCACCACACATCGTCAGTGTAACGGGGAACTTTTCATCAGCGTCTCTGTGATAATTCACAAATGAACTTTCTCATTTGTTGGATTTTTCCTTTTTAGTTGCTTCCACAGATGTTCCCATCAGTCTTCATCACAACACACTCACTCTTATTGATCAGTGGGTCGTACTCGAAATACTCCGATGGTTTGTAGTAAATACTATGAATATTTATAAGTACTCAAATAGACCTGCTGCAACTTTAGCCATTTTTGTCCGCTAAGCAGCTTCTTCTAGTTCAGGCGCCGCAGATTATAGCTGCTATGCTGCCCCCCTCTGGAGGAAAAGTGGAAGAACGGCAGCTGCTGCAGGACAGACATCTCACGTCTAATCAAGGGAGAAAACGAAACGACAACGAAAACTAAGCTGAATTTATCTTCAATTCAGTTTAGTTTTAGTCAGTTTTGCATTGTTCTTTGTAGTTTCTATTAGTAGTACTTTGTAGTTAATTATAATAACCGTGGATGACACTATATTACAGTCTAATTTATCCATATGTAACATACTGGAATACGGTTCTGGGCGCTTCATGCCAAACATACCTGAACAAGATTTTATTACTACAAAAAATTAATATGGATTTAAAATTTTTTCGAATAGATTGTTTTCAATACAATATTTTGACAATATTTAATGTAAATATTTGTTGCATTTGTCTTTTTCATGTATGAATATGTGCATGTTTGTGACCATTTTAATGTTTTCTTCTGATGTCAACACCTATTCTACCGAGCAAAGTCGAGATGTGCACCTGCTTTAATGAAAATATGCTCAGATACAGAGCGCCACTCCTGCCCTAAGAACTGTACAATTATCTCTTTAAAAAACAACTGGAATTAATGTTATTATTTAAATAACTCTTAACTGATAAAGTGGTTATTTGGCTGAGATATGAAATAATGCAATACACTGATTATTCTGCTTATCACTGTGCCTGTCATGTTTAAATGACTCAGACAACGTGGTTTTATAAGACGTGATGGTCTTCTCACTTCCTCCTTCAGTCTGTTATTCTAAACTATTGTTATAAACATGTTTGTTGTTACTTGTTTGTGTGTAAATCAAGGTTATTATAGTTAACTAAAATGAAAGAACTAAAAATTGACCAAACATTTTCATTAACTGAAATAAAAAAATGAAATTAAAAAAACGTTAACTGAAACTGTATTGTGTCTTTACAAAACAAACTAAAATTATTGCAAAAAATTGCTTAGTTTTAGTCTTTGTGCATTTATTTAACAGCCTTTTAGGTTGATATGAAATCTGTTTCTATTTAATCTGTTTCCTTTGCTCTACCAGAGTGACTTTAGGATGATTTTGAATGTCACACCAAACAAATACCTACAATTTGTGAAAAAAACAAAATTAAAACTAACACTGAAACTAATGAAAACTAAACTAAAACTAAGCATTTTCCAAAAAATGAAAGCTAATAAAAACTAGCAAACCTGCTCAAAAAACTAGCTAACACTAACTGAATTGAAAAAGAAAAAGTCAAAACTAAATAAAAACAGAAACTAATTAAAAATCCAAAACTTTTATAACTTTGGTGTAAATAAATAAACTAATCTGGAAAAGTTTCTGCTGCAGTTACGTCCAGATAAACCTCTGAAATGCTGATTAACAGATTTAACTCATCAAGTCTTCCCTCAGTCAGCACAGTGGCTGCACAAGTTCTGGTCCTGGTCCTGGTCCTGGTTCCGGTCCTGGTCCTGGTCCCGGTCCTGGTCCTGGTCCCGGTCCTGGCCCTGGTCCTGATGTGGGATGACTTTGTCCTCATTCAGCCTGGTCCTGCTCCTGCTCCTGGTTCTGGTCCTGGTCCCGGTCCTGATGTGGGATGACTTCGTCCTTGTTCAGCCTGGTCCTGGTTCTGGTCCTGGTTCCGGCCCTGGTCCTGGTCCCGGTCCTGATGTGGGATGGCTCTGTCCTCGTTCAGCCTGGTCCTGGTTCTGGTCCTGGTTCCGGTCCTGGTTCTGGTCCTGGTTCCGGTCCTGATGTGGGATGGCTCCGTCCTCGTTCAGCCTGCTCCTGGTTCTGGTCCTGGTTCTGGTCCTGGTCCTGGTCCTGGTTCTGGTCCTGGTCCCGGTCCTGATGTGGGATGGATCAGAGTCAGTAAAGTTTGATCTGCAGGTGAAGTTTAAGCTCGTTGTGTTTCTGGGGTCAGCGGAGCGAAACGAGGAGGCTTCAGACGAGAGATGTGACTGAACCAGGCCAACGGGAACCGAGGAGGAGGAGGAGGAGGAGGAGAGGAGGAGGAGGAGGAGGAGGGGGAGGAGGAGGAGGAGGGAGGGGGAGGAGGAGGAGGAGGAGGAGGAGGAGGAAGAGGAGGGGATGGAGACGGCGTGACAGGCTTCGTGCTGGACGACAGGTGGACCAGCAGCATCGGCGTTATCGCTGATGATGAAGATTCCAGGTTTTTTCAGGTCTCTTAGTTTAGAAGATAAAACTCACATGATGATTAAATACACAAATAATGTCAACTGCAGATAAATAAATGTGTAAATACATTAATATTAACAATGATTAATTAATAAATAACCCAACAACCCTGAAGTGGAATGAGTGGCATTCAAATAAATGAAAAAATGAGGGAACAAAAATAGAAAATAGATGAACTAATGAATTGATAATCTAAATAAATAAGTCAGTCAAATAATCAATCAATAAATCAAAGAATAAATATACAAATGAAAACAAATAAATTAAAAAATACAAGACAAAATAGAAAAATAAATCAATAGGTAGAAAATTGATTGAAAAATTGTAAGATAGATTTAATAATAAATTGAAATATAGAAAAAAGAAATTAACATAAATAAATTTAAAATAATATATAATAATAAAAGCTGATATATCAATAAATAAATAGAAACAGATTATTTAAATAATTAATTAAATGAATATATACATATACAGTGTATATATATGTACAATATATATATATATATATATATATATATGTACATGTTGGCTTTTGCTGCTATAAATATTTGTGACTGTGTGAAACTTAAATGTTTATCTGGTGAAGCAGGTCCTCTGTTAATCCCTCCAGAATTACAATAATTTCTCAGCTTATTTAACGTTTCAGAAACAAGTTCAGTTCAACTTTCTGTGACTCGTTTTCATGAATAATTCCATCAGAGAGAATCTGGAGTCTTTCTGAGTCTGTGAATGTCAGACTGGAGTCTCTGTGAAGCCCCCCCCCCCCCCCCCCCCCGAGAGTCTGAGCGTGCTCTGTGGGCTCTGATTCATTACCAGAGTCAACAGCTGTCTCACCTTCATCATCAGCATCCTCCCCCGTGCAGCTGCAGGGCCTCAAACATCCAGCAGCATCCCGGAGGAGGACCGTCAGAGACAGCCCCCCCCCCTCAGAAATGGGGATTATTTTTTTTTATCTGTGACTGTAAGCTGTCCTCCTCCTCCTCCTCCTCCTCTTCATCCCGTCTCCAGGCAGTAATAGCTGACGCTGCTCCTCATCAGGAACATTTACGGCCTTTATTCCCGTCACACGAACGACGCATCGAGCAGTTGTGACCCAGTTTTCATGGGGGGTCTGGAGCCTGACGGGACCACGGGGAGTCCTGACAAACACCCCCAGACTGCAGCCGTTCCACACCCGCCGGGTGTCGGGACAGACGGGTGGACGTGACGGGCTGTGAGGACAGACGGTCAGTGGGAGGTGGAGGAGGACGGGGACAGCTGCTCTGCCGTCTGTTGGCTGGAACTACGCTGGGGAGAAGATCTCAGTCTGTAACCATCATCATCGTTTCTGTCCTTCATCATCGCTCCTCAGCTTCTCATCTGCTGTAAACCAGCACGAATCGCTGAAAAATCACCGCACGGCTAAAACTCAGACCTGACCAAGTAGATTTGTCTCATTTCCAGTCCACATGTCTCATCACACTCAAAATGAGACAAAAGTACCTGAAGAGAAACATTTCAGTGACACATGAGAACGATGCATCTGATTTCAGGAAATCTTATCAGGAAAATTTCACTTGTTCATTGGCAGAAATTTTTTGCAGATTACAAGCAAAAAAAGGGGGGGCTGTTTACTTGATAGTGTGCTCTTATTGGAGCAATTAAATTACGTAGAATGATAGAACTACGTAGAATGATGGAACTACGTAGAATGATGGAACTACGTAGAATGATAGAACTACGTAGAATGATAGAATTACGTAGAATGATGGAACTACGTAGAATGATAGAACTACGTAGAATGATAGAATTACGTAGAATGATGGAACTACGTAGAATGATGGAACTACGTAGAATGATGGAACTACGTAGAATGATGGAACTACGTAGAATGATAGAACTACGTAGAATGATAAGCTGCTGTCTGATTCAACTGTTTCTGAGCAGAGAAACAAAGCTGACAGACCATAAACAGGAACTTTGATTCTCACTCTGACATTCACATGAACTCATCAGTGCACAGCAGATCATATTATACACCCAAAACCCCAGAAAAGTTAAATTTGATCTCATGGCACCTTTAAATCTTACTTGTCAAAGCATCTTTTTCTATATTTTTTAACTTCTCGGTTATAATCCTGATATATCAGTTCAAGGAGCTTTGTGGTTTTTTATCAGTAAACGATGCACCTTTAAGTTGATATGCATGTGACATCAAACTAATTTAAATGTGAGACAAAGATAACACAAACACAAAATGCAGTTTTTAAATGAAGATTTTTACTTTTAAGGGGGGAAAATCCAAACCTCCATGTCCCTGTGTGAAAAAGTGATCTTCCCCTAAACCTAATAACTGGTTGTTCCACCTTAGCAGCAACAACTGCATCAAGCGTTTGTGATAACTGGCAGTGAGTCTTCTACAGCGCTGTGGAGGAATTTTGTTCCACTCATCTTTGCAGAATTGTTGTAATTCAGCCACATTGGAGGCTTTTCCAGCATGAACCGCCTTTTTAAGCTCATGCCACAGCATCTCAATGGGATTCAGGTGGGGGCTTTGACTAGGCCACTCCAAAGTCTTCATGTTGTTGTTCTTAAGCCATTCAGAGGTGGACTTGCTGGTGTGTTCTGGATCATTGTTCTGCTGCAGAACCCAAGTGCGCTTCAGCTTGAGGTCACCAACAGATGGCCGGACGTTCTCCTTCAGGATTTTTGGTAGAAGCAGAATTCATGGTTCCATTTACCACAGCAAGTCTTCCAGGTCCTGAAGCAGCAAAACAGCCCCAGACCATCACACTACCACCACCATATTTTACTGTTGCTATGATGTTCCTTTTCTGAAATGCCGTGTTACTTTTACGCCAGATGTAATGGGACCTCCACCTTCCAGAAAGTTCCACTTTTGTCTCGTCAGTCCACAGAGTATTTTCCCAAAAGTCTTGGGGATCATCAAGATGCTTTCTGGCTAAACTGAGACGAGCCTTTATGTTCTTTTTGCTCAGCAGTGGTTTTGGTCTTGGAACTCTGCCATGCAGCCATTTTTGCCCCCCAGTCTCTTTCTGATGGGGGAGTCATGAACACTGACCTTCATTGAGGCAAGTGAGGCCTGCAGTTCTTGGATGTTGTTCTGGGGTCTTTTGTGACCTCTTGGATGAGTCGTCGCTGTGCTCTTGGGGTCATTTTGGTCGGCCGGCCCCTCCTGGGAAGGTTCACCACTGTTCCATGTTTTCCCCATTTGTGGATAATGGCTCTCACTGTGGTTCTCTGGAGTCCCAAAGCTTTAGAAATGGCTTTGGAACCTTTTCCAGACTGATAGATCTCAATGACTTTGTTTCTCATTTGTTCCTGAATTTCTTTGGATGGCAGCATGATGTCTAGCTTTGGAGGATCTTTTGGTCTACTTCACTTTGTCAGGCAGGTCCTATTTAAGGGATTTCTGATGGAGAACAGGTGTGGCAGTAATCTGGCCTGGTTGTGGATAGAGAAACTGAACTCAGCTTTCCAAAGATGATAAACCACTGTTCATATATGTTTTAACTCTTAATTTTGAAAACTGCATTTTGTGTTTACTTGTGTTATCTTTGTCTAATATTTAAATTTGTTTGATGATCTGAAACATATAAATGTGACAAACGTGCAAAAAAAATAAGAAATCAGGAAGGAGGAAACACTTTTTCACACAACTGTAGATAAAATAAGGAATGAAAAAGGGTAATAGATTAAAACAATAACAGCCTAACTTTGTTTTTGCGGTAAATATTATGTGTGCAAATGTAAGTTTGTAAAACTGTCAGAATAGGGGATTACCGCCGCGCCCCGCACCGTTTCCCGCCCGCTTTTTTTTTTTCTTCTACCCTTTTCCTGTGATGTTTTGTCTCCCCCCTTTCCATGAACACTGGGGACTGCCAGGGGCGTCGCGGGCCCCCGCCCCCGCCCGCGCCCCCGCCCCGGCCCGCCCTCTGCCCCCTTTGCCCCACCCAGCCCCCCCGCCCCATCGCCCCCCCCCCCCCCCACTGGCGCCCGCCCCCCGCGCGACCCCATCTCCATAAATAAGGAGGAAAAATGGTGTTGTGATGGATCTGGTTCACCGCTTAGACACAACACCTGCAGCCCAGATCAGCTTCTCTCATCCAGATAAAGCTGAAGGTGGGTTTTTAAACAGCAGCAGTAATAACTTTGTTTCTGGATGGTAAAAACTGAAATTTAAGGCTTGAAAATGATCAGAAACTTTAGAAAAGTGGGTTTTGGTGGATCTGGTTCACCGTTGGAAAACGGCAGCAACATGCTGGAAACCAGCTTCAATCACAGCTTCGCTCTGGATCGTCGGTCTCAGACTTCCCCAGATAGAGTTTGATGATCTTTCACACGTGTGGGATGAAACTGTGTTAAACTGGAGACAATAATCAGATCCTTCCTGCCCAGTCGGGGGGGCTCTCTGGGTGCAGCACCCCTAAACGTTTGATCCTAGAATCACCTCTGTGCTCTCATTGGAGAATATGTAAGACGACCTACGTAGAACGAAGAGCTGCTGTCTGAAGAAAGACACGAAGCTGAGCGTCCATGAACGTAGACTCACTCTGACATTCACATGACCTCATCAGTGACCTCACAGTTATACCCCCCCCAAACCCCAAAGAAGGGACATTTGCCATGGCAGCTTCAGTCACCACGTTTATCGTCCCAGAGAAAATCTTCCATCATTTTACCGAACTTCCAATCAGAGTGGATGATGTGTCAACAGGATATCCAGCTGTGGTCTGTGGAGCCCCCCCCCCCGGACCACCTCTGGATGTTTGCCTCTCAGATAATCACCTCCATGTTTTTACTGGACGAGCTGCAGGGACGCGGAAATGTGCGTCATTACTGAAGAACAGAAGCACGAATGTGAATCTGAGCGTTTTCCTGCACGTCCTGAACGCTGGACGGCAGCAGGTCCGACCGCCACGGCCCCCCCGTGTGCATGTGTGTGTGCTACTGAGGCTTTCAGGGCTCTGCTCAGCGTGCCAGTCTGAGAATCAGATTATGCAAATGAGAGCCAAACACAAACGCTGAAATCAAAGCTCCTCTCTGCATTCATCACCGCTGACACACACGCCGCTGCTCTAATTAACCAACCAAACATAATCACGTCTGGCCTCCACAAACATGAGGATGATGAAGATGAGCTGAATGTACAAACAGAGACGACTGTTTTTGTTGCCACGTCTGTTTCAGGAGAAATTCTCACGAGCAGACGGAGACTATAACAACTATACCAACCGCCATTTCAACGGTGGCGTTTCTGTCCATGTGTAATGGGAACAGATGAGAACGGGACTTTTTTCTTCCCAACATGGAGGAAATCTGGAAGGACGTCACATTCCTGCTTGTTGGAACATCAGAGGAAACTTTAATGTGGTAATAAGTGAAGAAAAAGATCAGTTAGTGATGATAATGATGTTTTGTTGTCTCTCAGTGGCTTAATGCCGGTTATTTTACATGATTTGGTAAATGTGTAATATTAATATTGCATTTTTCACTTAATAAATGTGATTATTTTAGTGAGTATATATTATGTTATTTGATAACTGAAAGACATTTTAAATCTATTTTGGTTTAATTTTATCATCACTATAATTTATTGTCTTAAAAGCGTTTCTTTCCACTACTTCTGTTCTCAGGTTTTACTTATATCTAATATTACCTTTACATTCAAGATAATAATGCAAAATTAACAATCACACGATTTTCTTTTAAAGGACAAAAAGTATCTGTATTGATATCGGTATCGCTGAAAAAGTGCCATAAACTAGTATCGTATCGACTTAAAAATCTCGGTATCACCAGTCCCTAATAGGAGGTAATTGGGACTAGTCCCCACCGCAATGGCGGCGCCGCAATCAGTCTATAAATATGTGTATATTTATATGCATATGTATGTATGTATATATATATATATATATATATATATATATATATATATATATATATATGCATGGAAAGCAGCGTGAATATCTGGATTTACACATTGGACAGTCGTCTTAGGCAGTGATTCCCGACCCTGGTCCTCAAGGTGCACTATCCTGAAAACTTTCCATGTTGCCCTGTCGAAACACAGCTGACTCACATCAACGGGTCAGTTAAGTGTGATGCGGTGCCTCATTTTCGGGAGCATAGATACGTGAAATAAAGTGTCAGATTAATGAGTGTTCACCATAATTTACCATGTTTTTGTTGTTGGGGATTAAATCCAGTGTTTTCTCCACCGTGGCAGCAAGTTATTCCTCCTCTGCTCTGATTGGCCGATATTCCTCCCCGATTCGAACACACTGACATCAGTGGACTGAGCAGCACCGTCCACTTTTGTCACAGACGGCAGAAATCTTCATGAAATAAATGTCTGTGATCTTCTTCTTCACTTATTACCACATTAAAGTTTCCTCTGATGTTCCAACAACCAGGAATGTGACGTCCTTCCAGATTTGCTCCATGTTGGGGAGAAAAACGTCTGATTCTCATCTTTTTTCATTACACATGTACAGAAACGCTCCCCAGATAATGTCGGATGGTTTAGTTGTGGCGTTTCGTTTTTTAATTTTTTTTTATTTTTTTTTCATTCCTTTTCCCATACTTCCCTAACTAATTAAAGCTCTCAAAAATCCGTCCAAACATTTCAGTCACTCTTTGTCTCCCCCCATTTAACAAAATAAAATTAAAATTATATAATTCGCATAGATTGAGAAATGAAAACAACAGACCGGCTGTCTCAACCCCATAGCAGACGAAGATGGAAGATAATAGTCAAATGTTATCCCCCCTTTTTTTTTTTTTTTATTTTATTTTCAAATCCAACCTTCAAATTTCTATTTTTTATTAATTATATATTTTATTTTTTATTTTTAATTATTACTATCATTTTTTATCCCCACTCTTCTATCTCCCTTCTTTTTCCTTTCTTTCTATATATCACCATCATCGTTTCCTCCCTTCGTTTTTGTCTCTCACCCTTATCACAATCACCCCACCCACCTACATACATGAATTACTTAATTTCATTATTCATATTTAATTAGATTAATAAAATGTATATATATATTTTTTTTTTTGTTTTTTCTCTGTATAAGAAATATTAAGATCAAACAACTTGGCTCATTACAGTTTATTATTTTTTCTTTTATATTTTTTATATATCTTTCAGAGTTGTTACGATACACACAATTCACCTTTGTTTTTTCTTTTTTACTGTATAAAAAAAAAAAAATATTATTTTCCCCTCCCCACCACCCCCCCCAATCGTTTGTTTTTTTTTTGGTTTTTTTAATATTTTTTTAAAATGAAAAATATATAAAATATTTCCCTTTTTTTTTATGAAAAGTGTAAAAAAAGTGTAAGAAAAAAACCTGCTTTCGCATGTAACGTGACTCCATCTGAGTTTTCAGAGCAGCATTTAACAGGATCGGCTCCACTTTCACTTCACTCATCCTCATCACAGAAACTAAACATCAGAGCAGGTTCGTCTGCTGCTCAGACTGCCTGAATAAAAAATGCATGAATTAGCAACACCCTGCTGTTTTCCACCAAATCAGTCGGTTTTCTAGTTGTACCAGTAACATTCAAACTTGTGTGGTGTTTAGATTCGTTATCATGTTGGAAGTGTTTCTACGTTCATACCTGACCGAGTCGGCATGATGCTTTTGTTTTTTGCCGGCCTTTTTTTATTATTATCATTATTTCTGCTCCCTCTTTGTCAAAACGGAGGTGCCGTCATACAGGGATGTGAAGCTTGTCGGTGCTTCCTCGAAGCTCACGTGCTGTTTTAAGTTGTGAGAAACAGGATGGTGAATGCTGCACCAGCCGGAGGCGAACTTTCACCGTCCGTCATTCAGGTTTGTCCGATGGTAGCGTAACATTATGGTGATAGGCCCCGAAGCAAATATTTTTTTGTGCCTCACCTCCGCCGTGAATGAAAACACGCTCGTGCACACGTGCCCGCTCATGGACGTGCGTGCACACACACATATTCTTGGACTTGCACGTGCACAGCTACTTGAGAGAGCTGCTGTTTTCACCATGATGGATTCCTTCGCTCCCAAAGATGCTGCAGCAGGTCGAGTTCCTGCATTTAGAATAAAAAAACTTCATACGGTCGGTAATGTTGGAGAAACGGTTTGAGCCAGCGACCACCCGAAACCACGCCTTCAGAGCGCGGGGACGAGAGCGCCGATGTTTTACAAGCAGGTTAACGATAACAGCCGAGTGGATAGCTCGTTAGCTTGATCGTAAACAGCTGATGAACCACGTTTCTAAAAGCTTTAATCCACTCACCTGCAACTCCGTCTGCAGTGTAAAAAGTCCACACTGCAAACGTCAACGACTCCGAGACTTAAGCCTTATCTGTTGTTTTGTTTTGTTTTTGTCGCAGCAGCAGTTAGCATCCGTTAGCTATATTTGTTTAGTGAGCGGCGCACAGGGGGGTCACGTGGGGGACGGGAGGGACAGAGACGAGACATAAAGGCATCAATTCGTTCTTTCTATACGTAGCGAATTACTAATTCCTGCTTTCGGTGTGAATGACAGGGGCTGCAGAGTTTTTACAGACCTGCAGAGGTCTGACTTTTTTCCTTCCTTTCATGAATACATGATCTTTTGTTATTTTTATTTCATTGTAACAAACGAAAAAAAGAAAAGAAAAAAAGTAGTGAGCTTTTTTCAATGTTGAATTTCCCTTATGGTACAAATAAAGTATTTTCATTTCATTTCCATGTATTGATACTGTCAGGATGGAAGAACCAGTTCTCCCAGTTTCTGTTCTCCCTGTTTCTGAGCAGGATTACCAACTCTGGCTTTAAATTAAACTTTGCGGGTGCGTGCAGGTCGCAGGTAACTTGTGCTGGTGTGACTTTTTGCGTTGCGCATCAGCAGCGTCCAGCAGTGAGGGAGGCCCGTGGTTAACTCATTTTACCGACCCACCTGAGGTATTCCATTCACAGAAACTCAGCCAATCAGAGTGCGTGCAGCTGTTTCCATACACGTGGGCATTCTCTGCATGGACGCCCGTTAAAGTGCATCAGACGCCGTCAGCTTTGTTTGGTTTTCAGAGGGTTTTATGTGTTTTTAAGATAAAGAAAAGGTAAAGCAGTGTGCATGAGGTAATGCGACATGGACACGGGCATTTTCTAAAATTTACCACTCCCCCTAAATCTGACAGACAGCTGCTATTTTTCCCCTTCCTTCATGGGCCCCTGAATGCGTCTGGGTCCTGGTGCAGCTGCACCGTCGACACTGTGGAAACAAATAGCTAAATAAACAAATCCTGCGCCCAACCCATATATATATAAGGGCTGGACGATTATGGAAAAATTACAATCACGATTATTTTGACTGATATTGAAATCACAATTAACATACACAATTGACACAATTGAACCACCAAAACTCGATTGCAAATATAACTTAAAAAAAAAAACGCAACCAGAAATAATTTAGAAACAAGGAGTACAATAAGAATACTATATTAAAATGATAATAGCCATAAAGATGAATACCCAGTCTACGTGCATTCCTGTTCTACACTCCCTGCAGTTTCCTTCCTATAACTCCTGTTCACTTCAGGAAGAATCGTTTTTCTTCAATTACAATGTTTTTATGATCGTAAAAAGGCAAAATTGAAATCACGATCAAAATTCGATTAATTGTCCAGCCCTACTATATATATGTATATAAACAGCAAGAGACCTAAAACGGAGCCCTGAGGGACTCCTTTCTCAATAACCAGAATGTCAGAGGAGCAAACATCAGGTTTGGTACAGTTTTGTGTGAAAGGTCGGTGGTGAATCAGGTCACGGCTGAATCTGATTCCAGTTTAGATGCAACAACATCGTCGCTCCAGCTGAACCTGGAGAACATCATCATCCCGATCTGCCGTGACTCTGAGGTGATGATTGCTCATTTATCCGTCTCTCTGCTCCCCACAGTCTCCGATTCCCTGATGCACATCATTAAAATCAGTTTGTTCTAAAGTTGTGAGACAAAGTTTCTGCAATAAGCAGGTACGGTCTGACTGGTGATTAAAATAAATGAATAAGCGGTTTCTGCCGATGATCAGCGTTCATTAGGTTCAGTCACAGTGTCTGACGCCTTCACCGTGTAGAAGATCAGGATTTTTTCTTTACATTCACAAACTTTAAGCAGATGAACCAAGAGTTTTACATTTAAGATGAATCAACTGAAGGAGCAAATGAGTAAATAATGGATTGAGATAAAAACTTGGGAGAAATTAGCGCTGATTGACAGAAAGCAACCGCGAGTCTCTTGATGGATTTAATTTGTGTGTTTAACCGGCCGCTCTGTCGGGATAATTATTCCTGCTAATGAGCTCTGAGAGTTTTAAAGATGAAGGATGTTTAATTGATGGCGTCTCTGAGGACTGCCGCAGTCTTCCTCTGCCCCGTCAGCCAATCAGGTGGCAGGGATCAGACAGAGGGCGGGACTCTGGGAGCAGACGTGATGAGATTTATAACTAAGGACTGAAGATGAGGAGACGCCAGATGAGTCATGCAGGATGGAGTCCAGCTGAAGTCTCCACCCAGACACCAGAGTCATCCTCATCCTCATCCTCATCATCATCCTCATCATCATCATATAAACATGGGGACACCATACAAATTAGATCACTGACCATGTTTAAAATGCTCTGAGCTCATTGGTCGACACAAATCCGCCTCAACAACCTTAACAAAACAGTTCATCACATGATCCGGATCAGTCCGGTTTATAAAAACCTGTTCATGAATGAGTTCAGGAAACCAGAGAAATGGACCAGATCTTCTCATTGATTCAGTCCTCCATCCTGAGCGCCATCAGGACCAGAACCAGGAGGAAAACCTCCATCAGGACCAGAATCAGGAAGAAAAACCTCCATCTGGACCAGAACCAGGAGGAAAACCTCCATCAGGACCAGAACCAGGAGGAAAACCTCCATTAGGACCAGATCCAGGAGACAAAATCTCCATCAGGACCAGAATCAGGAAGAAAAACCTCCATCAGGACCAGAACCAGGAGGAAAACCCCCATTAGGACCAGAACCAGGAGACAAAATCTCCATCAGGACCAGAATCAGGAAGAAAAACCTCCATCAGGACCAGAACCAGGAGGAAAACCTCCATCAGGACCAGAACCAGGAAGAAAAACCTCCATCAGGACCAGAACCAGGAAGAAAAACCTCCATCAGGACCAGAATCAGGAAGAAAAACCTCCATCAGGACCAGAACCAGGAAGAAAAACCTCCATCAGGACCAGAATCAGGAAGAAAAACCTCCATCAGGACCAGAACCAGGAAGGAAAACCTCCATCAGAACCAGAACCAGGAAGGAAAACCTCCATCAGAACCAGGAAGAAAAACCTCCATCAGGACCAGGAAGGAAAACCTCCATCAGAACCAGAACCAGGAAGAAAACCTCCATCAGGACCAGAACCAGGAAGGAAAACCTCCATCAGGACTCTTCTGATCTGGGTGGATCCTGATTGAAGGACAGACTCCTGGTTTTGGGGTTACAGTAGGACACATCTCCATGGCAACCAGACTGACCCCGGCCAATCAGAAGCCCTCAGCAGAGTCTGGTTCTGGGTTCAGGTCTACAGTGATGTGAGCAGCAGCCGTGGTGGTGGTGGTGGTGACCTGTCTGGAAGCTGATTGGCTGAGCGGCAGCATGTGGCCCCTCCCACCGAGGCTCAGGTGTGGTCTGCTTCCGTTCAGGCTGAAATGATTGGTGTGAGACTGCGGAGCGTCCCAGGAGGTTCCGTCTGTTCCAGATCACGCTGGAAAGCGTCACGTGTTCCTGAAAGTTCTGTCGTTAGTTACCGTTTGCTGACTGATGCAGAGCACGTCTGATTGGCTGAGAGCCGAGTTAAACGTCAAAACACCAGAATCTTCTGTGTTACGTTGATTTAACTACATACGGATTTCTGAGACAACAGAACCGTTCCTCCATCATCAACGAATACCCGACATCAGTAAAGAACCGAACTAAGAGCTGAAACTGCAGCAGGAAAACATTCAGACCTTCATCATCAGGTTCAGAAAAACTCACGTTCAGTTATTTTAAAGCATTTAACTCGTTTCAGTTCAGAACTGCTGATGAACGTTGGTTATTAAAGAAACGTGCCAGAGATAGATAGATAGATAGATAGAAAGAAAGATAGATAGATTACTTTAAAAGAAAAGATAAACATTAAAATATTTTCCTTGATCTGAGATTTATTCTTGTGTGTAGATGTATAATTTAATTTTATTTATTTTGATTTAATTCTATTCAATTTAATTTAATTGTATTCTATTTCAATTTATTTTATTTCAATTCAATTTAATTTAAGATTAATTTAATTAATTTTAATTCAATATAATTTAATTTATTTTAATATAATCTAATTTAATTTATTTTGATGAAATTCAATTCTATTCTTTTTTTATTCTAATTTAATTTAATTCAATTTAATTTATTTTAATTTTAATGTAATTTATTTTTAGATTAATTTAATTTATTTTAATATAATTAATTTTAATTGAAGATTTATTTAATTTATTTTAATATAATTTAAAATTGATTCAATTTAATGAAATTTAATTTCCCTTAGGGGAAATAATGAGAAATATCATTATAAGAATGCATCAAATAATTTTATATAGCAATACCATAATATTACAATAGTTATAACAGTAAGTTATATTATGAAAATAGAGCAATATATGATATGAGATAATCTACAAGTTGTGAGATTTTGGTAAATAAATGATCTAAAAAGAGAAATTTCTCCCTGCATCTTTTTCATCCTGGTTCCTGCAGAGCAGCAGGAGAGGAAACCTCGTCAGGTTTCATCAGCAGTTTGATGCAATCAGAAGCTCCAGACGGCGTCCTGACGGTCTGCTGGGAGTCCCAGCGTCTCAGCCGAGGACGATGTGCTACGACGGTGACTCGCCTGCTCCGAGTCGGGGTCACCTGCTCGCTCTGACGGCTGATTGCATCAAACTCTGAAGGGAAACATGGAAACTAAATGAATACAGAATGAGAAAGAGGTTTCCTCGGACTGCTGCAGGGCAGAGAGGCAGCGTCTCTGGCTCTGTGAAGTTCAGAAATATGGAAACATTAATTTAACTCTGCTCTTCACATGATGTTCAAGCCCCCGAGCCACTTCCGTCAGAGATCTGAATTCCATCTGCATCCAGAGAAAATGACCAAAGTTCAACTGTTCTCACTTCACCAACATTTTCCTGTTTAGTTTCTGACTCTGATCACATTTCACCTCAATTCACCTTCAGCCTGTTCATCAAATCCCCACCAGATGATTCCTGTCACAATAAAAGGAACATTTGTCTGATTTAACCCTTAAAACTTCACCAGATCTGGGAGCTTTATCACTTCTGTAAACATCATTGTAACTAAACGGTGATGATAGTTCATATTCGCGCGAATGCATTACGTTACCACGCGAATAGACGCGCGTTTGACGTGAATTTGCGGCACAAATTCAGTTTGGTCTCAGACTGGTGTAGTATTCAGTTTGGTCTCAGACTGGTGTAGTGTTCAGTTTGGTCTCAGACTGGTGTTGTATTTCGTTTGGTCTCAGACTGGTGTAGTGTTCAGTTTGGTCTCAGACAGGTGTAGTGTTCAGTTTGGTCTCAGACAGGTGTAGTGTTCAGTTTGGTCTCAGACTGGTGTAGTGTTCAGTTTGGTCTCAGATTGGTGTAGTATTCAGTTTGGTCTCAGACTGGTGTAGTATTCAGTTTGGTCTCAGACCGGTGTAGTATTCAGTTTGGTCTCAGACCGGTGTAGTATTCAGTTTGGTCTCAGACCGGTGTAGTATTCAGTTTGGTCTCAGACTGGTGTAGTGTTCAGTTTGGTCTCAGACTGGTGTAGTGTTCAGTTTGGTCTCAGACAGGTGTAGTATTCAGTTTGGTCTCAGACTGGTGTAGTGTTCAGTTTGGTCTCAGACTGGTGTAGTGTTCAGTTTGGTCTCAGACTGGTGTAGTATTCAGTTTGGTCTCAGACTGGTGTAGAATTCAGTTTGGTCTCAGACTGGTGTAGTATTCAGTTTGGTATCAGACTAGTGTAGTATTGAGTTTGGTATCAGACTAGTGTAGTATTGAGTTTGGTCTCAGACTAGTGTAGTATTGAGTTTGGTCTCAGACTAGTGTAATATTGAGTTTGGTATCAGACTAGTGTAGTATTGAGTTTGGTCTCAGACTGTCGTAGTACTCAGATTGGTATAAGACTGGTGTAGTGTTCAGTTTGGTCTCAGACTGGTGTAGTATTCAGTTTGGTCTCAGACTGGTGTAGTATTCAGTTTGGTCTCAGACTTGTGTAGTGTTCAGTTTGGTCTCAGACTGGTGTAGTACTCAGTTTGGTCTCAGACTGGTGTAGTATTCAGTTTGGTCTCAGACTGGTGTAGTATTCAGTTTGGTCTCAGACCGGTGTAGTATTCAGTTTGGTCTCAGACTGGTGTAGTATTCAGTTTGGTCTCAGACCGGTGTAGTATTCAGTTTGGTCTCAGACTGGTGTAGTATTCAGTTTGGTCTCAGACTGGTGTAGTATTCAGTTTAGTCTCAGACTGGTGTAGTATTCAGTTTGGTCTCAGACTGGTGTAGTGTTCAGTTTGGTCTCAGACTGGTGTAGTGTTCAGTTTGGTCTCAGACAGGTGTAGTATTCAGTTTGGTCTCAGACTGGTGTAGTATTCAGTTTGGTCTCAGACTGGTGTAGTATTCAGTTTGGTCTCAGGTTGGTGTAGTATTCAGTTTGCTTTCAGACTGGTGGCGTACTCAGATTGGTATAAGACTGGTGTAGTGTTCAGTTTGGTCTCAGACTGGTGTAGTATTCAGTTTGGTCTCAGACTGGTGTAGTACTCAGATTGGTATAAGACTGGTGTAGTGTTCAGTTTGGTCTCAGACTGGTGTAGTATTCAGTTTGGTATCAGACTAGTGTAGTATTGAGTTTGGTATCAGACTAGTGTAGTATTGAGTTTGGTCTCAGACTGGTGTAGTATTCAGTTTGGTCTCAGACTGGTGTAGTATTCAGTTTGGTCTCAGACTGGTGTAGTGTTCAGTTTGGTCTCAGACAGGTGTAGTATTCAGTTTGGTCTCAGACTGGTGTAGTGTTCAGTTTGGTCTCAGGTTGGTGTAGTATTCAGTTTGGTATTAGACTGGTGTAGTATTGAGTTTGGTCTCAGACTGGTGTAGTACTCAGATTGGTATAAGACTGGTGTAGTGTTCAGTTTGGTCTCAGACTGGTGTAGTATTCAGTTTGGTCTCAGACTAGTGTAGTATTGAGTTTGGTATCAGACTAGTGTAGTATTGAGTTTGGTCTCAGACTGGTGTAGTACTCAGATTGGTATAAGACTGGTGTAGTACTCAGTTTGGTCTCAGACTGGTGTAGTATTCAGATTGGTATAAGACTGGTGTAGTGTTCAGTTTGGTCTCAGACTGGTGTAGTGTTCAGTTTGGTCTCAGACTGGTGTAGTATTCAGATTGGTATAAGACTGGTGTAGTGTTCAGTTTGGTCTCAGACTGGTGTAGTATTCAGATTGGTATAAGACTGGTGTAGTGTTCAGTTTGCTCTCAGACTGGTGTAGTACTCAGATTGGTATAAGACTGGTGTAGTATTCAGTTTAGTCTCAGACTGGTGTAGTACTCAGTTTGGTATCAGACTAGTGTAGTATTCAGTTTGGTATCAGACTAGTGTAGTATTGAGTTTGGTCTCAGACTGGTGTAGTACTCAGATTGGTATAAGACTGGTGTAGTACTCAGTTTGGTCTCAGACTGGTGTAGTATTCAGATTGGTATAAGACTGGTGTAGTGTTCAGTTTGGTCTCAGACTGGTGTAGTGTTCAGTTTGGTCTCAGACTGGTGTAGTATTCAGATTGGTATAAGACTGGTGTAGTGTTCAGTTTGGTCTCAGACTGGTGTAGTATTCAGATTGGTATAAGACTGGTGTAGTGTTCAGTTTGCTCTCAGACTGGTGTAGTACTCAGATTGGTATAAGACTGGTGTAGTATTCAGTTTAGTCTCAGACTGGTGTAGTACTCAGTTTGGTATCAGACTAGTGTAGTATTCAGTTTGGTCTCATCTTAGTCCATCTTACTTTCGCAAAGCACGCATAAGCGCATTCCGTAGTTTCGTGAACGCGCATCAGCGTGTTCGCAGGAGATGCAATGTAGTACTGATATAGTACTGATGTAGTACTGATGTAGTACTGTTTAGGCTCTAAAAATCTACTAAATGATGGTTTCCAGTAAATTCTGGTCGCTACCCACTCAGGACACTTGGATTACATTGGACGAGCAGTATGGAGGAATATAGGGGATTATCACGCTTACCGGAAGTTGCCGGCTTTTGACACTTCCTCTTCCGGGCCATGTTAACGACAGCCGTTCCTGCTCTGTTATACTGTTTAAATCGGATAAATTCCAAACATATTTAAGTTTTCATTCTAGACTGAAGTGATACTGGATCAAAAGCTGGATCAAAGCGATCGATTTGCCGCGGTGAAGGGACGAACTTTATAATAAAACACGTTTGTTTGTCGCCGGTGTGGCACAACACCGGCACTTCACAGCATGCTAGCATTAGCCAGCTAACGTTTACTGACGTGCTTAACATTGTGCGTCTTAAAACACACAAACATCTGAAAATCGGGTCTGTACCTCCCCGTTTCCAGTGGAACAACTGGGGACTGCCAAGAAAGGAGACGCTTTCAGATGATTGTGTGTTTTCAGCCGCACAAAGTTGCTGGCTAATGCTAACCTGCTAACACGACTGCGCAGTCTGCCGGCCACAAACAAACGTGTGTCGTTTTATTATAAAGTTCGGTCCTTCACCGCGGCGAATTGGTCGTTTTAATCCACTTCTTCCTCAGCATCACTTCAGTCTGGAATGAAAACTTGGCATTGGCGTTTATCCGATTTACAAAGTTTAACAGAGTAGTAGCTGGCGAACTATTGTTAGCAGGTTAGCATTAGCCAGCTTGATGACTTGCCTAACTTTGTGCGGCTGAAAACACACAATCATCTGAAAGCGTCTCCTTTCTTGGCAGTCCCCAGTTGTTCCACTGGAAACGGGGAGGTACAGACCCGATTTTCAGATGTTTGTGTGTTTTAAGATGCACAATGTTAAGCACGTCAGTAAACGTTAGCTGGCTAATGCTAGCATGCTGTGAAGTGCCGGTGTTGTGCCCCACTGGGGACAAACAAACGTGTGTTTTATTATAAAGTTCGGCCCTTCACCGCGGCAAATCGATCGCTTTGATCCAGCTTTTGATCCAGTATCACTTCAGTCTAGAATGAAAACTTAAATATGTTTGGAGTTTATCCGATTTAAACAGTATAACAGAGCAGGAACGGCTGTCGTTAACATGGCCCGGAACAGGAAGTGTCAAATGTTTCAACTTCCGGAAACCGGAACGCGGAAATGTGATAATCCCCTATTGACAAGTTTTTGTGGACTTTTATGGACCTTTTTGGCTCGGACCTCAGCGAACTCCATTATATGAAAGTTGGGGGAAACGAGAAGCCTTCCTGATCGCCGGCTGCATTTGAGATATTAAAAAAGTGCTGCAGAGATGTTTGACGCAGTCGTCTGAGACAGACAAATTTATGCCCCAGATCATCTGATAAAAAACTGAGGTTTCTCATCTCTTTTATTCATAGCTGTTGTAAAGCTGCTTACCGGCTCTCCCTCCCTTTCCCTTGTTTACCGTTCGTTGAAGTACGAGATTCTACTGCCACACTTTGCAGATGTATCGTCAGTCCATCTCCTTCAGTCTCTCCCTGAAATATTCCAGCTCCACATCTCTGTCTGGCCCAATTCCTCTTTTCATCCCTACCACTATCCCTTCCTCTTGGCCCTAAGATGAACCATTCCCCTAAGAAATGGGACAACAATTTGAAATCCTCATGGGTCACCAATGGTCGTCCGTGTCTAGATGCTGACTGGGATTAAAGGTTCTGGATGCTGACTGGGATTAAAGGTTCTGATGCTGACTGGGATTAAAGGTTGTAGATGCTGACTGGGATTAAAGGTTCTGATGCTGACTGGGATTAAAGGTTGTAGATGCTGACTGGGATTAAAGGTTCTAGATGCTGACTGGGATGAAAGGATCTGATGCTGACTGGGATTAAAGGATCTGATGCTGGCTGGGATTAAAGGTTCTGATGCTGACTGGGATTAAAGGATCTGATGCTGACTGGGATTAAAGGATCTGATGCTGGCTGGGATTAAAGGTTCTAGATGCTGACTGGGATTAAAGGATCTGATACTGACTGGGATTAAAGGATCTGATGCTGGCTGGGATTAAAGGTTCTAGATGCTGACTGGGATTAAAGGATCTGATGCTGACTGGGATTAAAGGATCTGATGCTGGCTGGGATTAAAGGTTCTAGATGCTGACTGGGATTAAAGGATCTGATACTGACTGGGATTAAAGGATTTGATGCTGACTGGGATTAAAGGTTCTGATACTGACTGGGATTAAAGGATCTGATGCTGACTGGGATTAAAGGATCTGATGCTGGCTGGGATTAAAGGTTCTAGATGCTGACTGGGATTAAAGGATCTGATACTGACTGGGATTAAAGGATCTGATACTGACTGGGATTAAAGGATTTGATGCTGACTGGGATTAAAGGTTCTGATACTGACTGGGATTAAAGGATCTGATGCTGACTGGGATTAAAGGTTCTGATACTGACTGGGATTAAAGGATCTGATGCTGACTGGGATTAAAGGTTCTGATGCTGACTGGGATTAAAGGTTGTAGATGCTGACTGGGATTAAAGGTTCTAGATGCTGACTGGGATTAAAGGATCTGATGCTGGCTGGGATTAAAGGTTCTGATACTGACTGGGATTAAAGGATCTGATGCTGACTGGGATTAAAGGATCTGATGCTGGCTGGGATTAAAGGTTCTAGATGCTGACTGGGATTAAAGGATCTGATACTGACTGGGATTAAAGGATCTGATGCTGGCTGGGATTAAAGGTTCTAGATGCTGACTGGGATTAAAGGATCTGATGCTGACTGGGATTAAAGGATCTGATGCTGGCTGGGATTAAAGGTTCTAGATGCTGACTGGGATTAAAGGATCTGATACTGACTGGGATTAAAGGATTTGATGCTGACTGGGATTAAAGGTTCTGATACTGACTGGGATTAAAGGATCTGATGCTGACTGGGATTAAAGGATCTGATGCTGGCTGGGATTAAAGGTTCTAGATGCTGACTGGGATTAAAGGATCTGATACTGACTGGGATTAAAGGATCTGATACTGACTGGGATTAAAGGATTTGATGCTGACTGGGATTAAAGGTTCTGATACTGACTGGGATTAAAGGATCTGATGCTGACTGGGATTAAAGGTTCTGATACTGACTGGGATTAAAGGATCTGATGCTGACTGGGATTAAAGGTTCTGATGCTGACTGGGATTAAAGGTTCTGAATGCTGACTGGGATTAAAGGTTCTGGATGCTGACTGGGATTAAATGTTCTGATGCTGACTGGGATTAAAGGATCCGATACTGACTGGGATTAAAGGATTTGATGCTGACTGGGATTAAAGGATCTGATGCTGACTGGGATTAAATCTTCTGATGCTGACTGGGATTAAAGGATCTGATGCTGACTGGGATTAAAGGTTCTAGATGCTGACTGGGATTAAAGGATCTGATGCTGACTGGGATTAAAGGATCTGATGCTGACTGGGATTAAAGGTTCTGATGCTGACTGGGATTTAAGGTTCTGGATGCTGACTGGGATTAAAGGTTCTGGATGCTGACTGGGATTAAGGGTTCTGATGCTGACTGGGATTAAAGGTTCTGATGCTGACTGGGATTAAAGGTTCTAGATGCTGACTGGGATTAAAGGTTCCTGATGCTGACTGGGATTAAGGGTTCTGATGCTGGCTGGGATTAAAGGTTCTAGATGCTGACTGGGATTAAAGGATCTGATGCTGACTGGGATTAAAGGATCTGATGCTGGCTGGGATTAAAGGTTCTAGATGCTGACTGGGATTAAAGGATCTGATACTGACTGGGATTAAAGGATTTGATGCTGACTGGGATTAAAGGTTCTGATACTGACTGGGATTAAAGGATCTGATGCTGACTGGGATTAAAGGATCTGATGCTGGCTGGGATTAAAGGTTCTAGATGCTGACTGGGATTAAAGGATCTGATACTGACTGGGATTAAAGGATCTGATACTGACTGGGATTAAAGGATTTGATGCTGACTGGGATTAAAGGTTCTGATGCTGACTGGGATTAAAGTTTTGTGATGCTGACTGGGATTAAAGGTTCTGATGCTGACTGGGATTAAAGGTTCTAGATTGTGACTGGGATTAAAGGTTCTAGATGCTGACTGGGATTAAAGGATCTGATGCTGACTGGGATTAAAGGTTCTGATGCTGACTGGGATTAAAGGTTCTAGATTCTGACTGGGATTAAAGGTTCTAGATGCTGACTGGGATTAAAGGTTCTGATGCTGACTGGGATTAAATGTTCTGATGCTGACTGGGATTAAAGGATCCGATACTGACTGGGATTAAAGGATTTGATGCTGACTGGGATTAAAGGATCTGATGCTGACTGGGATTAAATGTTCTGATGCTGACTGGGATTAAAGAATCTGATGCTGACTGGGATTAAAGGTTCTAGATGCTGACTGGGATTAAAGGATCTGATACTGACTGGGATTAAAGGATCTGATGCTGACTGGGATTAAAGGTTCTGATGCTGACTGGGATTTAAGGTTCTGGATGCTGACTGGGATTAAAGGTTCTGGATGCTGACTGGGATTAAGGGTTCTGATGCTGACTGGGATTAAAGGTTCTGATGCTGACTGGGATTAAAGGTTCTAGATGCTGACTGGGATTAAAGGTTCCTGATGCTGACTGGGATTAAGGGTTCTGATGCTGACTGGGATAAAGGTTCTGATGCTGACTGGGATTAAAGGTTCTGGATGCTGACTGGGATTAAAAGTTCTGGATGCTGACTGGGATTAAAGGTTCTAGATGATGACTGGGATTAAAGGTTCTGATGCTGACTGGGATTAAAGGTTCTGATGCTGACTGGGATTAAATGTTCTGATGCTGACTGGGATTAAAGGTTCTGATGCTGACTGGGATTAAAGCTTCTGCTGCTGACTGGGATTGCAGGTTCTGCTGCTGACTGGGATTAAAGGTTCTAGATTCTGACTGGGATTAAAGGTTCTAGATGCTGACTGGGATTAAAGGTTCTGATGCTGACTGGGATTAAAGGTTCTAGATGCTGACTGGGATTAAAGGTTCTAGATGCTTACTGGGATTAAAGGTTCTGATGCTGACTGGGATTAAATGTTCTGATGCTGACTGGGATTAAAGGTTCTGATGCTGACTGGGATTAAAGGTTCTGCTGCTGACTGGGATTGCAGGTTCTGCTGCTGACTGGGATTAAAGGTTCTAGATTCTGACTGGGATTAAAGGTTCTAGATTCTGACTGGGATTAAAGGTTCTAGAGGCTGACTGGGATTAAAGGTTCTGATGCTGACTGGGATTAAAGGTTCTAGATTCTGACTGGGATTAAAGGTTCTAGATGCTGACTGGGATTAAAGGTTCTGATGCTGACTGGGATTAAAGGTTCTAGATGCCGACTGGGATTAAAGGTTCTGATGCTGACTGGGATTAAAGGTTCTGGATGCTGACTGGGATTAAAGGTTCTGATGCTGACTGGGATTAAAGGTTCTAGATGCTGACTGGGATTAAATGTTCTGATGCTGACTGGGATTAAATGTTCTGATGCTGACTGGGATTAAAGGTTCTGATGCTGACTGGGATTGCAGGTTCTGCTGCTGACTGGGATTAAAGGTTCTAGATTCTGACTGGGATTAAAGGTTCTGATGCTGACTGGGATTAAAGGTTCTAGATTCTGACTGGGATTAAAGGTTCTGATGCTGACTGGGATTAAAGGTTCTGATGCTGACTGAGATTAAAGGTTCTCATGCTGACTGGGATTAAATGTTCTAGATGCCGACTGGGATTAAAGGTTCTGATGCTGACTGGGATTAAAGGTTCTGGATGCTGACTGGGATTAAAGGTTCTGATGCTGACTGGGATTAAAGGTTCTAGATGCTGACTGGGATTAAATGTTCTGATGCTGACTGGGATTAAATGTTCTGATGCTGACTGGGATTAAAGGTTCTGATGCTGACTGGGATTAAAGGTTCTGATGCTGACTGGGATTGCAGGTTCTGCTGCTGACTGGGATTAAAGGTTCTAGATTCTGACTGGGATTAAAGGTTCTGATGCTGACTGGGATTAAAGGTTCTAGATTCTGACTGGGATTAAAGGTTCTGATGCTGACTGGGATTAAATGTTCTGATGCTGACTGGGATTAAAGGTTCTGATGCTGACTGGGATTAAAGGTTCTGATGCTGACTGGGATTGCAGGTTCTGCTGCTGACTGGGATTAAAGGTTCTAGATTCTGACTGGGATTTAAGGTTCTAGATGCTGACTGGGATTAAAGGTTCTGATGCTGACTGGGATTAAAGGTTCTATATTCTGACTGGGATTAAAGGTTCTAGATGCTGACTGGGATTAAAGGTTCTGATGCTGACTGGGATTAAAGGTTCTAGATGCTGACTGGGATTAAAGGTTCTGATGCTGACTGGGATTAAAGGTTCCGATGCTGACTGGGATTAAAGGTTCTGATGCTGACTGGGATTAAAGGTTCTGATGCTGACTGGGATTAAAGGTTCTGGTGCTGACTGGCTCCGACATGAACAGGTGGACCATAAGTGGAGTTTTCAGGGTGAATTAACATCTACGCAGAACGTTCCTGGCATTTCCCGTCACATTGATGTTCCGTCCTCTTGGACCTGCTGTTCTGTTTCGGTTCCATGAATTGAATAAAATCTCTTAGAACCATCTGCTGTGGGATTTCTAACGACCTTCATCATCAGCTCATCTCGCTGCCTCTCATCTTCCTCACCAACAAACCACATTTTTCTCGGTCTCCTCTTCTGGCTGCAGAGTCCGAACGCCTCCGTATGGTTCCCTCCTCTTCCTCTGTGGTGGTGAGACCCGCTGCAGAACCACGACCCAGTCCGGGTTCTGGCCGGACCGCTGCTGCATGTGGAGGATGTTTAACAGGATAAATATTCTGCTCGTGTTTTCTCTGCTTTCCTGTTTCCACGCCGGTGATGCTTTTGCTGCAACCAGTGACCTTCCTCCTGCCTGCTGCTAATGATCTCCTCCTCATCCTCCTCTGATCTGGTACCAGCTGACCCGTGACCCGCTGTCGGCGCCGTGGGGAGACGCTCCTGTGCTTACAGGTCGGGGATTTGTGAAAGTAATGCGAGTCATTAAATGTAGAGGCGGAGAGGCGTTACATGTCACAGGTTTCCCGATGCTGTTTCTCACTCTGAGATTAAAACCAGTCTCCGATTTAAACCACATTTTAATCCCTCACAGTCACGGTGTAAAATAGTCCTGGGTTCCAGTTCTGGGACAGACCCCCTTTTCCCTCCAGAACTGTCTTAATTCCTGGTGTGACAGATCCAACACGATCAGAGATTTCTCTCCAGAACATCACAGCTGAACACATACATACAGGTACTACCCAAAAATTACAATATCCTGAAAAAGTTCATGTATTTTTATGTAATTGAACTTAAAAGGTGCAATTTACATATTGTATCAATCAATCAGAGCTTTATTTATAAAGCGCTTTTTAATACCAAAGATAAAGTGCTGCACAGGTGAGTGAAAATAAAAAAGTAAAAATAATCACAATAATAAGAATAATAAAATCAGAGAAAAAAAACAATCAAATCTACATACAGATTCTGGCTTAATGATCGAGCTCTCTGGAGTCAAAAGCCGAAGTAAAAAGATGAAGTTTTTAAGAAGGATTTAAATTCATTAACGGTGCCAGCAGACCTCACAGAGGGAGGGGGACCATTCCAGAGCTACAACCGCAAAGGCTCGGTCTCCCCGAGTAACAAGACGAGTCCGGGGAACAACCAGCAGCATCTGGTTCTCTGATCTTGTTTAGATAAATAATATGCAAATCAATATACTTCAAGCTTTTATTTGTTTGGATGTTGCTGATTAGAAGTTGCAGCTTAAGAAAACCTCAAATTCTAAAACTCAGAAAATTAGAATATTGCATGAAATCAATTATAAAAGGATTTTAAAATAAAAAATATCAGGCCTCCTAAAATAAAATCTTGCATCTGTACTTCGTACTTGGTTTGGGCCCTTTTGCATGAATAACTGCCTTAAAGGAATATTCCACCCACAGAACGATTTAACTTTATTTTCCACTTCCCCTCATGGTGAGAAAGACTCTGCAGCACTTTTTTAATATCTCAAATGCAGCCGGCGATCAGGAAGGCTTCTCGTTTCCCCCCAACTTTCATATAATGGAGTTCACCGGGGTCCGAGCCAAAAAGGTCCATAAAAGTCCACAAAAACTTGTCAATATTCCTCCATACTGCTCGTCCAATGTAATCCAAGTGTCCTGAGTGGGTAGCGTCCAGAATTTACCGGAAACGACGTCATTTACTATATTTTTAGAGCCTAAAAAGAAGAATATATTACTTCCACGGAGCGCGCACCTGCGCATTCACGAAACTACGGAAGCCTCGGCGTTCAGAGCCTACGCTGCCGATAATACAAGCGTAGAAGAAGAAATTCTCTGTTTACATTGTGCTAAGAGCGACAGAGCTGCAGATGAACATGGACAAACACAAGAGGAGTTGGATATTGATTTAAAACAAATAATGAAAGAAAAAGAGAACGCGCGATCTCGTTTGCTGCGCCTACCGTAGTTTCATGAACGCGCATTGGCGTGCTCGCAGGAGATGCGATGTAGTACTGATGTAGTACTGTTTATGCTCTAAAAATATACTAAATGGCGTAGTTTTGAGTAAATTACTGGACTACCCACTCAGGACACTTGGATTACATTGGACGAGCAGTATGGAGGAATATTGACAAGTTTTTGTGGACTTCTAAGGACCTTGTTGGCTCGGGCTCTATCGAACTCCATTATATGAAAGTTGGGTGAAAACGAGAAGCCTTCCTGATCGCCGGCTGCATTTGAGATATTAAAAAAGTGCTGCAGAGTCTTTCTCACCATGAGGGGAAGCGGAAAATAAAGTTAATTCGTTCTGTGGGTGAACTATTCCTTTAAACCTGCAGGACTGCGGTCCTCCAGGACGGACTCTGGACACCCCTGAGTTACTCTGGAACTGGAACAATGGAGGAAATCCTGCAGGTTGGACACGTAGAAGCAGAGTTCTTCCACTCCTGCCCTGCAGGTTTTATCTGTTTCCCGCTTCGACAAACCCGATTCAGATAAAAGCCTGAAAGGCCGGCCGGAGGACGGCAGTTCAAACAGCTCCCAGCCGGTGCGATTGCTCCCTGGGGGGGTTCTAGGAGGCTGTACAGATCTTCAGGGGCCGGTGGCTTAAACAGCCACAGAACATCCTCAGGGAGGAGAAATAAAATAATTGGTTTGGAGTTTTAACCTGAAGCTTCATCTGAATGAGGAAACACTGTTTAATATGCCAGAAAAACTCCTGCAACAGTGGTAAAATCAGTCGGACCTGCTCTGGCTTTACTGATTAGATCCGGTTTTATTCACTCACACTTCTTTCTGACATCCTCCTGCCTTCCAGCTGCTGCCTCGTATAAATATTCATTCCTAATATTTGTTCAGGATTAGTTTGTGTTTCTGCTGCAGCTGCAGCTCTGTCTCCACCAGCAGCTCCTCATTTACATAAACACACATTCTCCAGGAAGAAAACATCAACTTTTATTCTTCATTAACTCTCTGATCTCCATAAATATGATAAATGATGAGTCCTGCTCGCTGATTCGCTGGAGGAACGTTACAAACTTCCTGTAGGCAGCGTTTGGCCTGTCGCAGCAGGATGGAGACATGAGGACAAGGTCGTATCTGAGAAAGCTCATCAGGATGAGAACGGCAGATTCTCATCACGATGAGGTGGAACGGGAGATTCTCATCACGATGAGGTGGAACGGCAGATTCTCATCACGATGAGGTGGAACGGCAGATTCTCATCACGATGAGGTGGAACGGGAGATTCTCATCCTGATTAGGTGGAACAGGAGATTCTCATCACGATGAGGTGGAACAGGAGATTCTCATCCTGATTAGGTGGAACAGGAGATTCTCATCACGATGAGGTGGAACAGGAGATTCTCATCCTGATGAGGTGGAACGGGAGATTTTCATCCTGATGAGGTGGAACCGGAGATTTTCATCCTGATGAGGTGGAACGGAAGATTCTCATCACAATGAGGTGGAACGGGAGATTCTCATCCTGATGAGGTGGAACGGGAGATTCTCATCACGACGAGGTGGAACGGAAGATTCTCATCACAATGAGGTGGAACGGCAGATTCTCATCACAATGAGGTGGAACGGGAGATTCTCATCACAATGAGGTGGAACGGAAGATTCTCATCACGATGAGGTGGAACGGGAGATTCTCATCACGATGAGGTGGAACGGGAGATTCTCATCACGATGAGGTGGAACGGAAGATTCTCATCACGATGAGGTGGAACGGGAGATTCTCATCACGATGAGGTGGAACGGGAGATTCTCATCCTGATGAGGTGGAACGGGAGATTCTCATCACCATGAGGTGGAATGGGAGATTCTCATCACGATGAGGTGGAACGGAAGATTCTCATCACGATGAGGTGGAACGGAAGATTCTCATCCTGATGAGGTGGAACGGCAGATTCTCATCACGATGAGATGGAACGGGAGATTCTCATCCTGATGAGGTGGAACGGAAGATTCTCATCACGATGAGGTGGAACGGGAGATTCTCATCCTGATGAGGTGGAACGGCAGATTCTCATCACGATGAGGTGGAACGGGAGATTCTCATCCTGATGAGGTGGAACGGAAGATTCTCATCACGATGAGGTGGAACAGGGAGATTCTCATCACGATGAGGTGGAACAGGAGATTCTCATCACGATGAGGTGGAACGGGAGATTCTCATCATGATGAGGTGGAACGGCAGAATCTCATCATGGATGTGTGATTCTATCATGTCAGCATGGAGCTAGATTTCATGGGAAAGTTTCCAAATCAATGATGCATCTAAGTCACCAGCGACTAAGACGTGGGTCTGACCGGTTCTAAATAAACCTGTTTCCTGGTAAAGCTGACGTTGGAGGTATTTTGAAGGATTTTTGATATTTCCCTCGTCGACACGACGCAGCTTAAACCGATGATACAGTGTAAAGCCGACCAGGTTTCCGGCTTAGCTGGACCAGTACTGGTCTGGTCTGAGTGAAATCTGGCCCTGCTGCAGATTCTGATGATGATCAGGTTAGTTAGTTACCTCGCCTCCACCTCACCTGCTTCTCCTCTCATCTAATCACCCATTGAGTCGTCACATTTTCACTTCCTTAACTTTGAGCGTCTCCTCTCCACACCCCTTTTCCTTCCTTTCATCTTCCCCTCTCCGTCCATCTGCTGTCCTTCCTGGTGGCTCGGACCGTGTCCCGGTCCTCGCTGGTGACCTGGTTTCTTATTTTTGATGGAACATGAATGAAAACTGAGTGGTGGGTCTTCTGAACATCTGGCTGCAGGGTGGAGCTCCTCCTGTGTGGATGTGCAGGGAAGCTGGAGAAGGAACAGCACAACAAAGATTTATGGATTTGGTTGCCATGGTTTCCAGAGAGCTATCATGGTAATGTTATTCCATGCTGTTAGCAGCGCTGTGGGATGTTGTGCAGAAGATGGTTCAGCCGAGGATCTTCTGCTGTGTGGAAACACGCCGGCCGACTCGCTAACCACCTCCGACGTCTCTGATTAGATTCTCCCGTCCGGAGATTTGAGAGGAATCACCGAAGCTTCCCGTAATTTCATATCCCGGCCACTCTGGGCGCAGAATTACAGCCACGATCCAATCAGACGGGTGTAACTAGACGTTGCTCTGGATCAGCTCGTCTTTAGACCTCCTACACAAGCTGAGAGAGGACGTGATGACCAGGAGCATGTTGGGGAAAGTGAGGGAGTGAAATACGAGACCGGTTACAGGAGTTTAGACCAACGTTCACAGGATGGTGTTTATGGATTTTATTGTCTTTTCTTTATTTCAGCCCCTAAAACTCGGAGAGCAGAAGCTTCTGGCTTTTCTGGTTTAAACAAAGAGTCCAAATGGAAAAAAAAGCTTTTAAACTGTATTTACAGAGAAGTTTCAAATGAGCTTCGACATCAATATATGAGGAAAAAAATAACATTTGTGGGTGATGAGTCCGTTCACAAAAGATTCTCAGTCAGTATAAAACAACCAGTCAGATCGTCTCACAGGGACGAGACCAGAAAGCTCCTTTATGGAGGGAAGTCCTGCATCCTGAGACCAGGAGGGAGGAAGGAGGGATAATGAGCGTCTGAGTCGCAGTGGTCCAGGATGGAGCAGAAAAATAACAACCGGTCTCAGGTGACTGACAGGTGCGTTTGTGTCTGAGGCCAAAGTTCACCAGCAGGGACCGAGGTGGGGGGCGGGGTGGGGGTGGTAGCAGATGCTCAGAATGAGGCAATAAGGCTCAGCTCGGCAAAGGTTGCTGATGGAAGGTCGGGAGGCGACATGAGGAACAGTCACATGACCTGGATGCAGGTCCAGATCAGGACCTGCATCCCGGCTTTAGCGGCTTTAACCACCTACCTGGTGGTTAATCAATAACTAAATTAATCATTTCTGTCCGGAAAAGCCGACACGGCACCCAGCTGAACCAGTATGAGCCCGTGAGCGAGGTCTTCAACCCCTACCAGCCGCTTCCCGCTCCCCGCGCGCTGTGATTGGCTGCTTCATCCAGAGACGGTTAAACACAGAGCTGAATGTCCTGATCATGATTATTAAAGGAATAATTACAGTTATTGATGAGGGCATACAGTCGTCCTCAACATGATTGATACTCTACTGATGGTTCATTTTTTACTATATTGCTTAAAGTCTTCTACACCCCGATTGCAGCCAATTCTATCAAATGTTCTGACACAGAAATTAAAGAATTAATCACCTGTGGAACGAACAATGAAATAATGACCCGTGCTTATTGACTGAATGAATGAATTCACCGTGAGCGTCTCACAGTGCACACGAACGTAGCTGCTCACTGCGCTTATCCATGCATGTCCATGTTTTTCATACTAATGGGTGATGAAGCTCTAAATACCAAAAATAACGTTTCCACCACGTTTCTCTCCGTTGCCTTGAACAGGCTGTGTGCTGCATAAAGCTGCAATTCGGTGTCTGAATTTCCCGCGCTGCCCTGCAGATGTGACGTCAAATGACGCTACATCCACAGTTTTGATCCAGGAAGAAGACGGTCGGCGGTAAATTCAAACACTGTAAGCGATAGTTATGGATTCTTCTGCCGTCAGCAAACGATCCAGATCAACTGAAAGACACTAAAACGTGGAACTACGGAGAAAAAGGTGAGTAAACAACATTATAGCTTCAGTTTGTGCTCCGTGACGGCTTGGCTCGTGGCTGCAGGTACCTGAAGCGCCAGTCGCGAGTTTCGTGTCTTAATCTGGCCTCACGTTCCTTTAAAATCCACCAAAAAGAAAGAAAACGGATGTGGATGAAGTCATGGAGGTGTTGGTGTTTGCAGGTGAGGATGAAGAAGTTGGAGGTGAGATAAGTGTTGTGAGCTGTTCGTGGTTTCGTCCACTGAAAGGAAATCTCACTGATGATGATGATGATGATGCTGAGCAGGAGACGGAGGAGGATGAGATGAAGGAAATCCTCGGCCAGATCTCAGCCAACGTAAACAAGACAACAACTTCTTCACGGAAACGCTGACTCATCGTCCAATGCTGGTGTTCAGTGGGCAGAAAATTCTTTAGAGCCTGGAGCTTTCTTTTATTTCTTAAAGGATAAGTTTCTTTTTTTTCAACCTGGACCTTATTTCGTGGTTTCTTTGATTTGTTTTTATTGTTTTTTTCATTGTGAAAGTTTCTCAAAAACAGCATTGAATTGGATTCATAACTCATCAGTAACTAAGAAACATTTAAAAACGCGGTATCGATCTATTTTACGAATGAAATCCTGTGACTCCTGGGATCCCGTCCAGACCTCGACCCTCCAGACTCCTGGGATCCCGTCCAGGCCTCGACCCTCCAGACTCCTGGGATCCCGTCCAGACCTTGACCCTCCAGACTCCTGGGATCCCGTCCAGACCTCGACCCTCCAGACTCCTGGGATCCCGTCCAGGCCTCGACCCTCCAGACTCCTGGGATCCCGTCCAGACCTCGACCCTCCAGACTCCTGGGATCCCCTCCAGACCTCGACCCTCCAGACTCCTGGGATCCCGTCCAGGCCTTGACCCTCCAGACTCCTGGGATCCCGTCCAGACCTCGACCCTCCAGACTCCTGGGATCCCGTCCAGGCCTCGACCCTCCAGACTCCTGGGATCCCGTCCAGACCTCGACCCTCCAGACTCCTGGTATCCCGTCCAGACCTCGACCCTCCAGACTCCTGGGATCCCCTCCAGACCTCGACCCTCCAGACTCCTGGGATCCCGTCCAGACCTCGACCCTCCAGACTCCTGGGATCCCCTCCAGACCTCGACCCTCCAGACTCCTGGGATCCCGTCCAGGCCTCGACCCTCCAGACTCCTGGGATCCCCTCCAGACCTCGACCCTCTAGACTCCTGGGATCCCCTCCAGACCTCGACCCTCTAGACTCCTGGGATCCCCTCCAGACCTCGACCCTCTAGACTCCTGGGATCCTGTCCGGGTCTTGACCCTCTAGACTCCTGGGATCCCCTCCAGACCTCGACCCTCTAGACTCCTGGGATCCTGTCCGGGTCTTGACCCTCCAGACTCCTGGTATCCCCTCCAGACCTCGACCCTCTAGACTCCTGGGATCCTGTCCGGGTCTTGACCCTCCAGACTCCTGGGATCCCGTCCAGACCTCGACCCTCCAGACTCCTGGTATCCCCTCCAGACCTCGACCCTCCAGACTCCTGGGATCCCCTCCAGACCTCGACCCTTCAGACTCCTGGGATCCCCTCCAGACCTCGACCCTCCAGACTCCTGGGATCCCGTCCAGACATTGACCCTCCAGACTCCTGGGATCCTGTCCAGACATTGACCCTCCAGACTCCTGGGATCCTGTCCAGACATTGACCCTCCAGACTCCTGGGATCCCGTCCAGACATTGACCCTCCAGACTCCTGGGATCCTGTCCAGACCTCGACCTTCTGGACTCAGGAAGCAGAATTCATCTAATCCGGACTGAAGCAGCAGCCTGCTCATGTTAGCGAAATAGCGAAAGCTTCAAACCTCCCTCCTCCTTTTCCTCCTCTCCTTCCCCCTCCTCTTCCCCCTCTGCTTCCCCGTCCTCCTCCTCCCCCTCCTCCTGAGGGAGGTAATCAGCTGCTCCTCGACTCGCCTCCTCGGCTCTTGTTAAATTGGAATCGGGTGAGCAGGTGAAGTGGAGACTCAGGTTTATTAGCTCTGTGCTGTTTTCGCTTCCCGAAGAGAAAAACTGAGCCTGACAGTCCAAATGCTTCCCAGCGGAATACCCCGGAGTCTGGACAGCCTGACAGGTCCAGATGGGGTCTCTCCATGTGGACTCTCTCCTCTCTGAAGACCAGAAACGATCCAGAAGCTTTTCATGGACCAAAAACAGGAAGAAACTGGTTTAGTCTGTTAATCAGACCAAACCAGTAAGTTTCTCTGCATCTGCAGGGTCTGTTTGATGCTCCGGAGTCCCGATGAGGACATCTGTCCCGACATCATCAGCTCGTCTCCTATATGCCTTACAGATGAGTCTCCATGGAAACCAGCACTACGTTGGTCCACCAAGAGAAAGTCCAGTTTCAGATGTTTCTGTCAGGTTTCTGTTCACCGCGGAGGAAAAGTCTCAACTGTGACAGTCCAGTAAACCTGAATCTCAGACCCCAGAAAAGGTCCTGGACCTGCTCCAGACCTGACTGAATCTATACGGATGACCTGGGGCACGATGTCCTCCATCATCCGAATTTCCCGCATCGTAAAAGGCTGCAGGAACATTTCTGACCCACTTCGTGGTTTCAGGCTTCATTCAGACGTCTCTGAGAGCGGCTTTGCTCGTCTTCGTCCAGCTTACCGTTGCTATGCAACCACAGTGAGGGAATGTTCAAAGTGACACGGGTACATTTGAGGTGTTTCAGAGTTTTTCTGTCTTCCAGAACAAAAACAGAGAAAAGTTAACAATGATGAAGACATGAAGGCCGGATCCACCCACCTCAGAGTGACCTCTGACCCTGAACGAACACCTGGACCTCCACCAACAGCTGGAGCTCTGCAGGTTTCAGTGACTCCACCTGTGAAGGAAGCAGCTTGAATCTTAAACCGTCCTGCTTCTGACTCCTGCTGCATGAAATCACGGATAGATGGATGGATGGATGGATGAAAGGAAGGACGGATGGATAAAAGGATGGATGGATGGATTGATTGATGAAAGGACGGATGGATGGATGGATGAAAGGAAGGACGTATGGATGAAAGGATGGATGGATGGATAGATTGATGGATGGAAGGATGGATGGATGGATGGATAGATGGATGTATGGATGCATGAATTGATTGATGGATGGATGGATGGATGGAAGGATGGATGGATAGATGGATGTATGGATGCATGAATTGATTGATGGATGGATGGATGGATAGATGGATGCATGAATTGATGGATGGATGGATGGATGGATGGATGGATGGATGGATGAAAGGACAGATGGATGGATGGATGAAAGGAAGGACGGATGGATGGATGGATTGATTGATGAAAGGAAGGATGGATGGATTGATTGATGAAAGGAAGGATAGATGGATGGATGGACGGACGGACAGATGGATGGATGGACGGACGAACGGATGGATGAAAGGAAAGATGGATGGATTTACAGATGGATAGATGACAGTCCTACTGATAGTCGGCTGTAACGTTCCAGGTTGAAGCTTCCTGCAGGTTCTGTGCGCCGTGACGATGCTGCGCCATGACGACGCTGCTGCGCCATGACGACGCTGCTGCGCCGTGACGCTGCTGCGCCGTGACGCTGCTGCGCCATGACGACGGCGCGAACATTTACACGATGATGTTGGTGTGACATCAGAACGAGTCAGAGGTTCGTTGTGGGCCTTTAATGTCCCGAACAATCATGTGATTTTCTTTTTAGAGGTATAACAAGTGTCAGTGTTCATAAAAAAGTACCTGAAACTAACGGTTCCAGCTAAGATCCGGTCCGGGCTTGATGCAAACATCTGCAGCTGCAGCAGAGAGGATGATGATGCTGCAGCTGCTTCATCACGTCCCGACTCAGCAGCTAAAAACAGAAAGTCCAGGTGTGAGCGGCTGGAAGGCGACGACGCAGGTCGAGCGGAAGATCGAGGTCACGCAGCTGCTCTGAAAGTCTCCACGGAGACGAGCTTCCTTCTGAGCTGCAGCGTCCTCGTTAACCCTTCATCGTCCTCGTTAACCCTTCGTTGTCTTGCTCTTCTGTGATGGACGAAAACCAGCAGGATCATTTCTGGCTCTACTGGGGACCACTGCAAGATCCGGTTCTGGGCTCTGGTCGGCCCAGCGACCGTAGAGATGCCACATCCCTGATCAGCCGCTTCTTTCAGAAGTTAAACGTTCGTCTGATTTTCATGAAACCAGCTGATGTGTTTGTTTTGACGCTAACGCTGGTTTAAGAGGACAGCTGGGACAGTCTCACTCCTCTCATTTCCACACAAAAATTAGACTTTAGAAAGTCTGGACAGAAGTTTTTTTACAAAATGCATCCTCTATTTGTGTACTAAAAAATAACCAAGAAATAATATCCATAAGTAATTTATAATTTTCACAATCAGAAACAAGAGGTGTGTTTGTCTCAACTGTACCCAAAGAATGAAAATACTGAGTACAGTTGAGACAGTTGGAGAACCGATACTGTTGACGAACTATTAAAAAAACTTCAATTACGTTTTACTCTTTATTAAGTTTCAGTTTGATTTAATTCAACAACAGCAGACAAACTTTTAAAAAATGAAAGAATAAATTATTTAATGGATACTGCAAACAGTACATACGTAAACAATAACTGCAATAACAACAGAAAAAAAATAAGATGGGCAGTCCAGAACCAAGATGGACCCAGATGGACAATCTAGACTCAGACGGACGGTCCAGACCCAGATGGATGCCCCAGACCCAAATGGACCCAGATCAATGGTCCAGACCAAGACGGACCTTGACAGATGGCCCAGAACCACGATGGATCCAGATGGATGGTACAGACCCAGATAGATGGTCAAGACCAAGATGGACCCAGATGGATGGTCCAGACCCAGACGGACCCAGATGGACGGTCCAGACCAAGATGGACCCAGATGGACAATCCAGACCCAGATGGATGGTCCAGATCCTGACAGACCAAGATGGGCAATCCAGACCCAGATGGATGGTCCAGACCAAGATGGACTCAGATGGACAATCTAGACCCAGATGGACAGTCCAGAACCAAGATGGATCCAGATGTATGGTCCAGACCCAGATAGATGGTCAAGACTAAGATAGACCCAGATGGATGGTCCAGACCAAGATGGGCCCAGATGGGTGGTCCAGACCCAGATGGACAATCTAGACCCAGATGGACAATCTAGACCCAGATGGACGGTCCATATAGGTCAGGGTCACCAATGTCCACCGGTTTATTTCTTCCCGTCTTCAGCCTGAAACCTCACATACAGGCCGACGAGTTTGTCTCTGACACACAAAGTCAGATTTATGAGCCGAGGCCGTCACATCCATCACAGTCTAAAATTATCAGAGGAGGAGAGACGGGAGGAAGAGGAGGAGGAGGGTGAGACCTGTCAGATGGTGAGGAAAGGGCAGAGATGGAGGCTCTCAGCACCAACGCACCACCATCTGTCTCCAGACAACAAAGACGTGGACGCGTCCTGCAGAAAAACTGTCCTGATGGAGTTCCTCTGAGCAACACCCACACTGCACATGCTCAGGCGGTGCCAGAAAACCTCTGATTCCTCCTCAGTCACAGCTCAGATACCACTGAGAACACTTAAATACAACAAAACACACAACAGAAACTTATTTCATGTTTCCTCATCTTCAGTTATTTCTGCTACTATTTACCTTCAATCCTCACAAACCAACTCCTCCTCATCAGAAAGATCTTCTTTATTTTATACCAGACAAAGAGGATCATTATTTTCTTCTTTTCAGACACACGCAGAACTTTCTGATCACTTATTGATCATTGGCTGCTCCTGATTGCTCCAATTTAAGCTCTCTGATTGGTGGAAAGTTTGACAGGAAGTGTCTTCATTATCATGTCCAGGTCTAATAGAGGTCTCTTAAGCCGCTTTCAGACTTGCATTGCGGAACATGATCGGTAAAGTTCATCCGCTCGTTAAACGGACTCGTCTTTTCAAACGTGCCGCTTCATAGCGGACTTATCGCGTCCCGGAAGCTTTCAGACAGAAGGAAATGTTGCGGAAAAGTCAGCAGAGCCCCGCTCTCCCTTCAACTCTGTCCGGAACATTTTCTTGTGCGTTCAGCCAAAACGACGTGCTGCAACATTTCCACTCTTATGACATGGAGACCAGCCGGTACATGTCCGCGACATGTCCGAGGTAAAAGACCAGAACGCATGTCTGAATGCAGCGTTATAAATGACAGAGTCTGCAATATTACACTTTTCAGTTACACGAGTCTGAAAGGGGCTTTAGCGATATAGTAATGATAGTGATGTTTTTATGATGAAGATAGGATAAACCGTGGTGTTATCATGGATCATTGTGGATTTTCAAGATACACTATATATCAAAAGTATCGTCTCACCTGCTCTGACTCACATCTGAGCTTCAGTAACATCCGTTCCTGATCCGTCGGGTTCAGGATGACGTTGGTCCACCTTTGCAGCTAGAACAGCTTCATCTTCTGGGAAGGCTGTCCTAAGGTTTAAGTGTTTCTGGGAATCTTTGACCATCTTCCAGAAGCACATTTGTGAGGTCACACTGATGTTGGACCAGAAGGCCTGGCTCTCAGTCTCCGCTCTGATTCATCCCAAAGCTGTTCTATAGGAGTTTGAGAGTCAGGACTCTGTGCAGGCCAGTCAGTTCCTCCACACCAGACTCTGCATCCAGGTCTTTCTGGACCTGCTTTGTGGTGCGATCATGTTGGAAGAGGAAGGGACCAGCTCCAAACTGGTCCCACAAAAGGTGGGACATGGAATTGTCAAATGTCTTGGTATGCTGAAGCATTCAGAGTTCCTTTCACTGGAACTAAGGGCCAAGCCCAGCTCTAAACACCCCCACACCATAATCCCCCTCCACCAAACTTTACACTTGGCACAATGCAGTCAGACAAGTACCGTTGTCCTAATAACCACCAAACCAGACTCCTCCATCAGATTGCAGATGGAGAAGTGTGATTGGTCCTCAGAAGGCGCCTCCACTGCTCTAGAGTCAGTGGCGGCTGCTTTCCACCACTGCATCCACGCTTTGCATCGCACTTGGTGATGGATGGATGGATGCAGC